>JALDNG010000231.1:282500-400852 GCA_024349245.1 Neodontobutis hainanensis | reverse complement strand
CATGTGCTTCCATTGTTTTGTGTGGCATGGAGCATAAAGAAATATTACAAAAAATAAATAAAACATTCAAATTTAGGTCCAATATCAAGAAACAAAGGGAAAAGAAACTTAGACTTTTCAGCCATATTGACATGCTGTACTATTGAGACTTTTGGTAAAAAACAATATTTAATTAATCACCATACAATACAGCCCTATATTAACTCATAGCCAACATCACTTTACTCTGACTACTATAAAAAATAAAAAGCCTGATCAGTGAAGATGATATTCATGAAGCTGAAAGCAGCGTTGCTACATTAACCACCAAGAGCTCATTATACAGCATTAAAAAGCCTCAGTGAGTTTAGCACACACTGCGAGTGACTCTGGTGTCCTTCGTCATATCGGTCCAGCTGACTGCGTACATCCCCCTCGAACACACACTCGTGCCCATTGTAGTGAGCGCATTCCTTCTGTCACACTCCGATAATAGTCTGCCCGAAAAATTACGTTGGCCTGATTTAATCTTTTCCGCTGCTTTGTTACACATGACAAGAAAAAGCTACAATCGACTCAGTGCTATCGTCCTTCAAATGTGAGGTCAAGGGTTCAGATTGCGTAACGCGCTGGTCCGGTCTCCCAGCAAAGGCCAAGAGTTTGATATCAGGAGGTATTAACAGACAGAGAGAGGTGTGTGTGGACTGTGGACAGGTGATGAGTTTACTGCCAGACAACATGAACCCACTGAACCTAGAGGAAGGAGGGCCTGTATACAGTAACAGACAGTCTTCTGTTAGCTAGAGCTCACGTTAAAACCTCTAATGCTCAATCAACACTGAGTTTAGTTTGCATCAAGATGCAGGTTATTTTCAGTAATGCTATAGTTTGGCATTCATTCAAATAACCTTTTTAAAATGTTATTTGAATGAACATTTTAAAAAGGTCTGTCTTGTCTTATTTTCATTCAATAAAACTTAAAAGTTCAACAATTTTAGTTCATGGACAACTAAGTCCTAATGCAATTTTACAATCTTATTAAAGCTGCACAATATGTCACAATTGAATTGTTACTGCAATTTTATTGATTGCAATAGTTGTATCTCAAAGAATGACTAAAAGAAATAACTCTATACTGTTCCATTTTATAGATTATTTTGCATCCAGAATTGTCCAATTGACTTGGTTTTGTGTCCTGGATAAGTCCTGGATAAGTCCTGGATAAGTCCTGGATTAGACCTGGTTTAGACCTGGTTAAATCCTGGTTAAGTCTTGGTTAACGCCTGGTTAATTCTTGGTTAAGTCTTGGTTAAGTATTGGTTAAGTCTTGGTTAAGTCTTGGTTAAGGCCTGGTTAAGTCTTGGTTAAGTATTGGTTAAGTCTTGGTTAAGTCTTGGTTACGGCCTGGTTAAGACCTGGTTAAGTCCTGGTTAAGTCCTGCTTTAGACCTGGTTTAGACCTGGTTAAATCCTGGTTAAGTCTTGGTTAAGGCCTGGTTAAGTCTTGGTTAAGTATTGGTTAAGTATTGGTTAAGTCTTGGTTAAGGCCTGGTTAAGTCTTGGTTAAGTCTTGGTTAAGTCTTGGTTACGGCCTGGTTAAGACCTGGTTAAGTCCTGGTTAAGTCCTGCTTTAGACCTGGTTAAGTCCTGGTTAATGCCCGGTTAAGTCCTGGTTAAGTCCTGGTTTAGACCTTGTTTAGATCTGGTTAAGGCCTGCTTTAGACCTGGTTTAGACCTGGTTAAGTTGTGGTTAAGGTCCGGTTAAGTCCTGGTTGAGTCCTGGTTTAGACCTGGTTTAGATCTGGTTACGACCTGCTGGTTACACCACCACACAGTTACAATTAGCTGGATAAATGCTCTGAGAAAAACACAAAACTAAATATTGAACCAGTCGCTGATGTTCTCTCCCGAGGCACTGACATTAAACACATGTTTTCAGTTGGTGACAGTTTGTCAGTTCAATTTAATAATTCTCAACAGGGACTAATTGTAGTTATTGCAGTGCCTTGTCTTTCTTTTATCAGTGAAAGTTTCAACAGCAGCTATTTACAGTTGCTATGGTTACAAGCAAGATAAAAGAGAAATCCTTTAACATAGTTTTGTTGCACAGCTGTCAGCCAAAAAGAAAGGAGTATTGAGCCACAGCAAGGTTTAAGTAGAAATATAAAAAGATTTACTGATCCAAAACTACTTTTTAAAAATATCTCAGATTTGTCTTGGACATTTAGTTTTTAGCATCATTACAGTGATTTGACGTAAACATATCTTTAAATACAATAACGTAATTGTTATTGTATTTGGGAGCTAAGATAAGCTAACTCTTTATTAGTCATTTATTGGTGAAATTCACAGTGAAGCAACAAACAGCAGAAACGGAGCAAGAGTGCTACATAATAATAGAAAAAAAACTAAGAAGAAGTTTAAGTTAGAAGCATAAAAAAATGTAAAGTTTAAGAGTAAAACCTGTGTAGAAGTTATTACTGCAATGAATGTATGTTGCATTAATAGCGCAATTGCATATGACATGCTATTGCACACAGTATAGACATTGCACATTTGAGGTTTGGATTTTGTTTTTTACTCTACTCTAGTCCCTTACTACTATCAGCGTCCCCTCAGGGGTTTATTTTTAGTTTAAGACCAGAATTTTTTATTTATTTTTTTTGTTATTGCTTCCCATGAAAGCACATGCACTGGTCTTAAAGATAAACTCGACCAACCGCATATTTAGGGCAGGGCTGTAAAAAGGGGGGTGCAGCATGTTCCAGCTTGAACTACACTACATTATATTTAGAGGTAACACCTGAAAACTTCATTCAGCAACAACACTTGATAAGAAACCACCAACTAAGCCTCAAGTATAAATATTATGTTACCAAAAATACACTATTTCCATTGGTGTCGTGCCTAAGATGCAGAATTAGAGTTCACATATAGACACAAGTTCACCTGAGGCACATGCCCTAATAAATTTAAAGGCATACTATGTTTAGGAATCCCTGAGCAAACAAACTTAGCCCTGCCTTCAAATATTTACATTACAATTAATGGGAGCTTTCCTCACTTAAACTGGGATATACTGTTGGGGGAGCGTGGTGAGGCCGAGACTGTAAAATTGGTTACTGAAGTTTTAATGTTTGTTGTGTTTTCTTAGGGTTTGAAGCAAGCTCATGTCAAGTTTACACGAAGTGCATTATGTGATGTTGCCATGATTGTTTTGGTTGCAATCAAATTAATATCTGTTCCATCAGATTTTATCCACTATCTTCTCTGACAGCGCCATCTGGTGTGTCTCTGGAGAAAAGCTTTGTTCTGTCATTTCTTCCAGTGCTTAAAAAGACACTATGAATGCTAAACAAACCAGGACTGACCCGAACTACAGGGAACATTTTCTCTTTTGGTACAAAAGAGGAATGAAAGCAGAGTACAGGTGTAAACAAATCCTTGGTGACATGCCAATTCAGTTTCAAAGAAGCCAGGTTAACTTTAATGGAGCATTGTTTAAAGTTTGCTTCACTTTTGTCATCTTTGTTTAACGGACAATATATCAAATAACGAGGACACATCAACTAAAGTAGATAGACAAGCAAACAAGTATGAGCGCAAATGGCTTGAACTTTGGTATTTTGATAATGCTGACTGATTTATACTTTAAATGAAGTAATAATTGTATTGACACCATTTGAAAAAAATCATTGGAGCTGTTCAATAAAAGTATACTAACAAAAGTGAGAACATAAGACAACCTGGCGCTACTATTCTATATTTATAGGCCAGGCTAAATACACTAATCTTTTCTTTTTTTTTTTTTTTTTTTGACTGTAGTAACACTGGTATTTACACAGATATTGAAAACCAAACAAGATGCTTTAGTTTTGGATTACTTTAAGTGACACTTTCTTATTCCCAGGAGGCTCCAGGAATGATCCAGCTTCTAGCCAAGACAATAAAGCCATATATTTTACAAACGTGGAATTACAAAAAGTTGGTAATTAAAAACTACAGCAAAACAAAGAGTATTCACACTTCTTTTGTTGTGGGCTTTTATTTTTTATTTTTTTTTCGTTAAGCAATGAATATGAAAACTGTACAACATGCACAGTGCACCTCTATTAAGTCAAGTGACAACAGTGTAATAACCCCATGTTAGCATTAGCCTTTTTGACTTGACAGCTTTGCAGATGTCTTGGGCTAAGGAGAAGTTAGCTTTAACCAAATGCAAACCAGCAGAATAAGCAGGTTAAACTACTTTTATCATTACCGTTTCAACCTTGACAAGAGCAGGATCCCTGTCTCCTGTCTTTGGTCTGGTTTAACCCAGTTGACAACAGGCTTAAGCTAATTTTATTACTAGGCTTTTGACTGCAGTCTGCGTTAGTCAGATGGTTAGATAACATTAGTTTGCATAAGTTAGAAGTCGGTTAACACGTATCAATGACAGTGGGTGAAGTAAAGCCTTCCTCTGCCATATTTGTACTTGGAGAAATGTCAATGTTAGCCATAAATACAAACGCCTATTGACAGTGACAGGCTTTCAAGCTAACAGCTAATATTTGTGAAATGACACGTGTCTGCAGAGGTTAAAATAATACAAAATGCAATCTATTGTAAGTGTAACTAGGTCGGAGAACACTTACCATTTTTAAGCTCGTGTTTCACAGTAAACAGGTCACCTTCTCTGGAAGATCCCTCCATCGGTGAAGGCATCGTAATATCCACTATATTTTAAGATGCTTTGCGGACAAGGCAACGTTTTATGTGCTTCTTATTTGCTCTATAAACAAACAAAAAGAGCGGGGTAAAGCCTGGGAGTGGCACGCATGTTACCCAAGCGTGAAACTCGACAGATATGTAGTAGAAATGTTGTTACTAGAGCCAGAGGCAGAGCAGAAACACTTGCCTCTCCTCCAGCAGCACACACCATTACACTATCTTCGCAACCAGTCAGCCCCTCAACGCTGATTGGTGTTGCTATGTGAACGGCGCGTCTCTGATTGGCTGGCTTCGGGTTATAGACACACTAATCCCGCCTTCTTTCCAAACACTGTACATTGTAAGTAGGCTACATTAAATTCACAGTGGGAAACTGCCAAACTGTAAATTATAGGAGAAATGTCTGTCATAAAATCATTGTTAAATAGATGTTGAGTCAGAAACATGGCTATCCTCTGCATTACAATAAACAAACAGACTTTAGTCTCTGGAGTCAGAAGATAGAACTATAGTCTGTAGTGTGTGTGTGCTGTGTTTACAAGGTCCAGTTGAAAACCTGCATTTTTTTTGTTAGCTCAGCACATGGACATTACACCTGTGAAAAGTGTGGTTGAGGGTTCAATTTCAACACACACACTTTTTTTGCAGTTTTGCTGAAATGCCCTACAGTTGCTCAGTTTCTCTGGCCCCTCTCTGCGTTGCCTCCTCTTCCCCTCCCTCGCCTCCTGGGCAAGTGTAACTAATTGGGAAAGTTCCCGTTGGGCCAGGTTGTTTTGTGATAACACGACAATAATGTCAGAGAATTAAAGAAATTTTAAAAAATTCACAGGTACAGCAGCTCTTAGACAGATAAATTGCAAAAAGTAAAATACACGTGCGAATGCAATAGAATAAAAAAAATGTCTTAACAATCTCAGCAGCATTTTATATAGAATAAAATATGACAGTTAAATTAAACCTCAGAACATCTCCTGCTCTGAGGGTGTCTAAGTCTGCAGCTGAAGGAGCTGCTCAGAGCCTCCACTGTCAGATGCAGGGTATGAAAGCTGTTTTCTTTGATGGATGTCAGCTTGGCCAACATCCTCCTTTTACCCACCTCCTCGATTGGGTCCACCAGGCAGTCCAGGACAGAGTCGGCCCTCCTGACCATCTTGATGAGTGTCTTTCTGTCCCGGTCTGTGCTGCCCAATCCTTGCTAAATCTGTGCAGCTTTGATAGGCCTATGTTTTCTTATAGCAACAATCAAACAAATAGTCAATGATCAACCAATCAGTCCTAAAGCTGCGGTTGGTTTCTCAAAACAGAGGTGAATTAATGTGATGGATGTTTATGGGCGAAGTGATGAAGTAGAGCCTACGTAATATGCTGGTAAAATAAGTCATACTTGCCAGGTAGGTATAAGGCTGAACTGGCTCTCTGTAAAATCAACACCTAAAACATTCACTGATATATTCTTTTTATATAAGGGTTGGAAATTTGAGTTCATCTTATTTTAATTAGCTCATATAGACCTACACTTAATGCAACAACCTGCAAACTTTGTACAAACAATGTAGTTTGTGAGTCACATTTATTGAAACTGCTCGAGTAAAAAGAGTAAACGATGGGTTTTATAAACAATATTGGCCTTGATTCTATCTGTTTTTTTTTCAGAGAGGCTGTAGGCAAAAAATGGCTGCCATGTCTCCGTCAGTTGGCCCCGGGGCTGCTGTGGTTCCTCGGGAGAAAAGCAGAGTCCGTCTAATGCACTGTTATTTTTATTAAATGTGTCCCTTTAGTGCCAAAGATACAGCCAGTGTGACACTTAGTTTTCACTTCACTTTTTGTCTCACTTTAGCCACACTTCACTTATCCCTTTATGGTTGGTTCTGAGCAACATTACTGTTTCCTAATACACATTGCACTGACCTCTTTTAAGACATAGTAAAACCAAAATTGAGCAATGTTTCACATCAGAAAAATATCAGTTCCTGTCAAATGAGGGGGAAGAATGTGAAGTGTCGCAGATTAAAAATAATGATTAAACATGTCCTGGGTTAAAAAACAATTGCATAATATTAGGCTACACTTAATTTATGAAGTGCTTACAGAAACTTATTTGATTCTTAATGTGAATATTAAAATAAATGCTACCTCAGATAAAAATAATATAACTATCACAAATTGATTGAATAAAAAATTGATATAAAAAAATAATGAGTATGAAACACTGTCTGTAATTCTAATAGACTATAATAATTATTAAATGTTATAAATATCTCTTAGCCTACATTCATGGCCCTCGCCTATGAGGTCACCCTGATCTGGGGCTGGGCTACACATTTTTTTAAACACAATGGTTAAACTTACTACATATCAATTAATTGACCAAGTATGAATAAAAATAGGCAATAAACTATGAGATTATGATTTTTATCAATGTCCTCTGTAATTAAATCATATTAGATACATTCACAGAAGTAACCATCGTGAAACATGCCCTCCACTGACTCCACTCCACTTGTTAATTGATGTTTGAATTTATTATAAAACTTTAGGTAGATGCTTAATATTGCACTTTATATTTTAATTAATTAGTTTCCCCTGTGGCTAACCATTTAGTATTGTATTTGAACCTGGGTTTTTACTGCTCTACAATTGCAAACATGATCCTTAATGTGATATATCATGTTTACTTTGTGAAATGTCATCAACACCATGAAAATGTTTTTGAGATTTGCCTCCGCCTTGTGGTTCCAAAATGCTATTGTTTTAATTAGTTAATACCCATTATTTAAAAGGTTTTATTTAAAAGATAATCACCCATGTATTTAAGTAAATATATGATTTGTTTAAAAAAAATATGTGTTTACCTTTCAGCTTTGTGACAAGTAGAAGTTAGTCCTCATCTTTACAATTAGCAGCCACTGTCTAACAGTCTAACAACCAGCCAATAGGAAGCGAGCTTATTCTTCAACAGCCAATCAGATTAATTGTACACCTTGTGAGTTTAAGGAAGTGAACCCTCGCATACGTTCGCCAATGGCAGTCCTTCAACAGCTAGCTCGCTAGCTTCACGCCGCCGCAGACCCACTGACCTCCGTTTCCAACATGGCTGGTGTACGAGCCCTTGGTGTGCTTTCCAGGCTAACATCACGGAAATACACCCTCTTCACAGGTACAAAACGACTTATATTAGAAAGAAACATATAAACAATAAACACACTGGAGGAAAATGTTGTGAAAATGGGGCTTGCTGAGTGTATTTAGCAGTAGCCGGGTAATTAGCTTGTTAGCACACAAGATTATATACAGATGAATTAAATACGGATTATGAGGTATAATGCTGATTGAAAACACTATTCTTTAAAACAGCAACAACACTATTTTTTTTAAAAAAACATTAAACTTTTGTGTAGTCTATCCATTTATATATCTAAATGTCCCGCTTACAAAAAGTGAATGAACCTTGTAAAAGTTAGATTGTTTATTACAAACAACACTGTTTAAACCACTTATTTTCACGCCTGAATCACAAATAACGATATATATTTATTTTAGCTGGGTATTTTTAGTTATTTGCCATTCATTCCCCATTGTGCTTTACTGTCTCCACTTGTGGACTGGGAAAGTAGGTGAAAGGTGAGCTTCCTCCAGACTGCTGTACGTGACCAGGACTTTGAGGTCATGTTAATATTATCTTCTGGGCTCAAACACATATCAAATGCCCATTTAAAACAATGATATTTTATTGGGGTTAACCTTCTACCCAAGGAGAAATATAAAAGATAAAGGAAGGTGTTAACATAATATGTTTCCAATACATTGAAGAGTCATGTTAAAGTTAATTTAATCCAAGATCATAACTATCATTCGGTTAGGTTTATATATTTTTTTATTCATTCATTTTCTACCACTAGGGGTTGCAGGTGACTGGAGCTTATCCCAGGAGCTTTGGGCCTGAGGCGGGGTACACCCTGGACAATGGCCTGTTAGTCGCAGGGCTAACATTTAGAGACAGACAGTGACAGACAACCATTCACTCTCACATTCATTCACTTGGGACACTTTAGAATTGGCAATTAACCTGTACATGCGTGTTCTTGGACGGTGGGAGGAAACCGGAGTACCCGGAAAGAACCCACACTAACACGGGGAGGACTTACACTTACTTCATTTTTTTTTTTTTCTGACAGGTCACAGTTTCCGATCGTTTTCAGTAGCACCTGCCATGTTTGGTAAGTTTAAAATGACAAAGAGCTTGGTATAAAAGTCACCCCATAATGGCTCTATATCTCATTTGTCTCATCTGTTTATAGCCAGAACCCACGTGAACTATGAGGTCAAGGGCGATGTTGCTGTTGTACGGATCAATGACCCAAATTCAAAGGTTTGAGAACTTTTCTTTGTTATTGTGGCCTATAAGACGTATTAAAAGAAATGCATGTTAATGCTCTGTTTTCTTAAAAGGTAAATACACTGTCAGTCCAAATGCAAAAAGAGATGACCGAGGTAATGAGCGAAGTGTGGGCTAATAACGCTGTTCAAAGTGCTGTCCTCATCTCCACAAAACCAGGATGCTTCATTGCAGGAGCTGACATTAAGTAAGTCAGACTGCTATCCATCTCACTAAGTTATAACGACAACTGTGATAATTCGCCTTTTAACATTGGCTCAGATTGTGATTTATCATTTGGAAAACTTTACTAATATTTTCAAGGATCTCAAAGGCTTTTCAAGGATGTACATTATATTATCAGCTACTGATAACTATACACAACATAAAGGTCAATTTAAACAGTAAAATTTGATTTTGGTAAAATACAATTAAGTGGTTTAAGTTTGCGCCTATTTATTGTTGCACTTCATGAGAGGAAGTCTTGCTTATTTCTCCTAAAGCCCACTCCTTAGACAGAGCCATGAGTCTGCATGTCCTGCTTGTATTACTGTAGGTTCTTTCCTGGTACTCCGGCTTCCTCCCACCGCCCAAACACTGTCTGAGTTCTGTAGTTTCACATGTGCTTTGTTCTCTCTTGAGCTCTTATCGTGTTGCTGAGGAGTTTTGTGAAGTCTACATGCTCTGCAGCAGAGCTAAAGCTCTGTTCAGACAGCAACATACTTCATAGTTGTAGCACCTGGTTAACGTCAAGAATGCTTTCCCCTTACTGCTATTTTTACTTGGCCAACGTCCTTTCTCTCTGGCTTTATGTGATTAGTTGTCTGTCTATCTAACTATCCAATTTTGTCCAGAAGCAGTTTATTGTGTCCATTAAAAATGAGTATGTTGCCAAGACTAATAAATGTAATACTTATTCCTTGATGTGTTATCAGCATGATCCAGGCCTGTAACAGTGAAGAGGAAGTCACCAAACTCTCTCAGGAAGGACAGAAGATGTTTGAGCAGATTGAAAAGTCTCCAAAGCCCATTGTAGCAGCCATCAACGGCTCCTGTTTAGGTGGAGGCCTGGAGGTAAACGGGAGATTATTTTTTCAAACCCTTTTGAATGGGTGCCTGTGATTATTTACAATTATGTGATTGGTACGTGCCTTTTCAGTTTGCCATCGCCTGCCAGTACAGAGTTGCAACAAAGAGCAGAAAAACGGTTCTTGGTACGCCTGAAGTCATGCTGGGTTTGTTACCTGGAGCTGGTGGTACTCAGAGGCTGCCCAAAATGGTGAGTCTTGGGTATTGCATTTAAAAGCTGTAATTAGTTGGACTGTTTTATGACTGTGCTTATATTTTCAGTTCTTTTATGTTGGACACTGAGCATTTCCATTTCCCATGCCCTTTAATATTTTAAATTTCGCATGTGCCTTTATTCCCTAAGGTTGGTCTTCCAAGTGCCTTTGACATGATGCTGACGGGGAGAAACATTCGAGCAGATAAAGCTAAGAAGATGGGACTTGTTGACCAACTTGTCGACCCTCTGGGTGAGAAAAGAATATAATGTTGTCGATACCAAAGCATGACGCATAAGATTAAACAATAACATTCAAACAACACAAAACCCGACTCGCTTCAGAAAGTCCCAGTAGGTCTGACCCCTCTTGGGGGAAATGTATTTAGTTTCACAGTAAAATTCCATGTTAATGCAGCCTCATATTCATTAACTTTGAAGTGAAAAAAGTCTAAAATCTTGTCAAACCAAACATAATGGATTAAGAAAGGGGGCAGACCTAAAGCTGTACCTTATTTTTTAAATTAGTTTAATCAAAACAAATCCAGGCGCAGTTTATTTTGCATCCATCAGTACTGATCCATGAAAATCCCTTAAATCGACAGAGTCCAAAGTAATTCAGTCTTAAGCTTAAAAAAATCTAATTTACAAGGCTTTTTCTTTAAGTGGCTCCAAGTATGTTGAGTACTACAACATTATGTCTATAAGTATTATAAAATATTGGATATCTAAACAACAGTGACATTTACATTTTCTGTTGTATTTGTTCAGGACCTGGTCTAAAGAGTCCAGAGGAAAGAACAATCGAGTACCTGGAGGAAGTTGCTATTGAATGCGCCAAAGGAATTGTCAACAAGAAAATCTCTCTTCGCAAAGAGAAAGGCATGATGCAGAGTAAGTTTAACCAGCCACAGTCAGTGCACCAACCTTTTTATAGTTTGCAGATGATGATGATACCATTATGTTTCTCTGCTTTAGAGATTCAAGACTACATCATGAGCTTTGAGATTGTAAGAAATCAAATCTATAAAACGGTACACGGTAAAGTGATGAAGCAGAGCAAAGGACTCTATCCAGCGCCACTGAAAATCATTGAAGTGAGTAAAAGCATTTATACAACAATTTGTGTAAATGTTGAATAAATTCTCACTAAATCCTGTATTTTAAATGTTAAATAATTATTTACTATTGTCTCCTTTCTCAGTGTGTAAAGACTGGAGTAGAACAAGGCCCTGTTGCAGGTTATTTAGCTGAAGCTCAGGTAAGGTTTGCTTGTTTTGTTAAAGTTTACAAAGTGTAACCTCGGTAAAGGAATGCAATTGTGTCTTTTGTTTATCACAGAATTTTGGAAAGCTGGCAAGGACCCCAGAATCGGCAGCTCTGATTGGTCTTTATCACGGTCAAGTCGCCTGTAAAAAGAACCGCTTTGGTGTTCCTGCGAAGGAAGTAAAGTAAGTGTGCCTCAGCTGTTGTCTACAAAGTGTACCTGCAGATCACAATGTAACAATGGTTTTAATGTTAAATAGGTGTTTGTAGATCTGAAGTAAAATACATTATGTGTAGCCCATTAAATCAGGGTTTCTCTTGTGCCATTAAAAACATGGAAATTATTATTGCACTGTATATTTTTTCTATATAGTCCTGGAAGATTTCACATTTCTAAAGTTTGCTCTGTTAAAGAGTGTAAAGGAATTGAAAAAAATTTAAACACTAACCAAAGCAGAAGGTTGGGTCATGATTCATGGCAGAATAAAAGTTTTGGAAATGCTGTGTTATATGAATGTCTTTCAAGATTGACATGGAAAAGGTCTGGAAAAAAAAGATCATTCTGATTGTCCCACAAACCCTTTGAAACTAAATTCTCATCTGAGTCTTATGTTTGATTTGAATCATATTTTCTTGTATTTAACTCCATCTGGAATGTTTCCAAATGTTTTGCGTGTCTAAAACAGAGCACTGCTTTATCTCACCCTCCGTCTAGTGGCACAAAATAAAATTACAAGCTTATCACGTGACACATTTATTATTCAGTTTGTCCTTTTTATTTTTATATTCTTTTTGTAAATGGCTATTAAACCCTTTACATCTAACCACCAATGTTGATTTTAAAGTCTCTCTTCATAAGTTTTTCTTCATTGTTTATTTCCAGGACCCTTGCCATTCTGGGAGCAGGTCTGATGGGAGCAGGTATCGCTCAGGTGACAGTGGACAAAGGGGTGCACACCATTCTGAAGGACACCACTGAGGCAGGTCTGGCTCGAGGACAGCAGCAGGTCTATAAAGGGTAGGTCTTTAGAGAGAGAGGTGTGTGTGTGTGTGTGTGTGTGTGTGTGTGTGTGTGTGTGTGTGTGTGTGTGTGTGTGTGTGTGAGAGAGTGAGAGAGTGTGAGAGAGTGTGAGAGAGAGAGTGTGTGTGAGAGAAGACGGCATTGGTCTAATGCATCCACATAGTGACATACACCTGAGACAGTATTTATTGTTTTATTTTTTTTTTCAGCACACACAAACCAAAATGATGATTATTTCAACACTTTGCTTTCATTAGAATTATTTGGATTTATTTTGTTTTCTAATAAAGGATAATACACACAGATGAACTATTAATTTGGAAATTATTTTGGCAATTTATTTAATTCTGTTTGTATTTTAAATCCAACCCTTAAAGTGGGTCCCAAAATATTTTATTTAGGGGGCTTGTCACAAAATTCTGACTGCTTTTAGAAAAGGGTTATGGTCAGGAATTACTGTGCTAAGAATGATCAAAAGGTCACACAAAAGTATCAAATCATAACTAAATAATTCAATAACTTGTATTATTTATTTAACATGTACAATAGCTAGAGTGTCCTCCTTTTTGAGCATATTTTAATAAATTTATGTTAACTGTTTACTATTTCAGTATTTTTTTACTCTTGAAATAAACGTAACTATTTCTTCCTTCTAATAAGCTGCATGGGAGTTGTGTAATGTTATGGTATAAGAGACAAACATGCTAAATAGATAACTTAAAAGAAATTAAACAAAAAAAGAGACGTGGACAAACCCCCAAGAGGTTTTTAACTGCATAGACATAAGACACCTGTATTTTATTCTAGGCTGAATGACAAAACCAAAAAGAGGAACATCACGTCATTTGAGAGAGACTCCATCTTGTCCAATCTGACGGGTCAGCTGGACTACAGTGGGTTTGAAAAGGCCGACATTGTCATTGAGGCTGTGTTTGAAGATATCAAGATTAAACATGCAGTGCTTAAAGAAGTGGAAGCTGTGAGTATCTGTAGTATTTGAGCATTGGTGCAAAATAGACGCTCATAAAATCTCTCTAATGAAAGTCTGTCTGCAGGTGGTTTCTCCTCACTGTATATTTGCCAGCAACACATCCGCTCTGCCCATTAAAGATATCGCTGCCGCCAGCAAGAGGCCAGACAAGGTTTACTCTTCGTCCATAAATGTATTTCCTTCTGAATTAAATGCTGTTAATAATGCTGATTTACTGTGCCGGTCACAGGTTATTGGGATGCACTACTTCTCTCCAGTCGACAAGATGCAGCTCCTGGAGATTATAACGACGGCGCAGACGTCCAAAGACACGACAGCCTCAGCCGTAGCAGTTGGCCTCAAACAGGGCAAAGTCATTATCGTAGTCGGGGTGAGGTTTTTTATTTGATTAAACATCTTGTACAGCTCAATATGTCGGCTCCCATTTGGACAAGGGTTAACATTGGTTCAGCAGCTTCAGATACTTCAAAATTTTCTCCCGACTGTGGCTAGTTGGCTATCGATTAAGGTCTTATTACACATGTAAGACATTTGTAAGATATTTTTTTCAGAGTTTGTTTATAGACAACAGCATGTCTTTGTGGTGCTATCAAAAGGCTGTTCGCTGGCTTCCAGAAAAATAGAGATGTAAAGTGTGGAATTGCTTTCTCCATTTTGGCCAAAAACTACACTTTTACAAACTTCTAAATATACTCTCATGTGTTTCATAGCAAAAGGAATTATGTGTAAAAGAGAAGGACCATAGTCTGAACAACTCGCAGTCACAATATCCCTTTCCTTTTTTTTATTTTGTATTTGAGGTAATGCTTTGTCAATGATTTGAAATCATACAAAATGACTGAGACAAGTTTTACTGCCACTGAAATTGCACAACTTTTATGATTTATATATTAAGATTGTGAGATTGCCCAGATTTGTTGGTCAATAGTCAGTAGGTGAGTAGATGCTTTAAATTTTATCTTTTTAATTGAATCTTATACAAATAAATCACGTCAGTAGTTATAGTGAGACTTTCAGTTCAAGTATTAAGTGAAGGCACCTTCTACATCCAGCTGTCCCATGATGGCGGAAAGTAACAGTGTGGGTTGTTGTCCGTCAATCGTAAAATATTTTAATTTAACTTTTCTACTTTTTTAGGACGGACCAGGTTTTTATACAACAAGATGTCTGGCCCCCATTTTGGCCGAAGCAATTAGAGTTCTTCAGGTGAGTAAGATTACCTCTAAAATAGTGACTGTTTCGAAGTTGCGCTCAATATTTATTGAAATCTAAGCACAATTCAAGATGGCTGAAAATGATTAGCTGGTTTCTTGTGATCTTTCAGGAAGGGTCTAACCCCAAGAAGCTGGACAGCCTGACCACGAGTTTTGGTTTCCCTGTGGGAGCTGCGACGCTGATCGACGAAGTGGGCATTGATGTTGCTGCACATGTGGCTGAGGACCTCGGCAAAGCGTTTGGCTCCAGGTTCGGAGGTGGAAACGTGGAGGTTCTGCAGAGGATGGTGGAACTGGGATTTAAAGGTACGGCCAAGCTGTTTAAATGTTAGGTAATGACTTGAAATGCAGTGTGAAAGCATTTATCAGAGCTTTTCTCCTAAGGCCGCAAATCTGGAAAGGGTTGCTACGTCTACCAACCAGGCCTCAAAGTCAAAGAAATCAACTCAGAAATTGGGGATATTCTTGAGAAATATAAACTAACACCAAATCCTGCAGTGTAAGTAAAGGGTTTTATAGTGAGAATGTAATGGGATTGAAACAAAATGTGTCTCTTAATGTGGATATTTTTCCCTCAGTTCTTCAGATTCTGATATCCAGTACCGGCTCATCTCTCGGTTTGTGAACGAGGCCCTGCTGTGCCTACAGGAGGGCATTCTGAACAGCCCGCTGGAGGGAGACGTCGGTGCTGTGTTCGGACTGGGTTTCCCTCCCTGTCTCGGAGGTCAGAGTTCAACCTAGTTCTTTTGTCTGTAATTTATGCACACTCAGATTTGTTCTGGTCAGAAATCTGGTGCTTTTTAACAGAAAAATCCTCTGTTATTACGCTATTTATTAAAAATGTCTTTGATAGGGACAAGTATGTTTCAGTATGGTCACAAAACTGAAGTCGCTTCAAAAAACAATTAAGTTCATATTTACAGTGGCTCTAATCGAAGTCCTGTTTTAGTTCAGGAGGCAGGGACTACAGATTAGTGCCTCTAAAAGAAAATGGCATAAACGGGAGGTATTTGTCTGTAAATTTTATTTTTTCTTTAGGGACAAGGCAAATGCATTTGTTACTGTGCTTATTTGTCAGAAAACTATTTTTGGACAGATTTAATTTTCATTACAACAAAATGTATGTAATATTTATCCTTCATTTGAGTGCATTATTCCCAGTGATGTAGAAAAAGTCCTTCGAGTATAACTATGGATAAGCTTATCTATTTTACCATCTTTGTTTAGACTTTGATGTTGCATTAACAATAGAAATTAACAACATAAACTGATATTTAAATTTGTACTTTAACCTAAATTCTCTCTAAAACGTCTAACCAAGTGTCTCTGCGCCCTCAGGTCCTTTCCGCTACGTGGACATGTTCGGAGCGGATAAACTGGTGGAAAAGATGAGACGATTCGAAGCCGTTTATGGAAGCCCCTTCACGCCGTCCCAGCTTCTCCTGGATCACGCCCGGGATCCCAGCAAGAAGTTTTACAAGTGACCGACCGGCCTTTTGCCTCCAGTAGCACTTAATGATGATAATAAAACTCCAGTCTGCCACTAGAATGTGCCTAACATTTATATCAGAGTGCGGACGAATGTGTCGCTGCCGAGAAGGGCAAAGGATTCTCTTTTTGTACCCGACTGTAATTCATTAACCCGGTATAGTGACTGATTGTAAGAAATAGAAATCAAAACTGGCATCTATTATCTGGAATGAATGTCGGTCGAAGTGTCTTTTGTACATTCGGACTGTCGGTCCTGTCTGAGCAGTCATGTAAATGTCTTAGAATAAAATTTTGTTAATTAAACTAAACTTCTATTTTTTGGTGCACTATTATGTTCCCTTATTTTTGTTGTATGAATTATTTCAAATTTTTCTTTTTTTTTTTTTTATAATAACTTAACATTTGATTATGTTTACTATTAAAACTGAAAGCTTTATTTTATTCTAGAAAACATCTGATGTCCACTTTATCAATAGTTTATAAGATTTTACAACCCCCTTAAATAAGAAATCATCAAAATGACACTATAATATTTATATTACATTTCAAATGTGTCACTTATGCCCGTTTGTTATTTGTTGCAAATTATATATTTTTTCTCACAATATCCAGGTGTGTTTTTATAATTTAAATTATTTTTGGGGGGGGTTATTTCTTTGGCCGTTTAATAATAGATGTATTTATGCTGTGGTTTTTACTGCTGAAAAAAAAAACCTAATAGAAATAAAAGTGCGTCACAAAAGGATGTAGGACATCCTTCAAACAACAATTTTTTGTTGTTCAAACAACAATTTTCACCTGGAAAAGGGGATGTAAAAGGTGAAAGGGGCTACTTATTACAACAACAGAATGAGGCCGGTGCCGGGGGATGCTGTGCTCGAAGCCCATTGGCCGCTGGGGTCACGTGTGTCGCCTCCATTGTCCGCAGCAGAGGAACTGGGTGTGTACTTCTCTCCGGGGGGAGGGAGAACCAAGACGTGGGCTGGTCTCGGAGCGCCGTTTTTTTCTCACTCAGCATCCTTTTTTACATCCTCCAACACCGCTTTCCTTTTCTGGAAGATGCGCACAATGAAGGAAAATTTGCGTTAATCAACCTGGAATGATTGATACGACGTGGGTTATTTTTTTCGTTTGACTGCGTAATACACCTGTGTGGAGTTATTACACGGACTTTTCAAGACAGCACCCAAAGTATCTCGCGTTAAATGATGGGTATGACGTTTCTAATTTGATAAAAAGCAAGATGTCTAGAGGTAAGAATATCGAGGCTGTGAGGGTGGTGGTCCGCTGCCGCCCGTTCAGCAAAAAAGAGGAGCTGACCGTGTGTGAAAACATCCTGGACGTGGACGATAAACTGGGACAGATCGCCATTAGGAACCCAAAAGCACCACCTGATGAGCCCATGAAAGTCTTCACGTTCGACGCGGTCTACGACTGGAGTTCAAGTCAAAGGGACATCTACGATGACACGGTGAGACCCCTGGTTGAGTCAGTGCTCCGTGGTTTTAACGGGACTATATTTGCGTATGGACAAACTGGGACAGGTAAAACCTACACCATGGAGGGCGTGTCAAAGGACCCTGACAGTAGAGGGGTGATTCCCAATTCCTTTCAGCACATTTTCACTCAAATATCCAGGACTCAGAATCAGAAATACTTGGTAAGATCATCCTATTTGGAGATATACCAAGAGGAAATAAGAGACTTGCTTTGTAAAGACAACAATAGGAAGCTGGAGTTGAAAGAAAGTCCAGATTTTGGGGTCTATGTGAAGGACCTGTCATCAGTGGTGACCAAGAACGCCACAGAAATCGAGCACGTCATGAGCATAGGCAACCAGTCGAGGTCTGTGGGGTTCACTAATATGAACGAACGGAGCTCCAGGTCCCATGCCATATTCGTCATCACCGTCGAATGCAGCGAGATGGGTCCAGATGGAGAGGACCACATCCGAGTTGGGAAGCTGAACATGGTCGATTTGGCCGGAAGCGAGCGCCAAAGGAAAACTGGAGCCAAAGGGAAGTGTCTCAAAGAAGCAGCCAAGATCAACTTATCCTTGTCGGCTTTGGGGAACGTTATATCGGCTTTAGTGGACGGTAAATGCACACATGTTCCGTACAGAGACTCAAAATTGACCCGGCTGCTCCAGAACTCGCTCGGGGGCAATGCAAAGACAGTTATGATCGCCACTGTTGGGCCGTCCAACAAGAATCACGACGAAACTTTGTCCACTTTGAGGTACGCCAGCAGAGCCAAGCACATCAAGAACAGACCGAGGATCAACGAAGACCCCAAAGACGCACTTCTGAGGGAGTTCCAGGCAGAAATCGCTCGTCTGAAAGCCCAGCTGGAGGAAAGAGGGATGCTGGCCAAAGAGAGGAGACTTAGGAGGTACAGTAAGAGGCTCAGCAAGTGTCTAGGCGGGCTGGACGAGGAGCTGTGGAAGACGCTGGCGGAGGAGGAGGAGGCTGAAGCTAACAGGAAAATAAAAGAAAAAAGTCCCAAAGAAGTATGCAATGGGAACAGAGAAGAGAAGCTAAAGCATGTGAACGAGAACAGGAGGAGTCTGGAGGACATGCAGTGGGACCAGGACGCACTGGAGAAGATCATCGAGAAATATAAGGTAACTGTTAAAGCTGGAGTAGGCAGTTCAAAGCACAAAAAGGAAGGGTTGTCCAGAGACAATACAAGTGTCAAGGCCTCTTGTATTTGACTTCCTCTGATACTTTTGAATACTTAGTGCATTGTAAGTGTCTTTTCTCCTAAATTCAAGAAGCTCAATAATAATATATTTCAAAATAAATCAGTTATAGCCTGGCCAGCCATACCCATTCATATTGCAATGTTAAAAAAAATCTGTAATCCCTTTTCTTCTCACCAATTTCCAGTCATCTGTAAAAATCCTCTTAGACAAATCTAAACCGTTTAATCTATAATAAAACAGGCTTTATTTTATGATTCAAGTGTGTCCAGTGCGTCCAGAGGCAGTTTATTCTGTGTCCGTTGGTACTGCCTCCTGAAAATCCCACTCCAATCCACAGAGACCAGACTAGAGCCACCTGTAAGTTAAAAAACAAATGTGAACTGAGCTTAAGAGATCAAATTGCATCAATACTTGAAATAATATGTTTTTTAAATGTTAACTTTTTTCACATTTTAATTTCAATTCAATCTTATTATGTAAGCCATATATACAAGCCATATATAAAAGTTCCATAGCTCAGAAAAGGCACAAACATCTATAAATGAGATATAACATCTATTTTATTATATACAGTATATAACAGTCATAAACTATTTTTCTGTTTTTTTTTCTGTGTCGAGTTCCTGTGCTTTGATTTTACCTGGAAATTATGCTCCACTCAATAAACATCATTCATATAATTTTTTATGATTTTAATTTAATTTAATTTAATTTAAAATGAGAAAATGCACACCTTAAATCTGACAACAAATAACGTCAATGTTTTTAGCTTAATTTAATTTAAAAAAAATTGGAGCAAATACGTTCCACGTTTTGTGGAAAGAATACATTTTTTAAAAGTGAAAAAATAATCCTTGCCCAATAAAGTAGTATATGAGACGTATGAGACCATATTTGTCCTTATCATATAAAACATAAATAAAAGAGTGCTCTTAATAGGCCATGTTTCATTTTGCTTATAGCTTTAAAATAAGATGCTGACTGTGATAAATGTGATGCTGACGAGACAAAAGGAAATTACCATGAATTATTAATCATGTGTCTTTGTTCACAGGCGATGGAGAGTAAACTGTTAATCGGAGGAAAGACCATCATCGATCACACAAACGAACAACAGAAGATGCTGGAGCTGAAGAGGCAGGAGATCGCAGAGCAGGTAAGAGTAAGAATAAGAGGAAAAAAAATACTGAAAAATACCACATAGACTCATTATTAGACACTGTCAATAATTTCCTTCCAATCATTTTTGTCTCCAGGACATTTAGTGTATGAGCTATTCATTTATAGCGTATTTGTATCAAAAAGCAAAAATATCATTCCTATATTTGGTGGATGTTTTAATATTACTGTAACTATGACCAAACCAAAAAGCCAAGACAGAAATAAATTATCAACTTTATTAATCCACTATATAGTTAAATATTAAAATAAATAAACAAACACAAAACACTTTCATAACCGGTAAGAATATGTTCACACTTTGTTTTAAATAAACGACAATTAAACCAAATGCTTTACAATAAAAGAAAACTACAAACAGTATACTGTATCAATTCTGTGTTGGTTTAAAAGGAATGGAAGAAGTCAAGACTTATTGAAATGTATGGCATTAAGCCCAGAAAATGTATTTGTAGTTTATAATGTTTGTCTTCTGTCACAGTCAGATGAGCCTGAGTGGGCTCAGATGAGCACCAGGAGGGCGTAAAACATTTATAAACCAAGACAGGGAGCAGGTGTTTAGCCTTATGTTTTCAGAAAGGGTTCATAAATCACAAAGCCACAGTGAGAATTTAGACAAAATACAATTTTTTTCCTCAAAAAAGAATCCCTGTCTTTGTTATTATTTATTTAAAGGTGCAGTGCGTATTTTTTCTGGCGTTTAATATATAGAATATTTAGAATAATCCTCTCTAAGGCTGAGTTTGTCCTCTCTGGGCAGCGGTAGAATCAAGAACAGAAAGTAATAAAACTAATAGCTCCTTTACTGGGCTCTGTGAAGTGTTCATTTTCAGTTCTTTTTACAAGAATGACAAATCCAAAGAGTGTTATTTTAAAGCCATTAATCACTATTAAAAACTAATTAGATTCATTTTGTACAGTACAAAGCTTAACACAATGCCTTTACTTTATTCATTATGTTACTTTATTGCAGTCATAGGAATATGAGCCACCATAATAAAATCTATTCTGAGTTTAACACATACTGTATTGCTCTTTGCAGATTCGACGTGAGAGAGAAATCCAGCAGCAGCTGATGCTCCAGGACGAGGAGACTCTGGAAATGAAGGAGACGTTCTCGACTCTGCAGCAGGAGGTGGAGCTCAAGACAAAGAAACTCAAGAGAGTGAGTCATCGCTCGTGTGTCCCAATCAGATTAGGACAGAAGCACTGAGCTAAGAATGATTTTTACACACGATACATTCCCAGGAAGCTGACATGGTTTAGGCAGGGTTTGGGATTAATATCAAGGATTTAATTGAGTTATAGTTTGTACTTTGTGATGATTGTGAGAGTCAGGTTTTTAGGTTCTGTTTTCAGATAATTTGATACTGTTTCCATTTTTTCTCTATATGTTTGGAAAATAGTTACATCTAGAGTAATGGAATATGTAAATAAAGTTTATAATATGTTCTTTAAAAGTCAAGAGGCAGGAAAACAACTGAAAAAAATAAAAATAAAAATCATCATCTCGTCAAAAAATGTGTTGTTTTGGGACATCACTAACTTAGTGTATTCGTGTTTTGTCCAGCTGTACGCCCGGCTGCAGGCGGTGAGAGCCGAGATGAGAGACGTCATCGATGAACACGTCATCAATCGACAGGAGCTGGAACAGACGCAGCTGGAGCTCACCAGGGAACTCAAATACAGGTGAGTGGGATCATGTATCAGCTCCACTCAGTGTAATGTCATCCTGGGGTTTACAGGTTTATGTCATCATTATACGTAACTGTAACAGTGACATCTTTACCATAATCATTTCATTTGAGGCCTAAATGACATGTGACACATATAACCCGTTTAATAAAGAGCCGCCTTGTTATAATGTGGTTAAGTTTGCCGTAACCGAGTACAGTTCATGACTAAGACCAGAGTTTAAAGGTTTGGAGACAAGAGCACGATCCATGGGAGGAGATGCTAAAGAAAGCAAACACGACTACTCTAGTTTCAAACCAATATCAAAATCCTTTCAAGCACTTCCTGAAGGAAGGAGGGAGGGAGGAGTAACTGAAGAACCGTTTTCTCTGTTGAAATTGGAGAGATAGTTACAAAAGTAATCTAGATTAAAAAAGACAGTTGTGATCTTGGTCAGTGTTGTCCAAGACCAGACTGAGTTTAATGCATTTGGTTTAAAACAGTCTTAGGATCCTGACAAATAAAACAAAAACAATCTTTTTGCAAGACCGTCTCTAGAGAGGATTTATAGTTATCTTAAATATAATGTAATGTGTACATTACATTATAAAGCCTTTGAAAAAAGATTAAAGTTAGTAGCTAAAAATACTTCTCCTTAAAAACCATAAAAGCCACAACTGCTTTAACAGTTTACTATGTTATTGAAATATTATTGATGGTATAGTTATTGCAAAGTCAGGTTTATCACATAATATAATTTGTGTTGGGTCACTTTTCTTTGCTATAAATTGAGCTTATTGTATATCTCTATTTGTTTTGTATTTTGCAGATATCTCTTAATTGAGAATTTCATTCCTCCAGAAGAAAGGAACAAGATAATGAACCGGCTGACGTTTGACAGTGAAGAGGATCAGTGGAGACTCACACCGGTTTTACCTTCAGACAGGTCAGTCCTTTACATGCCACACATTTCAGGGTTTCCACAGGTGAAAGTCACAAAGAGCTCAACAAGTGCTTAAACTGTGAAATTTGAATCTAATATGAGTAACTCTAATAATGACTTATATTAGTTTAGAGAAAAAAGAAGATAAATAACTTGACTTTGTTTTTATTACTTTTTTGACCTACATAAAAACAGTTGAACACACCTGCACTTATTCTCAGAGGGCTGTCTGGTACTTTCCTCGTAATAGGAAAATCAGTAAGAAGAAAGTGCACAAGAAGAAAGTGCACAACAAACCAATTTTTTTTACACTGTAAGGCTTTGGATTACAGCCTGGTGTTTCCTGGTTACACTGAGCTTTAAAACTATGGAACAAATAAACCCAGGAGGGGAGGAAGCCGGAGTACCTGGAGAGAATCCACGGTAACACATGGAGGACATGCAGACCCCTCACAGAAAGACTGAATGAATGTTTGAATGTTTGAGTTGGCCAGGTTTTGAACTCACGACCTTCTTACTGTAAAGCAGGAGTGCTAACCATCCTGCCATGTGCACCCAAGCTTTATCCATTCTTTCCTTTATTTGTTCCTTTTTTCACGTTTATTCATATTATATACTGTATGTGTTGTGAGGTAGGAGCCTATCCCAGCTGCTCTGGTGGGATAGGCAGTGGGATACTCTCTAAATGCCAGTTCACCGCCACACTGACAGATACTTATTCACACTCACATTTATGTTTATGGGACAATTTATGTTTTTATCTCCCTCAATAAACTGACTCTTCATGACCTGACTGCACTGCTTTAGTTTTAAATCACATGTGGGAGTTTGATTTGTTAAAGTACGTATATGTTCTTTTAAAGGAACATATACTGTAATGTGTATGCATCAAAACCTCCTCCTCTCCTGTGTCTCTCTCCAGTGCTCCCACTCGGGTCAAAAGAAGGCCTCTCTCTGCGGTGGGATACAAACGCCCCATCAGCCAATACGCACAGATGGCGGTTGCCACGGCGACTGGTGCCCCATCTCGATATCAGGTCAGATGTTTTTCTGGTTTTCCAATTTTAATTTTTTTTCCAGAGGACAGTGAGCCAAAGTACAGACGAGTTTATACTTCTACATACTTCTATCTGCGTTGCCGCGGCAACCATTCACAGCTTTATACAGTGCATCTTCATCAAGTGACTCATGTACGAGGCTTTGGGACAGGACTTTAACATATTCAATGAATATACAAACATTTTATTCAATTGATTTGTTTTCGTTTTTTGCGTTTTTTTTAATCATGTCAGACACTTTCTGTGGCAACCATGATTTCACAGTGGGACATTTTGATATTGTGGAACTCTCCTCTAAACGCTGCTCTCATGTAAATAAGAAGTATAAGAGTGAGATAAATGTAAAAGATATACTGAAAAAAACTAATGGAAATAGACAGATGATGACATAAACAAGACAGTCATTCCAGCACTAAAATAATTAATGTGATGAACTGTATTTAAAAAAATAACGACAAAGATTGGGTTTGTCTTACAGTTTATACAGTCTTTGAACATGCATGTGCTTTGTATTGACCCCAACCCTTGTCTACTTTTGTTTAGCTACCCTCTTTTGTCTTGTTACAGGCCGAGAACATTATGCTGTTGGACTTAGATATGGGTCCTCCCACAATGTTCACCTTAAACCTGAACGGAGCTCACTTGGAGAGGGCCTTTTCTCCGAGACTGATGCCGGATCGGTTGGCGAACGTTCCCCTACGACCAAGAGCATCATCACTGTCATCGTCACGAGTCAGGAAATCACAGTCCTGGTGAGAAAACAGAATAGACACACACTCAAAAGGAATAGGGTTGACCAGAAAAAAAAACACAAAAGTTGAATGAAAGTGACAAACATAACTGTGCCCACTTAATTTACTCCACATTTTATTAATTGACTAATAGATAGGGGTTTGACTCTCAGAGTTCACTACAAAAACAAAACTAAACATACACAACTAAACAAATATCAAGCAAAAAAAATATTTTAGTGGAGGCCAAAACAGCTCAGTGGTGACCACTGGAAATCCAAAACCATTCATGCAATGGTAGCTTATCTCGCCAAAATGTAATTCTTTGCAACTCATGCTTGGCACATAGGGCACGTCAAGGCAAACAAAAATTTATATTATGGTTCAACTCTCAACCCACCAGGAAGTCGGCCATCTTGAATATCTCATACGATCACAGATAAAAATCTTCAGCTCCATCTCAAAAACTCTGAAATACTGGAAGATCATTTTCACTGGGTTGGTCATTCCTTTAAAGGTACCAGGCTCCACGTGCAGCTTCTGTCACCTCATCTTTATCATCGACAAATCTGGCATCAGCTTCTCCGAACTCCTCTCCCTCGACGAGACGAAGACCATCCTCTGCTGCTTATCCGTCACATCGTGGAAGCCCTCTTCAGTCGAGCCCCTGAGAAATCTGGACTGTGCAAAGGACATTTACTTTAGTCCGAGCTTGACATGATCAGATTGATGTCAAATCACTGGGCTTTGATTTTGAATAAGCATTTATTTAATCTGTCCTTATTTATTCAAGAAAATGCTTGTTGTATGTAGTCTTTAAATACCTCGCTTCCTGTTGGTGGCTTTTTGTAAAGCATGTCTAAACCAGGGATCTCCAACCCATGACTCTTACCGGTAAAAGGTCCCACTAAACACACATTAGCTGTCATTAATAGATTATATTTATTTAATCTCTACATCTTATTCTAACAGGTTAAAGATGCTGGAACTTGTGGTAGGCTCTACGCTTTCTCTAAACTCTCTGAGGTCCAGACCTTAGTATTATTTGAACCAAAAACAAAGCATTCAAGGTTATTTTAAGATCTAAAAATGAAGGCTTTAGATGGTAGAGCATACTGTATGTTACTAGCAGATCAAAGGGGCAACTGAGAGAGTTCATGATTATGCTTCTATGACATTATCACTGTTTTTAATATTCATAATGGTTGAGTGTAGCAGACAAAGCTTTGCTGACGAGCAAACCTTCTCTTTTTCTATTATTTTGGAAGTTTACAATTGGCAACTTATAGAGTGAAACAGTGAAACATTTAAATGGAACCTAAAATGTATCTAGCTCAACTTCTTGCTGAAATAATGGCTTGCCTTTTGTTATTTTGTTATTATTATTGCCTTAAATCCAACATATAGAGTCTTAAAAGTAAAGTGAATTTTGGAGAACCAAGATGCAGCAAAAGAGAAATGTGCCAATAAAACACCTTCCACATTCACACTTTTAAAATGCATTTTACAACTCACTTATTTCTACCGAACCAAATGTAACAAACCTAAGCCTAAAGATTTTACTTAAATATTTTAATAACTGGTTTTAAAATAGCACAGCCAAAGTTTGTTGGGTTTATCATTCAGGTAAATGTCAAGCCTTCTTTCTTTAGAACATCTACACTTTATGCATTTGCACTATTTAATATTGAACTGAGACCCGGAAATGTATTACGCTGGCTTGCCTGTTGGCTCTACAAATTGTTGCAATTATTTTTTGCTATGTACTTGAGCCGTGTGACACTCTTGCAGTGCTCTTTCAGCCTGCCTTATTTTTCATAATTGTGAAAATGTGAAAAGTTGATTTGCTGATACACGTAAAAATAAACACATTCAATTGTTTTGGACTGTCTTTTGTATTTACAGTCGTGCACAGTCACAGCAGTTGGGCAATAACATGTGCACTGGCCCTGTCTAAAACAATGGAAAACATGAAACCGTTGTGGGCCACACTGTTCAGACACTGTAAAATGTTTTGAGGTACACTTTTTTCTTTCAAAAATTAAGCCAAAGCAAATCAGAAGTTGGTGTTATACAGCTCTATCTTTGTGAATTTAAACACAATTTTTGATTGATTTTCTACATTTAACTAAACACAAGCTTGTCATTAAATAGTGACACCAATTTCAAAATGTCTTCTACCCTAAACGTCACGTCCAGATAACTTATTTGAAACATTTTATTGTAATAAGTAAGTTCAGCTTCGCAGTGATGTGCATGGCTTTATTGCCTATTTATTACCTGTTCAAACCAGGCAGTAGCTCAGTGGGTAGAGCAGTCGTCTTTCAACCGGATGGTGGGTGGTTCGATTCCAGCTCTCCCCACAGTTCATACTGTCGTTGTGTCCTTGGGGAAGACACTTAACCCACCTTGCCTCCAGTGGCTGTAACACTGGTAATTACTGTAGAACAATGTAAGTCGCTTTGGATAAAAGCGTCAGCTGAATGAATAAATGTAAATGTAAATCCACCTAATCTTCATTCAAATCCACTGAAAACCTGTTCAAATCTACATAATCCCCATTGATTCATTCATTCATTTATTCTCTACCGCTTTGTCCCGTTAGGGGTCGTGGGTGACTGGAGCCTATCCCAGCAGCTTTGGGCCTGAGGCGGGGTTCACCCTAGACAGTGGCCAGTTAGTCGCAGGGCTGACATATAGAGACAAACATTGACTGACAACCATTCTCTCTCACATTCATTCACTCGGGACACTTTAGAGTTGCCAATTAAACTGTACATGCATGTGTTTGGATGGTGGGAGGAAGCCGGAGTACCCGGAGAAAACCCACGGTATCACGCGGAGGACATACAGATTCCTCACAGAAAGACCGGAATCGGCCGAGAATGTTTGAGCCGGCCGGGTTTTGAACTAACAACCTTCTTGCTGTAAGGCAGGAGTGTTAACCACTCTGCTACGTGCACCCCACATAAACCACATATGAAACTTTTAAAATGGCCTCCAGAGAGCTAAATGTAGAAGAACCAACATAATCCCCATTCAAATCCAAATAAAATCTGTTTAAACCCAACTTAAACCTGTTCAAATTCAACTAAAAGCTGTTCAAATACAACTTAAATCTGTTCCAATCCACCTTAAACCTGTTCAAATTCAACAAAAATCTGTTTAAATCCACCTAAAACCTATTAAATCCAGCTAAAACCTGTTCAAATCCAACTATAACCTGTTAAAATCCAACTTTAACCTGTTTAAACCCTACTTTAAACCTTTGAAAATCCAACTAAAACCTGTGCGTGTAGAGACTTCCCCTCGTATTAAATGTCTCTCTTTGCAAAATGTTTGGACATTTCTGCTATAAATTACCTGTTACGGTTCTGACCACTGCTAAACTGCACTGTTTTTATGATATTTTTTATGTCCCTACATCTTTGTTTGAATTAAGCTTGATAAAAATTCTGTTTGGCATGTGTAAAATAAATGTGTGAAACTCTGGGCCTGGGACATGGGGCTATTTACAGTAAGATGACGTCTCCTGAGTGTCACGTGACCCTTTTACAGTAAAGTCCAACATGGCAGACCAAGTGGACGTTACGCGGTAACTAACGCAACATTTCAACTGTAAAAACACTCAGATTGGACACTACTCCAAGCGACACACCAACGATGAGGGAGAGACAGAGGAAAAAGAAGGGCAGGACGTGGGCGGAGGCGGCCAAAACGGTATTCTGCATGTTTTTATTCCCGTTTGTTGTGGTTGTTTTCCTTGAACGCTCCCACTTGTACAACTGTGTTTATGAGTTCATGACCCGCTGCAGAAAGACAGTGCGCAAGGCCTGTGTTGACGACAAGACCTGTTTGCACTAAAGCATGCTCTCAAATACCTCCATGTCTGCTGTGTCTAGACGCCACGGCTGCAATGACTTCTGTTGCGGAGTGAAATAAAGTCGCCGTGAAGTTAAAGCGTCCCTGTTGCGCGCTAGCCGTGTTAGCATGCTAGCTCTTGCTAACACTTCGTCAACAAGTTTGTGTGCCTCACTTTTAAATTACACACAACGTTAATAATATATTTAAGATTCACCGCCTCGATTGTCCTTCAGCTGACAAATGTAAACTGCACGCGATGTCATTAGTGTAATAGCTGCATAATTAAACAAGGCTAACGGTGGCTAGCAAACCACCATAGCATGCTAATGACAAACTACACAGTTGTGCAGGTTTCATAAGAAGTATAACGCTTAAGTTTGTTGTCATCCAATTCTGACTTAAGATATTCGCCCAGCTATGTAAGTAAGACTTTTTAGCAGTTATAACCGATGTTATAAACAAACTATATTCTAAATACTAGACACTGACAGCAGTACTGGACTGACTCTGACCACTGCTGTCAGTAAGAGCAACATTACTTGAAATAATGGACAGTTGTTTAAGTTATGCAGCTTTTAAGCATTAGTTAAACAGAACACAACTAAGGAAGGTAGTTAGGTTTTTATAAGATATTGGTAATCAAGAAGCTACATTCAGACTGTCCAATTGGTTGCAAAGAGCACTGTTACCATTCCATTCCCGTTTATTTTACTAATGCAATAATCATGTAAATTAGCTGGTTTCTTATTACATTTGCACCTGCAGCATGATTACAAACCACATATATCATAAAACCAAGGCTCGACGTTTGCTTTTAGTGTCCCTATATAACATGTGTTTGAAATGTTATTTCTTGTCATATTTATGTATTTCACTTTCTATATATTCTGAGAAGACAACTGTGCACATCTGTTTCTAGGGACAGGTGCGTAGGAGAGCCTGTGTGTGTCTCACAAAACATAAAGATGAAAAGACTCCTGCACATTATCTAACTTGCATTGTCTGGTCTTATCTAACTGTTTGCAAGTCTATATTTTAAAATCTATTTGTGGCACTTTAACCTGATTGCTGTCTCAAACAGCATCTTTCTGACATCTTTTTACACCTGATCTTACATTGTACAAAGGTATGTCTCTGATAATATGTTTGTGCTCCTAATATTTTTTGCTTTGAAGCGATGATAAAAGTTCTGTTATACTTTAACAGTGATTCTCAAATTTTTTTTCAGGAGAATAATTGAAGGATATAGAGAAGTCAAAGAGAAGTCGGGTGCTAAATCAGCAATAGTTTAAAGTGGGTCAATATGAATATTATTTCTTTTGAAGTGATAAAGTTAGTCCGGTTTTAGTTGGTCTTTTCAAAGGTTTTAAGTTGAATTACTTTGACCATAACAGGTTTATTTTGACCAGATTTAATGTTAATAATTTGTTTCTATGTGGTTTTACCATTAACAGATTTTAGGAGATTTTAGTTATACTATATTTGCCTCAGTTGGTTTATACTTGGACAAAATATAATAGATTATGAACAAAATATGCTTTGAAAAAAGCCACAGAAAAGAAAACTTCCTGAGTATCACTCCAGTGACACCAGTGGCCCTCGTACCACAGTTTGAGAACCGCTGCTGTAAACTGATGGCACTGAAACTTAATTTATTCTACTCACAGTGGCAGAGAGGTTAGCACCCCCGCCTCACAATAAGAAGCTTGTGTGATTAATCATTGTGCTATCTACGGCCTTTCTGTTTTGAGTCTGCGTGTCCTCCCTGTGCGACCTGTTGCATTCAAACACATGTGAAGCTGATTTGGTGACTCTAAAAGGACTCTTAGAGAATAAATGGGTAAATGTTTATCACCCCCAAAGCCGCTGGGACAGGCTCAGCCCTGTGACCGCTGAAAGGAAATGTGTGAATAATGTTTTTGGGACCAGAGTTTAACATTGTAAATAATTTCACATTTCTCGTTTCAGGTTTTGGAGAAGTATCCAAACACACCTATGAGCCATAAAGAGATCCTGCAGGTGATCCAACGAGAAAGACTGAAGGAAATCAGGTAAATCTTAGTTTTCACACTAAAATAAGTTGTTTATATATCATTTGGGAGCACAACCCACAGCTTTGCCCATTTTTACTTAAATTGTTCACATCATGGTGTTGTTTTCTAGCCATGATTCTTTTACTTAATAATTGTTCGATTTCTTTTTGTCTCATTGTCACTGTTCTCATCCAGAAGGTAAGAGAAACAGTTAGTTCCCCACTTTTAACTTTCACCGACTCACTGCACTTTTTTAGTTTTTCCCTGTTGCATGTTATTAACAATGACATGTTCTAGTTTCAGCTGCATAAAGACACTGTGGCGATGCTTTACCTGGACGTGCTTCAGCCAAAAAAACACATTAATATGGATAAGGCATGATGTCAAAGTCAATGAGTTTTACATTAACATTAATAATATTTTTAAACATAACTTGTAAAATGTAATTCTGTATGTAGGGCTTTTTTCCTCTAAGTTCAAAAAAGTAAAAAAAAGAAGCCACAGTGAGCAAAAAGGACTGTACTTTTGCTTAAATAAATGATAAGTTGTAATCCATTTGACTTTCTTTTTAAGAAAAAAGTATCTTTTTACGACTGAAGAAATAGAAGTAGATAATAGATGGAAAAAATAATAAATGCTCCCAAATATGACATATTTGTTGACAGTTTTTTATAGGATAAAGTGAGCAAATACTTGCATAAATAGACATTGTATTAAAATGTTACGTATTATATTATTACACAATATGTGAAGCATGATCAAATGCATGATAGAAGCCCCAGACCCCACTCCCTCTTCTCCCATTTTTCTAGTTTTATTTTTTAGGACAACTCATGTGAAGTTTACTTGTTTTTCTCCTGATTTTAGTGGGACTTCACCGCTGGCATGTCTCAACGCAATGCTGCACACAAACTCTCGCGGAGAAGAGGGCATTTTCTACAAAGTCCCAGGCCGAATGGGAGTCTACACTTTAAAGGTGACCATGCTTCGTCGGCAATAATGTTTTTTTTCTTTTGTAATTTTGTAGTACACCTTTGTTGGTCAGACTGATTATCAGCCCAGGACCTTTCTAGTTAAAACCTAGAATCCACAGAATTTTCAAAAGCCCTTTTCAGCATTAAATATTGGTTAACAGTACAGCAAAGGATACGCACTAAAGATATTAGAATAGAAATAGCCCTAGACATTTGGTTTAAATGAGCAAGAGCAGTTCTTTTAAAGTCAATAACTATAATAACTCAAGATGTCTTTGCTTTATTTGACAGAAGGACATTTCAGATGTGGCCAAGGAGCTGTCTGAGGAGGGCTCTGAGGAAAGCAGCAGTGATAATCTGTCCGACTCCCGCAGCAGTGAAAACAACAGCGGCAGCATCGCTGAGGAGCAGAGCACGAGGGGACGCTGGATGAGGAGAGGTATAGGGTCCTTCGTATATGTTAATCAGCGTTGAAATGCTTCTTAGGATAGTGTTTGTTGTAGTGAGCTGAGCCTCTCTGTTTCGTGAGTGTTGGCAACTTCTGCTGTTCTAAGTTATGAATGTAATGTTTTGTTTTTTTAATAATAGTTAATATTAGTCGGGAAATAATAGATTTGTTTGCAGATCTTGTAGTAAACAAGACCAAAAGATATCCAACCTGTTTTCTTTTAGTTTAATTTTAAATGTTTGAATTATTATTATTATTATTATTATTATTATTATTATTATTATTATTATTATTATTATTATTATTATTCAATTATTATTTTTCTTCCACTAATTAATTTTAATGTAATTTTGGTCTTTTATAATTACTGAATTAGTATTTTTTTCAGCAACCCAAATAAAATTTCCCGTGACCCACCTTTTGGTCCCAAGTCCAACCACTGCTCTAAGAAACCAGAGCTGTAAATGTGGCACTATTTCTGCAGCCACCTGCAACCTTGAGATTCTGTTTACACATGGGAGTCTTGTTCATGAGGAGACAACAGTTATTTCTGCAGTAGTCTAGTGTTGAACCTTAAACACAGCCACATGCATGTTTCCATTCATCAAAATGACATGGCTTATTTGCATTTATCTGTCTGTGATTAACAAAAACACTACATAGTAACCCTCTAAGTCTAATTTTGTTGAAGATTCAAAAGCATTATGTAACATGGTATATGATTTTGTTCTGATTTCACAAAAACAGTCTAGACCTTTACTAAGGCCAATACAAAGTCAAAATCAAATGCATTTCAAACAATCTCATTTATCCAAGGTTCTGTACAAGATTTACAAAATTAGCACCAAATGTAAACTGTATGAAATAATTACTAAACAGATTAAGACTCCACCATTTTGCGAGAAAAATAAAATGTTTATGGACAACAAACACAGTACAGTTTAAAGATCTTTAAATCTGACCCTGCCTTTGGCTACATCTCTCGCAATATATGCATTGTCTTTGTCGCTGTTAGGTAACCTATAAATGAAAAAGAGAACATAAGTGTTGTAGTCAGCGTCTTTAGCCTTTTCCCTCCAGTTTATATGAGCAGCTGATTGGTTATTTTGCCCAGTTTTGACAAACAAGGGCCGCCCCTTATTGACAAAGTTCTTGCAGAAAGACAGGAAACTGCCCAAAGAAGAAGTGCACAATGCAAATAGAGCAGGATTACATTGAGTTGAACATTAATTTAACTCTGAGTCTCTGAGTAATTCCTGGAATAAAGTCAGACATGATGGTAGCTAAAGGTAAGCTTGTTATAAGTTTTCGTTCGGAGACACTACCGACTGCGTACAATGTATTTTCTGTTGCTTTCAAAGACCTTGCCTTTTTACAGCGTGTATTTTTTAGGAAGAACTTCATGTCGAGTATCAATCATAATTTTTTTCTTGGGCTGCGCTTTCACAGTCCGTCTTTATTCTTCTGGTGTCACAATATTTGAAGTGGCTGTTGAAACAGGAAGCTATTTTTTTCCTCAGTTTGACCCGTGACCACTTCCTCATTATGTTAACACACCCCGGCATTGCAGCTGAGCGGGAAGATACTATTGCTTTTTATTTTTGTTCTAATCATTGCTAAAAAAAAGTACAGTGGAAATAACTTTGCAATGGACCGGAACATTGTCTTTGTATTTTCTCCAGTTTTTGTATTTAAACCCATTTCTATTAAAGTAATTTTTGGGAACGGTAATGTTATCTTTGTCTTTGTGCAAAGTAGAGGTTTGGGTTTCATCGTGACATAAAGCAATAAAGTCCGTGCTCCTCCCTTGGGACGTGTATTTTCTAACCTCTGTTTTGTGTTGTTTTTTTGTTTTTTCGTAGTTCCCTCCAAGCTGCAGTCTCAGCCCTCGTCCCCTCAGCCTCGATGCTCGTCGCCGTCGGTGCCCACCGCCAAACTCCTCTCTCCTTCGCAGAAACACAGCAAGAAGGCTCTCAAACAGGTAACACCGCAAACATAGGCTTGGATATATCACTTCACCTCAAATGGAGTAGTATATTTGCTATTTTTGACTTCCTACCACACCCTCAGATTTACTTACACACATTTAGCACAAGACATTAGAGCTGAGGAGTATTGCAAACTTACACAAGCATAGGCTCCATAGCATGCAAAGGACTTTGTTAAAATAAAAAACTACATATATGTCCTATATAGTAACATAAAGCCTATGTTATAAATTTATCTTTTATCTTATATTGTGGTGCATTTGTTGCAAAGCCTAGTGGCAGAGACAAGGTTTTAAGGAATTTGGGCCAAATATATAAAGTGTATGAATGACATAAATCTTTTAGTAAAGAATTTATTGCTACCACCTTAACTGACAAATGTCCGGTGAAAAACACTGTACATTATTGTGATTATTGTATCACAATCACCAATTGTATTTTTTGGAATAAATGATTTATCAAAAGATGTATTTACTATTTTGCCACACTGACAGACTTTTACACACACATAAATGTCCGTCTTTTTTGAATATTGACCTTTATTTTGATCTACACACTTTTTAAGGTTAAGCAAAAAAATAAATTATAAAATGTGTGTATTGTTGTGCGATGCTGAGAATGTGAGTTATAGTTTTGATGTTTTAGGCTAGATTTTGGCTTATTGTGTGCCAAATCTTTAGATCTGGGCATTTATTCTGACTTTATAGTATTATTTAATTGTAAAATATGCTGCAATAAACATTCTTAGGAAATAGAATAAAGTTTTCTTGGGTTGGAAATGTGTTTGCATGGTTTTAAATTAGTCTAAATCTCATTCTCAGTTGCACTTATTTGAATGTTATTGAAAATCCCACTTATTATTATTGTTAATTTATATCTGTGCCTTTTTTCTGCAGACTTTTTTAGTTTATTGTCATACACATAACCTCAGCGGGAGCTCATTATACCACATTTCTCGGATTTGTTCTCATCTTGTACTGATAATTTAAAACAATGAGGTATTGGGATAATTGCCTTTGGCATTTTTTTTAAGCATCTTCATAATCCCATTTTTCCCCCGTTGGCAGCTTTGTCCGATCTGTGTTGGATTTAATTAGATATCATTTGATTGTGAAGATTGTAATTCAGTCCATCTGTGCTGCTGCTGTGGACTTTCCTGCTTTGTAAGGCTAATTTGAATTCATTATTTAAGCACTAATCAGTTTTGACAGTGTTTTTGTAAAGGTATTTATTATTCAACAGAGCAATGGCTGTACACATTAACATTTTTATTTGCTTTATGTCTTGTCTCTCTTATTTCAGGCCTTGAAGCAGCAGCAGCAGAGAAACCAGCGCAGACAGGGAGGAATGACAACTGCGTCGAGCCCGAGGCTGCTTCTGAAGACCATCAAAGACATAACAATGGTCGACAACATTTCAACAAAGCCTGGTAGGTAGAAACTAAAAAAGCAAATGAATAATATGAAGCACTTGGGTTGTAATGTAGCTGTTCATTAGAGTACATCATGAAAATTTCAAACATAGGCCACGCCCCATTATTCTTCTTAATATGGGAAGTGCTAAAACTACACTTTAAACGGAAAGTCCAGTATTTTATAAATGAGGTCTATGAGATTTTTTGTGATTAGGAGAACATGTAATTTTTAGCACAGCACCAGTTTGTAGAAGCACACAGGAGCAGTAAGGTAATGATGCTGTGGAGAACGCATTTTTGCAACAGCTAACAAGACTTCTGTTACTTCCAAAATTAGTTTAAGTGTGTGTAAATATGTTTTACACATACATGTTTTTTTGTAATATGACTTCTTTTTATTCTGTTCCTCAGTTATACAACCCCAGATCTTACTATTTATTTGTACAAAGACTTCAAAGTAGCAGTCTCATTAATTTCTCAGCAGCGGTGATTGGGGAAACATTTCTTATGTGCCACACATTTAAACACAGTTCCGTGTTGCTCATATTAGGCTGTGTTAGCATGTTTGGTGCAGTAAAAAAAACACTGGTGTGGTTGCTCTAGGGCACTTTAATTAGTGCGCACCAAACCTGCTCTGAGACCCGTTTAGAAGGCGAGGGTAGGGCAGTGCATGGTTTAGTCTCTTGGGCCTTGCTCCTGTCTGATTCATCTCAAGGGAAATAACTACTGTAGAGAATAATCTAACGCCAGAACTACATAGAATAACCACACATTGATCAGGTACTACTAATCAGCCCTCTTACTTTTTTTCTACCATATAACACACACATCTTTTTTCACATCAAGTTTTATCATATTGTGTTTTCAATCTGGTTTTAGTAGAAGATGGGATGGAACATGGATGACAGATATTATGGACGGCTGCTTGTAGAGATGTAGATTAGATTAATTTGTTTATTAAAAGCCTACACCCTTTTGGTCTGTGCCTTTTTTTTTGGTGGATGGGTTGTTGAATTTCCCTTTTTATTTTTTTAAGTTACCCTGCTTTGTCCCAACAGATTTGCACGACTCAGTTGGAGCGAGGAAGGTTTCCCAGAGGTCGAGTCGACTCAGTGCAGGTGAGAAGTGATTTCTGAAGTGGTTTTTAAAGTGTGGTTCTATTCTTTTACTTAAGATATCACCTCTGTGAGCTGTCAATAGTAAACTAGACTATATTGATATTGCTCTTTTTGGGCTTTTTTCTGACTCTACAAACAGTTTGAATACTGACCACCAGGTAAAATAATAACCCCCTGCAAGTACCCTAAGTAAAAACAGACTATTTAATAAAATTTGATGTATGATAAAATTGTAGGTGTGGTGTTGTGTCTTTTTCGTGTTTGTATTACAGGCCAGATCAAACGCACCAAGTGTAACATCGACGTGGAGACACCAGACTCCATTTTGGTCAACACTAACCTGCGGGCGATCATTAACAAGCACACCTTCTCCGTCTTGCCTGCAGAGTGTCAACAGAGACTGCTCAAACTGCTGCCGGAAGTAGATCGACAGGTGACTATCAGACTAGAACTTTACATTTGATTATATACTCCATTAAGACTGAGACATATAAACTGTTTTATTTTATTACTTTACTAAGTAAACCATATCTATTAATCTGTTGTGATATCAAAGTGATTGAATTTCTCTGTGATTGGGCTGATTGGCGAACAAAATAATTCTTACACCAGTGATTTATTTTCCCTTACTATTACTCTATTTGTCTGCGGTAAATACCACAGCTGTAACTTTACGCTGATAATTCTAATTGACAAAGACACTGCTCCAGAAGACTATGACGCGCGGCCATAGTTTCCAAATGAGCCGTAAATATAATTATAACATTTTAGTGTTGAATTTTGCTGTGGTAAATTGCGTCCATATTCAAGCATTTGTTGCATTAAACTGTGCTCCATGTCTGTTCTGTGGTGGCTATGTGACGGGCTCAGACTGCTACTGTTTAGCTCACTGAGCTCTGCTGCTGCTTGAGAGGAGACCAATTCTCTTGACACCGACCAAGTGAAACTTTAGTGGTTGTTTTTCAGAGAAAGTGGAGATACCAGCGCCGGCTTGTCTTTAGTTTCTCTGCAGTGACACAAGCAACGAGCGGTGGACACAAACAGACAGAGGAGAGAAGCTAAAGGATTAGCAATACATTAACACTCCTACAAACATTATTTTTTTGGAGCAGCCCGCAATTTAATCTGATACTGCTTTGTATGAACCCACTGTTTAATGGCATTTGCCTCATTTAACATTTATTTACAGTAATCCTGCTGCACTGATCTTAAGCACCGTGTGTTTAAAATCTAAATTACTCACGGGTCATTTGCATAAATCTACTCTAATTAATACAAACACGACCACATGTCCTTGTAGTGTGAGCAAAAAACAGAGTAAGCGCTGTATCAAAAGTTAAGCTCAATGCATCTCAAACAGTCCACTGTTTTAACCCCTCTCCCAACGCACACGCACACACACACACACACACACACACACACACACACACACACACACACACACACACACACACACACACACACACACACACACACACACACACACACACACACACACACACACACACACACACACACACACACACACACACCTGATGACGTCATCAACACACCGCCATAGTCTTACTGCAGGTTTATGGGAAACTGCTGCTCACTGATTAGTTCTGACAGGGTCCATATTTTTCCTTCTGTTGCTGAAAAATGATTTTAATAGTCATCACTGACAAGACTGCGTCAAATAGAGAATCTGAAAGTCAAGTTACTGATCAAGTGTATAATAAACTTTCTTGTTCCTAACTTTTTATCTCCTGTTTCCAGGCTTGTATGGACGGACTTCTGAAGGTCACTAGTTCTGCCTTAAACAATGAGTTCTTCACATCAGCAGCTCAGTCCTGGAAAGAAAGACTGGCCGAGGGTCAGTACACACAACTCATAATAACAGCATTCAGCTTATATTCAATGAAATATTATGTCACCAAGGTCCAGTGTGAAACAGAGGTACTTTGTGTTCTCTGTCTTTTCAGGGGAGTTCACTCCTGAGCTGCAGTTACGAATGCGTCAAGAAATTGAGAAAGAAAAGAAAATGGAAACCTGGAAAGAGGCTTTCTTTGAGAACTACTACGGTGAAAAGTAAGTGGTTATTTGTGATAATTAAAACATTTATACTACTGTGAAAACAACAATGGACAATAAATCAACTTATTGTCAAATAAAGCTTGTCTTTTTCTTGTGAAAAAGATTCAAGGTGTTAGGAAGAAAGAGTGGTCGTCTTACTTTGAAAAAGAAAAACATTGTATGCTGTCCACACTTATCGAACATGAGCAGAACAAGAAAGCGTGAGTCCCTAAAATGTATGAAGCGGCTGCAGGTGATGAGTTCTCTCTTTAGAAAGCTTTGAATGAACCAGAAATAATCTTCCATGTTTGTTGCAGCAGTGTGTGGTTATACCTCACACCCTTTTGGCCTGAACCAAATGTGCAGAACAAGAAAGCGTGAGATTGGACCAAACAGCTGCTGTTCTTGGTTTGACAAAAAGAGGTGGTCCTGGTCCAAACTAAACTAAGGTGTTTTCAGTGTTGAAAACTCATTTGGTAATCTTTCGGACTTTTGGACCAAATGCAGGAAGTAACAGAAACAAAAAAACAGGAAAAGAAAAGAGGAAAATGTACAGTTATCATACAGACTATTTTATTTTCTATATATATATATTATTACTAAACTGTGACAGATGCCTTTTTCTTTCTAGTTTCTAGCATTACTTCACTTTTTAAGCATGTGTTAAACATTTGTCATTGTATTAATAACAACAGGTCTCTAGTGGCTTTTTTTTGCATTTTCCTCATTTAAACTGTAGAGCAGACAACACATGCGCTTTATTAATAGTCAGTTAAACGCTGGGTACAGGAGCCTCTGACGACAGCAAACAGAGCCTCTGGAGGTTTTACAAAGGGAAGTGTGAAACCAAATTTTGCTGAACCAAATAACTACAATGTAAAAATGAGTTCTTGGTGGACCTTGGTGGAGAGCTTCAGGTGTCTAAAGGGCCTTATTGATTTCGAAATATAGTTCTTGGGCACCTACCTCTAAAGAGTTTAGTTAAAATACATTGACTTTGTCACACAGAAGCACTCATCTCATCCTGTACTTGTATAAATTACATTTTTCCTGTTTATGTAGCTGAGGCTGGCGCTGCTGTCCTGTACAACTCATTTTGGAAACACAAGCCTTTTCAATGGTTACCAGAATGAAAATATGGTGTATTAACTAGACTAGGTTAGCTATTAAGGGGGAAACCTTTTAAATGTGGAAATTCAATGTTCTCTTTTGTCTCTTTGTGTTCCTGCTCTGTACAGTTCTGGGCTCAGCAACGAGGAATCCAAAGAGCTGACGAGGCCTGATCAAAAGTCCCTTCCTCCTCAAACAGGACCTGTCGCTAAAACTACAGAAGAGGATCCCAAGAGCAATCAAGACAGCCAGCAAAGTGAAGCTCCTCCTACCTCCACTAAAGACATCAAACCAACACCGAAACCGTCACAGGATCCACCAAAACCACCTCAGAAAGAGCCAACCCCGGTCCTAGAACCGATGAGAACCAGACGTTCACAACAGGCTGAAGATCGATTGAAGTTAAACAGCTCTTTACAATCTGTAACAAGGCCAACAAATACTATTAAAGAAGAGGTTAAGGCACAAGCTGAAGAGAGTATTGTAGTAAAAATACCCAAAAAAGAGAGTTTAGAAGAGACGCCTAAGAAAACCGAGCCTCCGGAGTCACCTGTGAAGGAAGGCACTCCTCCTAAAACAAGCCCAGAGGTGAAAGTAGAGCAACCAGTGGCCACAGAGAAACCAGCAGAAGAGAATGAAGTGGAAGCACCTGGTCCGGAGCTTCCAAAACGTAAGTCACCCAGTGAAACTGAGAGTGAACTGACTCCAGAGAAGAGGCCTCGTATGTCTTCGATTTCTTCTGTATCGTCAGTTTCTTCGTCTGTGTCGCCTCCAGCTTCTTCCATCTCCAGCCCAGCCACGCCATCGCCCGGAGCCAACCAGAAGGTCCCGCCGCTTAAGGTACGCATAATCATCACTGCATACAAGCACTTTATATTATTCCCAAGTGGGACAAAAATTTAGTTGGGCACAACATCCATTGAAAACATGGCAGATTTATTTTTTTTTTTTACACAATTCTTAAAATGAGAAGCAATAAGTGAGTACAAGTATTTACGCAGTACAAGATTTAATAAAACAGTTTTGTTTTCAAGTGTCTTGAAGTTCTTTGCTAAAGAAATGTTGTGACTGTTGTGGTCTAAGGGTGTGTTCACACTTGTAGTTTGCTTTATTAGTTTGCACCAAAACAGAAAACAATCTATTTAGTTTATAAACTACAGGCCAAATGAAAGAACATGCATTTTTTTAAAGGAACATACTAGTGCTGTTTGCCCAAATGCTATTAAGGGCTTGTTATAATAGCATTTTAGCTTCTCAGTGCTTCACATTTGACCTCTTCTCATTTTATTTAGTTGGACAATATTGTTTTGGTTTGTTTTCTTTTCCAACCTGTGGGAAACTAAGCATTACGTGATGTTTTTGTCGCCAATTTATGAGGCTCTTTAGAGCTTGTCTATGGTTCACTTGAGGTTCACACTTAAATAAAATCGTACCAGAGTTCTCCAAGACGTCTATTTTAAAGGGGTCTTGGAGCGCATGTTTGGTGCGCACTGAGGTTTGTCTATACATTGGGTATACATTGTATACACGTCTATAGGTTTATACAATGTGGTACCTGTGTAAATCGTAAAGAAAATAGTTAATAGTTTATCTCTAGAGTATCTCTGTAGTCAATTAGTTTAAAATCTGTTGTGTCTTTGGAAGTGGTCAAAAGTGTTTTGGAAGCATTCTTTTGATCCCAGAAGGTAAATTCAAATTGATTCAAAGCGCTCTTTTATAATAAGCTATACGCTAATGGGCGGCAGTGGCTCAGTGGTAGAGCGGCCGTCCTTCAACCGGAAGGTAGTAGGTTCGATTCCCGCTCTCCCCACAGTTCATACTGTCGTTGTGTCCTACAGTGTCTGTAGCACTGGTGTATGAATGTGTGTGACTGTAGAGGTGTGTTTGGTGGTGGTAGGAGAAGGTTGAGCGTCGTTTGTGTGGCAGCCCCCCTCTCTGTCTGCCCCAGGAGTGGATGTGTGTGAATGGGGTGAGTGGAAGCACCATGTAAAGCGCTTTGGGTGCCCGAGAAGGGTGCAGGAAAGCGCTATATAAATGCATGCCATTTACCATTTAATGTGTGTACAGCCTTATGGCAGTGGGACAAATGCACTTGTATTAATCTCAGATACCCACAGACTGCTCTTGGTTTCTCTAGAACATTATGCAGAGATTGTACTGTGGTTTTGTGAAGCATTCATCTATAACTGCTGCAAATTTTAGTATTAGTTTCATTTAAAATTTTTCTTTTACGTCTTTTTTTTTTTTGGTTACTAATTTGTCTTGTGTATTTGTATCATTATGGCATTAATGTTAACTTAGTTAAGATTATTCTATTAGTTAATAATAGAATTGGTATAACAGCTGCATTAAAATCTAGACATTCTTAGAAAGTATTTATAGTTAGAGGATATCATAGGGCTTTTAAACTAAGATTTTATGGGCTACTAAAAGGCATTGGCAAGTCTTGAAATTAGTTAATGCCAGGTTCTTGTCTGAATACAAAAGCTCGATTTGAATTTAGTACTCACTGATACCAAGCACAAATCTTATTATTATATTATGTACTATACAGATATTTTTAGATTATTTTATTAAAGTTTCCTGTTTTCACTAGATTTGTGTATTTTTTGTGGTGAATATTCTCAAACTGTTGTCATCATTGTTATTCAGTTTTGTTGCTTTTGTTTACCTGTAATTTTTCATTTGAACTCTATATTTTTTAAATTTCAGATCCACGTGTCCCGTATCCTCCCTGTCCCTGTATCACCAGGCCAGGCCTCTCCGCGGACGCCTCTGCCCACTCCCCTCAGTAGCCCAGGCCGAACGGGGGCCCGCACTCTGGCCGACATCAAGGCGAAAGCACAGCTCGCCCGGGCTCAACGAGCGGCCGCGGCGAGAGGAGCGGTACCAGGCCCAGGACCTGGCGGAGGAGGAGGCGGCAATTTCGAGCAAACACAACCGTCTCCGAGTCCTAGTCCCAGCCCGACCTCTCCTCCGGCTTCAGTCAGGTTAACATCGACAAGTCTGACTTGCTCACCACCTCCTCTTCGCCTTTTTGACTCAAAAACGTCCCTCAGCCCAACTCCAAAGTCTGTAAAAAACGATGACAGGCTAAAAGTAGTTGTCCCCAGTTGTGGTCAGGTAAACTCAGCTTTATCAGTGACGCAGGAACACCCTTCTCCAGCTGGATTGGCCAGAAGCAGCTCTTGTATCCCAGCAAACAACCCGCTTGTCACTCAGCTTCTTCAGGGCAAAGAAGTCCCCTTGGAGCAGATTCTTCCAAAACCGCTGTCCAAGGTTGAAGTCAAAATGGCAGTCAAGAGCTCAGGAGCAAAGGGGAAGACACTGGAATCACTGGGTAATAGTTCTGATAACAAACAAATAAGCTTTTCTTCATCTGGGCGAGGTTTATCCGAACACAAACATCACAAAGAGCTTCCCGATAAAGAAACGCAGGAGCAGATCCTACAGGCTTTGATGCAACGGAAAGCCCAACAGAGCCAATCTTTTGGGGGTATAGGATCTCAGTCAACCCAGTACCGAACACCTCAGCTTGATCAGTCAGAGGAAAGGCAAACAAGGTTCAGTGTAGGGTTTTGGGGTTGTAAGAGAAAGCAAAAGCCAGCGATGACTGGACATTACCTGCTCAATGTGTCAACGTACGGCCGAGGATCAGAAAGACAGAGGCAGCAGCAGCAACATTTGGCCCCAAATACATCAGTATCTGCATTAAAAAGGGAAAGCACAGACGGAGAGGAGGTGGGTAAAGACGTGGTTTTATCTGGGGTTAAAACCGAGCAGCTAACATACTCTATTACTAAGTCTGACGAAGCAGGTTTTCAGCATTGCGTCAAGGTAAAAAACGAGCCAGGATTCGAAGACAGCGAGAACAGCGGCAGCAGGACAGCCAAAGACACCAGCTCTCACCGAAGGAACCTCAACTGCAATAGCAACCAAGGAAACTCTGAGCCATATTTATCCCAAACCAGTCACCACCAGCGCTCGACCCACAAAATCACGGACAATCAGGACGCGGGGGCGGCCTCGTGCTTCGGCGGCACTATCAGCATGACGGTACCTCAGACTTTAAACCACGGTGGTGCTGACTCCGGCTCTTCCACGTCCTACTCAGAGGCTGACAGCGGCCAACATGGCAGTGTCATGTCCTTCTCGGTCACGGTCACGACAATCCCCGCGGGACGTTCTTTAGACCACAGCAGCCAAGGCGAGCCCTCCCCAGAACAGTCGTTTATCGAAGGGCCCAGCATGGACGACGTCCAGTCAAAGTGCTACTGCCGGCTTAAGGCCATGATCATGTGCAAAGGCTGCGGGGCCTTCTGCCATGATGACTGCATCGGGCCCTCCAAACTGTGTGTGTCATGTTTAGTGGTACGATGATCGTCAAAATAATGTGTATAACTCAACAAGGTACCACTTCACAATATGGCTACTTTCATACAGGGTTGGTCAAAATTGTTAATAGATTTAAGTTTAATCATTGGTTATTCGGTGGTAAAAAGATTGTAAAACTTTCTTTAATCTGTCATTCTAGCTACTATAAACAATGTATAAAGGTAACCTTGTTGTAAAGTGGTATCAATAACATTAAATTCAATCAATTCAAAAGGTGAGGATTTACACTGGACGGTCTTTGTTTTACGTCAAGAAAAATCACTTTGTGCAATTTTTAGCAGAAAATCAAGTCAATCCATTTCAATCAGAGTCGTGGTAGTTTTGTGATACGATTCGGCGACGTTTGCACTCGGCTATAGGTTAGCGTGATATATATTTTTTTAACTATATACATATATATATATATATATATATATATATATATATATATATATATATATATATATATATATATATATATATATATATAAGTGCGTTAGTGTAGTTTTTATAAAAAAAAACTAGAGGGAAGTGAATGTTGCTATTTTTGTAGTATTTTAAAGACTGTGTTTTAGACTGACACTTTTTATTCTCGGGCCTGATCTTAACAGAAAAAAAGGGTGCTAATGATAATCATCGGTTGTAGAGTACCTCCTATTTGGTGTTTATGCTCACGTGGCAGGGAAGTGCAACTACCAGTAACTATTTTAAATAGAAACGTGTACATTTATTATTGAAAATGCTTGTATTTAAAGAGTAAATAGCGTGTATAGTTTTAGACTTTTGAAAAAGACTTTATATAAACTTGTAAGGATTGCACATGACTTTTCACTAGAGGTCAAAGGTTGAAGCACCTCTGAACCCCAGGGACAATAGATAGTAACTGTACAGCACTCGTTTAATCTTTCAGAAGATCTATACCTTTATGTGTTGAAGTCATTGTTGGGGGTTTTAATAATAGAGCTGTATGTGGTATAGGGCTGCATAATATATCGCAAATGTATCGTTATCGCAATATTATTGAACGCAATATTTGTATTGTAAGGAATTACTTGTATTGCAATAACGCTATACTCTTCTATTTTATAGACGTCATCGTCCAGAATTGTCCAAACAAAGCTTTAAATCAAACTGTGGTGTGTCCAAATGATAAAGTCCTGGTTTAGTCCTGGTTTACACTTGTTTTAGGCCTGGTTTAGTCCTGGTTTAGTTCTGGTTTAGTTCTGGTTTAGACCTGGTTTATTCCTGGTTTAGACCTGGTTCAGTCCCAGTTTATTCCTGGCTTAGTCCTATTTATTCCTGGTTTAGACCTGGTTTAGTCCTGGTTTAGACCTGGTTTAGTCCTATTTATTCCTGGTTTAGTCCTGGTTTAGACCTGGTTTATTCCTGGTTTAGACCTGGTTCAGTCCCAATTTATTCCTGGCTTAGTCCTATTTATTCCTGGTTTAGTCCTGGTTTAGACCTGGTTTAGTCCTGGTTTAGACCTGGTTTAGTCCCGGTTTAGACCTGGTTTACACCTGTTTTAGGCCTGGTTTAGTCCTGGTTTAGTCCTGGTTTACACCTGTTTTAGTCCTGTTTTAGTCCTGGTTTACACCCGTTTTAGGCCTGGTTTAGTCCTGGTTTAGTCCTGGTTTACACCTGTTTTAGGCCTGGTTTAGTCCTGGTTTAGTCCTGGTTTAGACCTGGTTTAGTCCCGGTTTAGACCTGGTTCAGTCCCGGTTTATTCCTGGCTTAGTCCTGGTTTATTCCTGGTTTAGTCCTGGTTTAGTCCTGGTTTAAAACTGTAAAATGTTTGATCCTAATTGAGCTCCAGTTTTGACGAGTGGAAGTTGGTCTTGAGCGTTATATATTTCTTGTACCTATGTTTAAATATTGCAGTTAATATCATTATTGCAATATTTTAAATAGCTATCGTATATCACACATTTTTCTGATATCGGGCAGCCCTGATGTGGTAGCTGTAAATAGTTTGTTAGCTCAAAGAAATGACTGTCAGTGTGGCCTCAGTCTGGAGAATAGGACAGTCTTTTTCTTTGGCAATAACCAGCCGTGAACAAACTAAAACAGAGCTCATTGATAACACAGAACAATTAAGAAAGAAATATCCATATAGATTCATATTACATAGAGCCTTTACTCTGCTTTATAAATATATATTTGTGAAGATAATGTCTGAGATTGCGATTTGGCAGTATCAAAGCCTCTTTTACTCATTTGACTGCCTCAGATACTGCCAGACTTTACTCATTGCAGTTATACATCTAATAATGCTCTTAAAATGCACTATTGTGTACTTGTATCCTTACCCAGTATTGGCAAGTACTCCATTGGAATTAAGAGGTATTTAGACATCCCTAATAAAGACAAAGATGCAAGACTTTATTAAATTAAATTAAAAATAATGGACAGAGGTTACTGCATCGTGATTGATCAGTTTTCTATCATTGTCAAATCAGATCACAACATTTAAAACATTTTTACATATTTGTAACTTTTGTCTATACTTTTACTTCTACTTGTGCTTTGTTTTTGCACAATTCAAAACAAAACGAAGAATTAGTAATATGACCACTATTTCTAAACATGGAAAAACATCCTAAGCTTTTAGGAATGTGTTCCTCTGCTCCTCAGTGGGGAAATATTGGTTTTGCAAAAGTCTGCAGTCAGTACAGTTGATAATATTCCAAACAATAGCTGCTTTTTGGTCAAAAAGACAATTCATGATGTGTCTTGCCAAAGAAAAATCTCAACTTTGTCCTCAAGTGCTGTGCCTTTGTACAATGGTTTGCTTTTCAATCTGGAACCACTCTGACAGTATCTTCCAGAGCTCATTTTTTACATCTACAACCTGACTTAAAATCCCCGACTATCACTTGAATTATGTTTCTTTTGCAAACAGTAATTTATTTCAGAGTCACTTCCCACTGTTGCATTTTTCCCTATAATACATGTTTGTAGATACTGCCTTCATTTGTGTTCTCATGTCTAAAAGTGGGAAAAAAAGCACAGGGAGAACATAAGACCTAGTTTTTATCACTGTAAATATTTGTTCATTTACAGTATATATATCTTGATTTAGAAGATTGTTTTAATTTGTGCGGCACACCTTCTTTCAGCAAATCCAGATGATTATTAGATAATAATTTTACCGTTGGAAGAGAAAAATACAAAAAAAAAATGTATTAATGCTTTAATGTAGAGTTTTACAACAATTCGTAAAGGTACAAACGGCACTGTGATTAACAGCCAAGTGTAAGACTTCACTTTATTGAAATATTAACAGCCTTTTGTGTGTTTTATCACAGGTTGAGATACAAAAAGACAATAGACAGCCAAAAGCATGTCATTGATCAGCAGCCCCTTTTATGCTCACTTTTTGTTGAGGGGTAGTCCTGTTTTTTGTTTGTCTTGCTTAATCCTAAAAGGTGCAGTGCTGCCATTAAGGTTTGTAAAGTGGCTTTGTCTTTTATCAGGCCAAAAAGATAAAGGTTTTCCAACATCCACTGTTCAAATTGGAAAGCCTCAAAGCAACTAGAACATCAATTTCATAAACCCATTTTCTGATTTTATTGTATTGGTGTAATATTTATTTGTCAACGTAGCTCAAGAAAAAAGCCAGGTTTAGAGAGTTTTCTGTTTTTTAATTTGTAAACACTATAGTCTTAGCACTTAGTCTTAAGTGGTTCAAAGTGCCCCTACTGGCCTGGGACACCTACTACAACGTTCTCAAAATCTGAGTGTGTCTGCGTGAATGCAGACTCTATGGGCCTTCGATTTGGTGTTGTGCTAAAGTCTTCTTTGTTTTAAATTCACTTTTTTTCTTACCCTTTTTAAACAAAAAAAAGTCTATATTATTTTTGTCCCACTGAGAAAAAAAAGCTTGTGTGGCGTGTGCAAAATACATCACACTAAAAACCACTCACCTTTTATACAAATCGACAGGACATAAAAAGGGATACACTGGAGTTAATTTTTTTGCTGTCGCTGGTGGAGCATAAATGGGGCACAAGCCTGACTGAGACATTTGAGAAAGAAACTTCCACCAATTACACAAAAAAGGAGCATAGAAGGCGCTGATGAGGCCTGTGTTATTCAATTATATTCAAGGTAATATATGCCAAAGTCACCTTAACAAGAAGAACAATCTGATCATGTTTTATTGTCAGACTAGTTAATCAAAGTAATATATTTTAATTAATATATTTTAATATAAAATCTATTTGCTAATTGTTTTTCAATCAACAGGGTATTTGCTAGAATTATAATAAAATGTCTGTCTATTTTTCCTATGATTTGTTTGGACTGGACCGAGTGAACAGACAGTAACTTGACTTTTCTAAATCAAAATGCCCAGGTTTTCCCAGTGGGTCCGTTGTTTTGCATTTTCCCTCAATGTTGTCTGCCGTGTGTGTCAGTCTAGTTTGTGTGTCATTACATTTTGGAGACATCGCAGTGGGTTTGATCCATGTACATTTGATGTGCTGTTTTGTAAAATAATGTGTGACTATAGGGCTAGAGTCTGGTTCAGAAACTAAAATGTGTTCTCCATTGTTCTATTAGGTTTACTATAAAAGCCTGTTTACACAACTGTGATCAAAAAAGTCCTTTAACATTTTCTCAACACAAACCTGGACTATGTCAAACCACATTTTGACCTGGTTTCTTGAAGTAAGGATATTTCACCACAAGGTCCTGGGTTTGAACCACAGCTGGTTGAAATGTCAAATTTAGTAGTAGCACAGTATTTGAAATAATTCACTAAATTTGCTCTTATTCAATTATCTTGATGAATACTTTTACTTCTACCACATCTGCTAGATTAGATTTGGATTTACAAATATGAGAAAATGTGAGAAGAAGAGAAAGATGGATTTCAATATCAAAAACATGTCCTGTTTAGTCTTCAATATTGTTTACTTCCCTGGTAGCTTAACATTACATATTAGATTTTTTTTCCTCACAGTGGTGCAAACAGTTTTTTTTATATATAAATCCAAAAATATAATTGATCTGCCATAATTGTTTAGGTCATATTGAGTTGAGTGGTATATTCACAGGAGCAGAGTTAGAAACTGCAGATGGTACATGTAAAACGAGCATAGCCATCATTTTTACAGAATGTTCCTGTTGTGTTTTCAGAGTGTTCATTAGCATTAGCGACCACCACCGTCTGAAAAAAGCCACCTTTGTTTTGTCGCCTGTTTTGGTCTGTGTCATTGTGTCTCCTCTTTTCAAACTCTGGGTGAATGTAAAATAGTAATCAGCACTTGTAAACAAAGTGTATTTTATCAAAGGTTATAGACTATTAAACATAAAACCTGACTGAAAACCACCTTTGTGTTCGCTTTTACTACGGATGTAATTCTATCTATTTTCCTGAACTGCAGAAATAGCCTGAATTCAAACCAGGATTTAACTCGGGTAAAACAAAATAGAACTAAAGGACTTCAGGACTGACCAAAGAGGTGTCCTCTGAGTGTGTGATCCTTTAGTGTTTGAAGTTGCTCTAATCACTTCTTAAAGTGGCACAAGCCAATATTTATCCCTGTTTCACGTTGCCTCTCTTTTCTCTGTTTATGTTTCTTTGTAAAAACACGTATCCAGGGTTGAAAATGCCTACTCCCTGTTTATGCTTTGCAACTTCTTTTAAAGAGACAATAAACTGCTTGTACTTTGCTTGTGACATGTAAAAAAAAAAAAAAAAAAAAACAGGACAAAACCAGACAAAATAAAAAACTAAATCAAAACCATGAACTATGTGACGTAAAACAAAACTAAATCATATTTAAACCAAAGCACAAGTTACCATATGACTTAAATAAGAACTAAACTGGCCAATTCAGACAGAACAGGCAGGATAATATCTTGAAATTTCAGTCTTAAAAGAAAATAAATGTTCCCTAAGTACCACTCAAAAAAGCCAGAAGACCACCAAATATTGTCTTCCTGCAGTTTAAGAACCACTGTTTTAGACAGTCCCCTCATAAACAAAGCACTGGTAAACTGTAAAGTAACGTTATTGAACTGAAAAAGCCCTGGTTTAGTCCTGATTTAACCTTAATCGAGTCTTACGTTTATTACCTTCTATACAAACCGTGCACCTGCCCTGATCCGTTTGCCTCCAGTCTCTGTGAAGCCCCATCTTTCACTTCCACAGCTGCAGCAGGGCCCCTTTAAGCGGCGTGCCCGCACATGCGCACATACGCGCGTGTAGTATCCGTCCTGCGCATGGCATCTCGGTCTCTGCCTGCGCTGTGCCGTCCTCTGCTGCCGCTGGGTCTCTCCTCCTCCTGCTGCTGCTGCTGAGGATGCGGACACCACCAGCGCTCCATCATTTATCTCTGAGCGGGGCTTTGATTTCACTTCACAAACAAAACAGATAAAAGGACAAAACCACGAGAGATGAGATGCCGATATCACGATAATGTCCGCGCGCTTCGTCATCGCTCGTGCAGCTGTAACGCGAGGATTCGTCAAAGGTAAGTGTTGAATCACGACTAAACAATATTACCTTTTGACTCTTAATGCTTTTGTATCACGACCATAAAAAGCGCTAAAACACCGCAAGACCGATCGTTTCTCTGTTACGATTCTCGCGATAAGAGGCACCAATGAAAAGATGCGGGATAGCTAGTCTATATTAAAACGTAGGCGCATCACGACACAGCTTTCCCCCTCATTGCAGAAATAAGGTAAATAGGTAATTAAAGGAGAATAATGGCAGCTAATGGTGCTGCACTGTCGCTTTTTTCCCCTGAATGTGTTTGTGAAAGTGAACTGAGGCTGGTGTTAAAGGATGAGATCAGCGGAAGGCAGTGCTGCAGTAGTCCCAGTCTTTACGTTGACTCAGAGGGATGTTGTCATTAGCACCGAGCTCAAGGTGCGGTTACAGTAAAATCTACCTTTTAAGCTTTTTTTTTTTTTAACCAACATTACAGTGCTTTTAAACCAGAAGACACAAGCTGTTGGTTAATGCGTCTAAGAAATCTAATGAGGAATTCCTATGACGTGCATTGGATTTATTTCTTGGCATGAATTATTGACATCACTCTTTTATCTGATAACAGGGAGGTATGTCACTGTCTCTGTTCAGGTCTTTTTGATGTCCACTGTTGGATTTTTCTGCAGCGATCACTGCCAATTCAAAGCCCACTCACAGATTCTTGTAGTGACTGTAGGCTGAGTTTTTACAATAAACCTTTGTGTTTTGGTTGCGGATAAGTGTCAGCTGAATGTCGCACAGAGTCTCACACTTTCTGCTCCGAAAACTGAAGCAGTGACATGTCAGAAGTGAGGCTGTGGGTCGTATTTGTTATGTAATGGGCCGTTCAGATACTGTACAAGAGGCTTGCTTCGAGCTGTGACTGTAGTGTAGTGATGGAGTACTCAAGACCTTAATCATTTTATATTCAATATAGCTCTAACTCTGCCTCCTTCACCAAACACTGACTTCCATGGGTCTGGACCAAGCGTCTCTCATGGAACCTCCTAAATGGTCCTTGAGTAAGGGAGCCGCCGTCCACCAGAGGGCAGGGTGAATTTTTGATTAATATGTCCGATTATGCTATCTAAAAACTATTGTTTGTTTTACCTTTGTTTTACTGTGGAGTAAAAGCCGAAAAGCCCGGATGTAACCGCCATTTTATTGCCTGAAGTATCTGATACAATGTATTGTAATCTGGTTTTGATCTTGGGCTTGACTTGGTCTTTACCTGCCATAGTCTTGGTCTTGTTTTGGTCTCGACCTGCCAAAGTCTTGGTCATGACTTGGTCTCGTCCTGCCAAAGTCTTGGCCTTGACTTGGTCTTTACCTGCCGTAGTCTTGGGCTTATCTTGGTCTCGTCCTGCCAAAGTCTTGGCCTTGACTTGGTCTTTACCTGTCGTAGTCTTGGGCTTGTCTTGGTCTCGTCCTGCCATAGTCTTGGTCTCGTCCTGCCATAGTCTTGGACTTGTTTTGGTCTCGTCCTGCCATAGTCTTGGTCTTGTCTTGGTCTCGTCCTGCCATAGTCTTGGACTTGTCTTGGTCTCGTCCTGCCATAGTCTTGGTCTTGTCTTGGTCTCGTCCTGCCATAGTCTTGGACTTGTCTTGGTCTCGTCCTGCCATAGTCTTGGGCTTGTCTTGGTCTCGTCCTGCCATAGTCTTGGTCTTGTCTTGGTCTCGTCCTGCCATAGTCTTGGTCTTGTCTTGGTCTCGTCCTGCCATAGTCTTGGGCTTGTCTTGGTCTCGTCCTGCCATAGTCTTGGACTTGTCTTGGTCTCGTCCTGCCATAGTCTTGGTCTCGTCCTGCCATAGTCTTGGACTTGTTTTGGTCTCGTCCTGCCATAGTCTTGGTCTTGTCTTGGTCTCGTCCTGCCATAGTCTTGGACTTGTCTTGGTCTCGTCCTGCCATAGTCTTGGTCTTGTCTTGGTCTCGTCCTGCCAGTCTTGCGCTTGTCTTGGTCTTGTCCTGCCATAGTCTTGGGCTTGTCTTGGTCTCGTCCTGCCATAGTCTTGGTCTTGTCTTGGTCTCGTCCTGCCATAGTCTTGGTCTCGTCCTGCCATAGTCTTGGTCTTGTCTTGGTCTCGTCCTGCCATAGTCTTGGACTTGTCTTGGTCTCGTCCTGCCATAGTCTTGGTCTTGTCTTGGTCTCGTCCTGCCATAGTCTTGGTCTTGTCTTGGTCTCGTCCTGCCATAGTCTTGGTCTTGTCTTGGTCTCGTCCTGCCATAGTCTTGGGCTTGTCTTGGTCTCGTCCTGCCATAGTCTTGGTCTTGTCTTGGTCTCGTCCTGCCATAGTCTTGGACTTGTCTTGGTCTCGTCCTGCCATAGTCTTGGGCTTGTCTTGGTCTCGTCCTGCCATAGTCTTGGTCTTGTCTTGGTCTCGTCCTGCCATAGTCTTGGTCTTGTCTTGGTCTCGTCCTGCCATAGTCTTGGTCTTGTCTTGGTCTCGTCCTGCCATAGTCTTGGTCTTGTCTTGGTCTCGTCCTGCCATAGTCTTGGGCTTGTCTTGGTCTCGTCCTGCCATAGTCTTGGACTTGTCTTGGTCTCGTCCTGCCATAGTCTTTGACTTGTCTTGGTCTCGTCCTGCTATAGTCTTGGACCTGTCTTGGTCTCGTCCTGCCATAGTCTTTGACTTGTCTTGGTCTCGTCCTGCCATAGTCTTGGTTCTTTACCTTTGGCCAAACCAAGGGTAAAGAAAGGCTTAACACAAAGGAAACAGGTTTTAATTAGTTCCAAACAAAGGACTAAGCACATAACTCAACCCAGCTAAAGAAAGTAAAATATTGTGTGTGTGAAGATGAATTTGTGAAGTTTTGTGATTCAAAGACAAGACAAGACATTTATTTTTTGTATAGCCCAAGATCACAACAACAGCCGCCTCAAAGGGCTTAACAGACTGCACTAGACAACATCCTTAGACCCTCCATCAGAGTGAGGAAAAACTCCAAAAAAACCCAGCCGGGAAAAAAGAGAAACCTCAGGGAGACCCACAGAAGGAGGGATCCACTCCCAGGACGGACAGGCCGTTAAGGAATGTGTCCAGGACAAGAGGTGCTGTCATAACAAAGAAATCTCTGAGTCTGAGGAGAACTCTTCCAAAGAGACATTAACTTCTGTAAAGTGAGTGTCTGTCTCGGAGTGAGGATTTTCCTGTGAGTTCCTCGTGTCCCGCTCTCATGGTCACATGACTCCACTCTCGGCTGTTAATACACGTAATTCTGGTTCAAAGCACTGTCTCCCCCAATATTAATGTCCTAAAAAGTGCTGTCTTTAAGATAATACATATAAAATAAGCCTAGAATAAATTATTAAATTGCTTGGGACTTTTAGCTTCAATAACTAGGACTCAACAAGACTAAACCAAAACAAAAATTTCTGCACAAACCCAGAACTAAACCTAGTATTAGAGAGGACTAAACCTAGTATTTGACAAAGACTAAACCTAAATGTAGTTCCAAACTAAGAATTATTCAGAGCAGTTCATTGTTTGGATTTCTCCTGGTGTAGATTTAGACTGGTATATTTTTCTCTTTACTACCTTTAGCACAGGTTAAGTCCTAGTCCTCTTCTAAGTGTAGTCCTGTAGACCATGTTAAGTACTAGGTTTAATCCTGGTTTAGTTTTGTATTAGCCATAGCTTTAGCAATGGTTTATTTTTAGGTTTGATCTTGCTTTACTTTGACTATTTAGTCAAAGGTTTATTCTGGGTTTAAACCTGGTTTGTTGTGACTAAACCAAAAACTAACAGAGCTTAAAGCTACTCCACGACTTACGCAGGCATTGTCTGTGTGCTTCCTCCGGATCCGCTGTAGGTCCAAGGCTAGTGTTATCAGTCATTATCTGGTCTTAATGTGCATCCGTGTCCCTCTGAGTCAGTGTCATTAGCCCTGGACTCGGAGAATGAACCGTGCAGTCATGGAGAGTGATCCTTTACACAGAACCTAAGAGCTGAATTAGGAGGCCTCCATCATGACCTCAGTGACCTTTTACCATCAGCTACATACAGATATTAAAGGGTTATTTGTTTATTTGTCACTATATTAGCCATTTTATTTCTTTTTGGTTCCTACACAATACAGTTTCCGATACACTGTCCACCACGTTGACGATAACATAACGATACAGCGATTGTACAGACATTGATTTGCAATAAATCATGATATCTGTGAAACTGTAGTGAAAAGAGTGGATTTTGTGCATCAGATATTTGCATTGTATTGTCATTTTTAATGGAATTTCAGTCTAACCAATGTCTACCACATATTTTTAGTTTTTGTTTAGTCCTTTTCCACATAACTGATCCAATAACGAGACATACAACATACATCCCTCCAAATCTGTGTACAGATGATTACTAAAGGTAAACTAGGGCTAAACCTAAGATTAAAGAAACTAAGACCAAAACTGAAACAATACCAGTCCAAATCATAATAAATCTATAATTAAACCAGGAATAAAACCAGAATTAAAATTTGAACTATTTTAGGACTAAACAGTCTAAGCTTGGACAAACTAAGAACTTAACTAATACTAAATCTAGGACCAAGCCTAGAAGTAAACCAGGACAAGGCCAATGTTAAACCTAAGGCCTCTAAACTAAATTAAAAAACTAACTAAAAAGTACTAGAAAAGAACTATAACCTAGAACTAAATCTAAGACTAACCCTGGGCTAAATTTAGAACTCAAACCCCAGAACTAAAGCAGGACCAAGACCGAACCTAAGACCAAACTGTGGCTACATCTAGGACTAAACCAACATCTAAAGCCACAATTAAGAGGACCAACCTAAGACCCCAGACCTAAAATTAAACTAGGGCTAAACTAGGACTGCATCTGGTCTAAACCTCAGTCTAAACCCAGATTTAAAGCAGCACCAAAGTGAGTTAATGAAGTCCTTCAAAAAGGCAGATACAGAGAGAATGTGTTAATTATTGTCGTAACGATGGCACTAAGTCCACTGCGGTCTTTACTAACTCTGTCTTTGCTGTTTTTTTTCACAGAGTCGACGTTTAGTGCTTCACTTTGTTTGACGTTCAGACACTGACAGGTAAGAACTTAACGTCATTGATTTATTGATTGATTTTGAGCAGCCGAATGTAAACGGCATTAATGATCGTAAATGGTGTGATGATGTTCAAAAAGAACACTTTCACTTTTTTATTTTCACTTGTCATTTAGATGTTAATAATTACATTTTTTCATAAATAAAAAAATGACCACATAACACAAATATACTTTTTTATTAGCTCTGGTATGGTCTTAGTTTGGTCAAGTTTTAGGCTTAGCTTTGCTCTGGGTTTGGTTTTGGTTTAGTTGTGGTCTTTCTTTGGTGGTCTTATGTTTTAGTTTTTTTTTCTAGGTCTTGTCCCTGGTTTAGTCTTGGTTTTATGCAAGGGTTTCTTCTGGTTTTACTCCTAGTTTAGCACAGATTTAACGTTTAGATTTTCATTCTAAATTTAGTCCTTGTTTTAGTTCTAAAAGACGTCCTGGATTTGGTTTGTTTGGTCATGTTGACTTTGGTTCAGTACTAGATTTAGTCCTGGTTTTAGTTCTAAAAGACGTCCTGGATTTGGTTTGTTTGGTCATGTTGACTTTGGTTCAGTCCTAGATTTAGTCCTGGTTTTAGTTCTAAAAGACGTCCTGGATTTGGTTTGTTTGGTCATGTTGACTTTGGTTCAGTACTAGATTTAGTCCTGGTTTTAGTTCTAAAAGACGTCCTGGATTTGGTTTGTTTGGTCATGTTGACTTTGGTTCAGTCCTAGATTTAGTCCTGGTTTTAGTTCTAAAAGACGTCCTGGATTTGGTTTGTTTGGTCATGTTGACTTTGGTTCAGTTCTAGATTTAGTACTTGTTTTAGTTCTAAAAGACGTCCTGGATTTGGTTTGTTTGGTCATGTTGACTTTGGTTCAGTTCTAGATTTAGTCCTTGTTTTAGTTCTAAAAGACGTCCTGGATTTGGTTTGTTTGGTCATGTTGACTTTGGTTCAGTCCTAGATTTAGTCCTGGTTTTAGTTCTAAAAGACGTCCTGGATTTGGTTTGTTTGGTCATGTTGACTTTGGTTCAGTTCTAGATTTAGTACTTGTTTTAGTTCTAAAAGACGTCCTGGATTTGGTTTGTTTGGTCATGTTGACTTTGGTTCAGTTCTAGATTTAGTCCTTGTTTTAGTTCTAAAAGACGTCCTGGATTTGGTTTGTTTGGTCATGTTGACTTTGGTTCAGTCCTAGATTTAGTCCTTGTTTTAGTTCTAAAAGACGTCCTGGATTTGGTTTGTTTGGTCATGTTGACTTTGGTTCAGTTCTAGATTTAGTCCTTGTTTAAGTTATAAAAGACGTCCTGGATTTGGTTTGTTTGGTCATGTTGACTTTGGTTCAGTTCTAGATTTAGTCCTTTTCAAAGCCAAGGTTAGATCTGAAAAGCCGATGCAGTGACTAATGCAGACTTTTATGTCCACTTCACAAAGACTTTTTAAATGACAGTTAACTTAAATGACGTTGGAGCGACTGAGCATTTCTTCCTGGCACTTATACTTTGCTGTTTGTTGCAGAATGATCGAAGAAGGCAGCAAGCGAGGCAAGGCCCTGGTGGAAAAGAGGCAGCTCTTTATGGAGATGAGTGAGTCTGAGTTTCACAGATCTGTGGTCCGTCATTAGTGTCCCTTATGTAAACCGGGCTCTGTTTGAAGAACATGTTGTTTATGAAAGTGTTATTGGGCTTTGTTACAGGAGCACAGAACTTCGACGTCATCAGATTGTCCACCTACAGGACGGCCTGCAAACTGCGATTTGTGCAGAAAAGATGCAACCGTAAGTCTTTCAGTTCAGTTAAATTCTTTTTTTAAGTCTTAGATTTGGTCAGTCACATTTGAACAGCACAAATTGGGACACTTACAAATTATTATTATGGGTTATGTGATCATGGCAAACACATTTATTTTTTGACCGAAATATGGTGTGTGCCGATAATTATACATTTCTCTTTGAAAGAGCTTTAATGACACAAACAAAAATAATTAACATATACATTTAGGACATGCGTAACATCACAGACTTTTGCAGTTTTGTGTAACTCATGTGACACTTGCTTTTAGTTTAGTTTTAGTAAACACAAACAAGAGACACTGACTTTATAAAAAGGTGTTAAAGTTCAGGATTCTTTGCGAACTTTAGTGATTCCATAAAGAATTTCAGTGATGTTTTAAAATGGATCTTGTCCATATTTTTTTCACCAGTGTTTCCCAAACGTTTTTTTAGGAGACCCATATTTCAAAAGAATAAATGATTTGTGACTCAATTCCCTTTTTATTTTTTATTACCAATGGTCTATATGGACTATAACCAATTTATAAATCCATCTAAAACATGTTCAAATCCTGCTGGAACTTGTTCAAAACCAGATAAAAGCTGCTCAACAGAAATCTGCCCTTTGACTTTTACAACTATTTATCTGACTTTATTAGCATTATTTTGGCAACACAAATAAAGTCTCTTGCGACCCACATATGGGTCCTGACCCAATGTTTGGGAAACAATAGTCTACACAACTGCATTTTTGCATCAAGTTTAAAATGTCTACCTACAAAAAGACCTTTGAAAACACTGCCCGTCGTCTTTGATTTCTCCAGTATCTTTCAAACTATGACAAGTCACCCAACAAGTCTCAGCTTTTTTTTCTGAATTAAAATCCTTCTACAACACTGTTTAGTTGAATATGAGGACGTACTTTACTTTTATCCGTCTGAACATAAGCCAGAGTGTCTGCCTCGTCAGTGGAAGCGTTTGTTGAATCCACATGGCATTGATCGGACTCTGGCTGTTTCCTCTGCCTCAGTTCATCTGGTGGACGTCTGGAACATGATCGAAGCCTTTCGTGACAATGGGCTGAACACGCTGGACCACAACGCCGAGATCAATGTGTCGCGGCTGGAAACCATCCTCTCCTCCATCTACTACCAGCTCAACAAGAGGCTGCCCACCACACACCAGATCAATGTGGAGCAGTCCATCGGGCTGCTGCTCAACTTCATGGTGGCCACCTACGACAGGTATCTCTCACACGACGACAGGACAGACTCAGTATTACCGATGGAGACAGTAACGTGCCCAAATTCAGAAACATGAGACACCCTTTAAACACCATTTACAAAACAGAATGGGTAGATAGCCACATGAACGTCCTGTACCTTCTTCCCACAGGTTCATAAATTGTTTAAACCTCTGTGGCTCACTTTGTGGAGTTTTCTAGACGTTAGTGCAGCCGATTTTGGGGCGCAACTCCAGCCACAGTCCCAGTCTGTGCCGGTCCCAAGCCCGGGAAAAATGGAGAGGGAGGGCATCCGGCGTAAAAACATTGCCAAGCTACTCATACAAACTACTTTGCTGTGACAACTCCCGGATGATGATAAGCCGAAAGGCACTTTATTTAATCTTTTATCAGTTTTTGATATTGTAATCCAATTACTTTGAGCTTTGTTTCCACTGAAGCCGTACAAAGGTCAGTACGAGTCAGTTTTTTAACTACCTAAAGGTGTTTGAAGTGTCCCCAAAAAGTATATGGACCATCCTACTTAGGAGATACTCTGGCCCCTGGTCCCAAGGGTGGTCCTCTTGGGTGTACTGATTGGACAATAGGTAATCCTTACTCAAGAAAAAAAAAGAGAAGTGAAAGGAAAAACATAAAACCGAAATGAAGTACGTCTTGTTCTTGAGTCACAATCAAAGAGAAATCACACTAAATGTTGTAATATTTTTTCCCTAAACAATAAGCAGGTGTTTCTAGCCATTCAGCATCAGCCCTTGCTTCATGAATTAAAACACTGTTCTCTACATTAAATTAATAAAATGTGGAATAAACCAGAAACGTAAACCTGTTTGATGCCTCCAGCGTCACAAATACACACCCGGATTTACTCTTCTCTTAATATTTATTATTGGCAACATCCAAGTTTCTAAAGCTCAACTTTTGTAGACTTCTCTGCAGTTGGACACTGATTTTCCAAAACTAAAACGGCAAAAAAATACATGGTCGTGGTTACAAAAGAAGATTATAGTCCAAGCAGTTCCTTTTTTCCTGTTCAAACACATTCTCTCTTTTTGGCAAAACACCAGAAATTATATATACATTTTCTTATTTCTAAAGCAATATCTTTAATTGAAACCATTGTCCTAAATTTGTTACATAAACAATTGATTGAGAAAAGCTTTAGGTTCTAGAAAACTAAACATCTCATCTAATGTTAGGCCAAAGATTCGTTTCTCCGACGCGCTGCAGAAACAGTGTCGTCTTCAGCTGACGTAGCACTCGGAGCCTTTTCCTGTCTCTTCCTGCTTCAGCCTCAGAGCATCCTGCAGCAGCACACGGGGAGTTATTATTGACCGTAAAGCTCTTTCTCATTATTGTAAACCGCGCTCACATTGATCGGCCGCCTGCCCCGTTCATTCATTCATCCATTCATGCTCTCGCTCAATCGGGCATCTTTTCTGCAGTCATTCAGGTCTAGTACAGAATCTGTGGGAAGCTCCTGGAAATGACTGGCAGCTGCACAGGAAGCTGCAGCACTATCTGTCCCTCAGGTCCTAACTAAATTAGACTCAAGAGCTTTAATGTGCTCTGCTCGGAAACAGGGCTTAATGAACGTGAGCTGAGACGCTCTCAGAGTTAGAGCGATGTTAAAGGGAAGGGGCTGAGACGGTCTGATGAGAACATACCATAATTAATCACACAATATTACAGCAAACACTGCAGAATTATTCCTTTTGTGTTTCAATCAAAGTCGTTTTTAGGAGGAATCTAATTGACTTTTTTCTTTGACTTTAGTGTTTAAGATGTCAAGTCTGAGGTGTCCAAACAGCTTCTAGATAGATTTTAAATGGATTTAAATAGATTTTTTATTGGTTTTGAACAGGTTTTAGTTGGATTTGAACAGGTTCTAGATTGATTTGAACAAGTTTTAGTTGAATTTGAACAGGTTATTTATTTAAATTAGGAAGGTTATTTATTTTCACACAGGATCTGTACCTTGTATTCTCTCTAAAATTGACAGGACACTTTATGCTCTCATTATGTGCATGGGTATATGTGTGGGTATGTGGGTGTGTACATATGTATATATATGTGTGTACGCATGTACATGTGTAGGCATACGTACATATGTGGGTTATGGGTGGGTGTATGTATGTAGAGATACTTTATATTTAGAACTTGATTTTGAGAAACGCATATGAATTCCAATGTACCTGTACTGAAACGTACCTGTGCAAATGGCAATAAACTTTTAAACGTAAACTTTAAACTTAAACTTAAACTTAAATTTGGATTTAAACAGGTTTTAGTTGGATTTGTACAGGTTTAATTTTGATTTAAAATTTGGACAGGTTTTAGTTGGATTTAAACAGGTTTTAGTTAGATTTAAACAGGTTTAATTGGGATTTGGACAGGTTTTAGTTGGATTTTAACAGGTTTAAGTTAGATTTGAACAGGTTTTATTTGAATTTAAACAGGTTCTAGTTGGATTTGGACAGGTTTTAGTTGGATTTAAACAGGTTTTAGTTAGATTTAAACAGGTTTAATTGGGATTTGGACAGGTTTTAGTTGGATTTGGACAGGATTTAGTTGGATTTAAACAGGTTTTAGTTAGATTTAAACAATTTAAATTGGGATTTGGACAGGTTTTAGTTGGATTTGGACGGGGTTTAGTTGGATTTAAACAGGTTTTAGTTGGATTTGAACAGGTTTAATTTGGAGTTAAACAGGTTTTAGTTGGATTTGAACAGGTTTAATTTGGAGTTAAACAGGTTTTAGTTGGATTTGTACAGGTTTAATTTGGATTTAAAATTTGGACAGGTTTTAGTTGGATTTAAACAGGTTTTAGTTAGATTTAAACAGGTTTAATTGGGATTTGGACAGGTTTTAGTTGGATTTGGACAGGATTTAGTTGGATTTAAACAGGTTTTAGTTAGATTTAAACAATTTTAATTGGGATTTGGACAGGTTTTAGTTGGATTTGGACAGGTTTTAGTTGGATTTAAATATGTTTTAGTTGAATTTAAACAGGTTTTAATTTCATATACTATACTTTTTCGGTCTCAAACAATACATTTTCTCTCTGAAGCTGAGGACCACATAAACTCTCACCTTGTGCCATGACCAGGTCTAAACCAGGGCTTTATTTACACGCACCACGGTTTGATTATTGCCTCTGTTTGTACGATGACTTTGAGGCGTAATGTAAATATCCATCACATAGAGGACGGCAATATATTGTGCAGCTTGATTTACTGCCGAGCTCTAGAATTCAGTCGAAAAGCAACAAGCTTAAACTTCCCCCTTCTTTGCAGTGGGACACATTTTGTTCTAAAGATACATTTTAAAACCGATAATGTTCAGTGTTAAACCATTTGCACAAAGAGAAGCTTCTTGTTTGATAATAAAAGATTTGTGATTCCAAATTTGATCAAATATGTTAAATTGATGTAAAAAAAAGAATAACAGCACGTAACTGGACTTATGTTCAATCAAATGTACTGTAGCTTCCTCTGTGCTAAAAGGTTTTTCTTTTATGTTGACGTGAACAGTCTGCATGACTTTGTAAAAATAACAAACCAACCCACTAAAATAAACATAAACTATGACTAACTCTAACCTAGAGTCACTTTTCTTTTGTTTGCAGCGAAAGCCATGGGAAGCTGACCGTTTTCTCAATGAAAGCCATGTTGGCAACGATGTGTGGAGGAAAGATCGTGGACAAACTGCGCTGTAAGTTCATTTAAATTCTCTAAAAAGTTATCTTTTAACTGTAGTGTATGGGTTTCCTTTTTTAATAATCAAGCCTATGTCAGTGTAGTTACTCAAAGTGAACACACAGGGGCAGTGTTAGCCCACATACTAAGCCTGTGTTCTGTTCTGTGGATGCATCATAAACACAGTCTGTTGTTTTGTTTTGTTTTTTCAGATATTTTCTCTCAGATCTCAGACTCCAGTGGCGTCATGGTTTTTGCAAAGTTCGACCAGTTTCTTCGGGAGGTGCTGAAGTTGCCCACGGCTGTGTTCGAGGGGCCGTCGTTCGGATACACGGAGCACTCGGTTCGGACGTGTTTCCCGCAGCAGGTAGGAAGTCTGGTCACGGTTTCCTATTACAAACCTCTTTATGAAGTCTTCTAATGGCTCCGTGCGTTTGCCTCTAGAAGAAGATCATGCTGAACACCTTTCTGGACGTGTTGATGGCCGACCCTCCTCCTCAGTATCTCGTGTGGCTGCCGCTCATGCACCGACTCGCTAATGTTGAAAACGGTAAGAGCATTTAACACAAACTGGCCCAGAAGGATTCTAGGCCCGGGACTTTCCTTACATTACCATTTTCTCTTCGGCAAGTGTAATCCATGAACAACGTATATCTTGTAACTTTTAGCCTTGTATTGTTCAAATAACTGCACTATTTTCCACTAACTTAAAAAAATATGTACCATGCCTTTCAAATGTCCTTTTTTATTAGGGCTTCATTTTGGAAAAATGTGTGATGTATTTAATAACTATTTTAAATATTGAGATAACAATATGACCTGCAATAATTGAACAAATAAAAAAAATATATGTAACACTTTTCAAAGCTCAGTCAAGATCAAAGATTTACCAGGACTAATCCAGGTCTAAACCAGGACTAATCCAGGACTCAAGCAGTTCTAACCAGGACTAAACCAGGACTAAACCAGGACTAAACCAGGTCTAAACCAGGTCTAAACCAGGACTAAATCAGGACTTAACCAGGACTCTACCAGGTCTAAACCAGGTCTAAACCAGGACTAAATCAGGACTAAACCAGGTCTAAACCAGGACTAAATCAGGACTAAACCAGGACTAAACCAGGACTCAACCAGGTCTAAACAGGTCTAAACCAGGTCTAAACCAGGACTCAGCCGGGTCTAAACCAGGTCTAAACCAGGTCTAATCCGAGTCTAAACCAGGTCTAAACCAGGTCTAAACCAGGACTAAACCAGGACTAAAACAGAACTAAAACAGGACTAAAACAGGTCTAAACCAGGTCTAAACCAGGACTAAACCAGGACTAAACCAGGACTAAAACAGGACTAAACCAGGACGTTCTCATTTGGAGTTGTATTTAGATTTTTAGTTTAAATAAATAGGTTGATTAAAAAGTAGTGCTGTAAATTGGGTTTGAACATAAGATGCCTCGCTGTAAAAGACTCATGCCTCTTATTCGTCCAAATGACTCGTTGTAGCCGATGTATACGTCTTGACAGCCCCAACTGTACTTCTGTCTTTCCTGTTTAGCTAAAAACTGAGAATGTTTTGGTGGATTTGATTTAGTGAAGGTACTTACATCTTTAATTTGTCACATTGTCCCTAATTTTGTCTTTGTTTTTTCTCTCAAATTGCAAGCTTACTGCGTTTCATTCTGTCTTTCCTTCATGTTGACACCCTGTATTATTGATTGTAGTTGTATTCATCGTTGTCTCTCTGTGTCCCGTCTTCGCTGCAGTCTTCCATCCGGTCGAGTGCTCGTACTGCCGCAGCGAGAGCATGATGGGTTTCCGTTATCGGTGCCAGCAGTGCCACGGATACCAGCTGTGTCAGAGCTGCTTCTGGCGCGGCCATGCTAACGGTCCCCATAGCAACCAGCACCAGATGAAGGAGCACTCCTCATGGGTAAGGACCAGACCGGGTTTGACAACAAATAACGTCCCAGGAGTGTGTCACAAAGCATAACCGTAAAGGCACACACAAACAAACCAACACAGGACTCCAACAGGAAATATCTACGATTAATACAGTTTTTTTTTGTGTCTGAAGAGGGACACGGCAGTTAAACTCACAGAAAGCAGAGCAAGTACATGTCACTTTGTATTTCCAGTGTTATTTTGCTCACCAGCATGAATAAAGCCTGCTTATATCGTGTCTATTATCATGTTCTTCAGTGGTTGTCTCGGGTAAAAGCCAGGTTTACACCTGATCAAACTGTTTAAAATCACTTTCTTTCTGTTACGCTAGAAACTGTAAACATGTTGAATCCAGATCAGACAAGATCATTTTATTTATCTACCGCCAATTACAGTATAAAGTTACCTTGAAGAACCCCAGAAATGAATTAGAAACTTAATCTAAGCTTAAAGTATCATAGTTTTTGTTGTTACCACACAAAAACATATAATTAACCCTGAATTGATTTAGATTTTTGTACTTACAAAAATAATTAAACCAAAGAAACTCTATTGTTATTGCTGTTACAGATATTCCTAAAAGGTGAAAGATTAGCTACAACTGTTTATTCTTCTAATCACATTAATACAGGCCTTGTATCCGTCAAAAATGTTTGAAAACATGTTAATGCATTACACATTATGTAAAAACAACCTAGAATCCAGAAACCTATTTTTAAGGTTGGCCTTTGTGCTAATAAGCAACTTCTCATTAGAAATAAATTAGGTTAAATAAGTTAGTCTACTGTCCTTTTTTATATTTATGTTTTTTATGGCAACAACTTTTTTTTATTTTAAATGTTTGTTTTTTAAGGCCAAAATTGGCTTCTTCTATCTTTGCAAAGTTAAATAATTATTCATTTAAAAGAGAGTAGGAACACTCAGAGTCACGTTTGTGCATTTTTTAACATTTGAAAAGCCAATATCTCTCTGTGGAGAGGTTTTTACAGCGCAAGCGTCTCTTACATTTCCCATCATCTCAGAGCAACACAACAGGGATTTCATGGGGTTTTTACTCTTTCTGCCAAATGACATTGTATCGACTGAGGTCTGTGTGTCGCTGCGTGCCTCAGAGCTCAGTCATTATGGTTCGAATGAAAAACCAAGGCAGTTGTCAGCGCTGAATACTGAATCCTGTCCCAATGACACGCTTCAGGAGCAAAGTAATACGTCTGAGAGAGTCAAACACAAGCCATTTTCAAAAACACAGACGAGCTTTTCAGAGACACTGTGTTTCCAACCTGTGACACTACTGTGGGAAGGTTCTCATCCAGATCATCGAGAGGAGAAGGTTGAAGCAAAGGCATCTGGACTTAGTTTCATCTTTTGTCCAATTCTGAATTTCACTGCTAAGCTATCTCGCACAACCTGGCTTTAAAATGTTTCCTTCAATGGCACATTGTCTCAGTTCTAAATGCTCCAATTTAGTAAAAACATGAATGTGAATGTTCCAAAGAGAACGTCTGTTCTTTCTGTGCACTTTACTTTACTTTACAACAAACTGAAAAAACATTGGACCATAGACTCATTCATGAATGAAGTGGAAATGTTTCTGAAGAGAACTTCCAACCTCAAGTCATGTTATTTTTCCAGTTCAAATAGCATTCTTATATCTACTGTATATGGACGTTTTAAAAGAAGTGTCAGTTAATAAAAAACATGTTGGGTGGCTGAAGAAATGTCTGTGGAGGTTCTCAGTCATCCAGGACACAATACAGTAGGTTTGAAGGTGAAGGCGTTTCATCCAATCCAGTTTGTCAGTTCTGAGTAAACTGGCAGGACGTAGGTTTGAACATCTTCACCTTCAAAGCAATGTCCAGATGCCTTTGTTTGAAACCTTTGTGTGGCTGAAGAAAGTGATAAAATAAAATGCTCACGCTACAGTGCACCTGATTTATTCTAATTGAGGTGCAAAAGGGAAATTGCACTACAACTATAAAGTAGTTTGGATAAAACCATCAAATATGTAGTACACATAATGACTCACTGGAGCGCTGATCCACTCTAAACAAGCTGCTGACCCACTTATGTAAATGACTTCTGAAGCAGCTTCAAATGAGTTTGTACCATGTCAGAATTTCAAGTGCATGCAGCTTCAATGAAGTGACTGTTTTTTTTTTTCCTCTTTTGCAGAAATCTCCCGCCAAAAAGCTAAGCCATGCCATCAGTAAATCTCTGGGCTGCGTCCCGATCGGAGAGCCGCCTCACCCTGTGTTTCCTGAACAGGCCGAGCGACCGCAGGAGCTCACCCACACTGTGTAAGTGAACTGTGTAATGTACGTCTTTTCCCCTTTTCACAAGCGAGTGCCAGGGCAGTCTCTGTGGAGCGCTGTGTCCTGGCTTTGAGGCTCCTGTTGATATTTAACGACTAGAAGAGGTGTGACTTCAAATAATAAAATCATTTCTATTTGGCTACAGGGGTTCCACATTCCCCAAACCTGACATTTACTGTAGTTGTGTAGGGTATATGTCCTCCATTTTGATTGGCTGTAGATTGATCCACTGAGACTCAGCTACAAGCACATCTAAGCCATTTACATTTACTCCAAACACAGAGCAAACAGCAAACAAACAAAAAACAAATTCTGCCCTATTCTTTATAATGGAGACTCCGCCTGAGCATTTCAGACTAAAATCGTAATAGTTTTGGTTTGTTTCACATTAGAATAATTATATTTGGCGCAGGTAATGTTGACATGTGTCGCTGTGATTTAAAATAGTGTTTGAGCTGCAACTGCCTTCATCTAAAGGGATATTAATCCAAATATTGTTTGTTTTTTAGGTGGAAATGTTTTTGGGGTTATTTTGATGATTTCCATCTTGATTTATTCTAAAACTGTAAAATGCCCATTGAAAAAAATATTTTCTGGGAAATCTCACAAGTGCCCCCTTCCTTTTGACACCATTATTGAAATTCACCTTGCAGTTACAGAGATACAGTCAATTTACCGTTGGACCTATCCTTTAAAAATCTGACTTTGCTGTGTCCACTAGTAACAAAAAACTAAATCTATCTCCCAGCTCAGTCTCTAGCGCTGAGCAGGTCGATCTGCTGCCGACAACAGCGCTGTCCACGATAAAAAGCTGGTAAACCAAATATGTCTTACTTTAAACAAAACATGAAAAATACATTTGAAAACCAAAACATAAAGGACTGTCATTATTTATAGTTTGTAGCCAATGAAATGCTTAAATTCATATTTTAAATCATTACGTACATTGATAAATAACATAAGAAAAAAAAAATCAAATCAAGCTTGTGAACAAAGGAAAATGAGTCAAACGGAGGACGTAATGAAAAGTCAGACCCTGAACTATTCCTGGTCACAAAGGAGCCACATTTGGTCACAGCTCGATTTGATTAGAAGCTGTGATTGGACAAAAACCTTAACATGAAAACTGTTTTAGTGAAATTGTGCATGTTGATTATCTCTGCTCTGTCCTCATCATGTTCTCCATCCTTTTTTTTCCCTTCTTCATTGATTCCTGAAGGATTTAGCGCCTTTTTAAACATGTCAAAAGGCTGAAATTTGTTAATGTGTGATGCTAATAGAGACAGAGCTGCCTTTTGCTCCAGACTCGTCGTCAGGAGTCGCTCTGCAGTGAAGCAGGACTGGATGAATGTATAAATCTCCTGTGAACGCTTTCAGGCTCCTCGAAGTCATTATAGGAAAGGCATTATATTTCCCTGCCACTGCCCTAAATCCCGCCACGCATTTACATTCAAGGTGAAAGATTGTACGATTTCCATAATCAATCCCCACACCGCTGAGATACGTCTGCAAAACTCAGGTCACTCTTCTTTTTATGGTTGTTCCTCAAAACTCTCCTGAGTCAGGTTTTTGCAAAGATCACATTCAAAGAAGCCAGTTAACACCAAAACACAAAGACACAAAGTAAGCTGTAAAATTGTGGAAAACAAATGTCAAAATCATGAGATACAAAGTGTAACTGCACTAAACCATGAAGCAGTCAAAGGTTAGAGTTGAGCTTTTATTTTTGCACATTTGACGGTACAATGCAATAAAATACAGTTCAACATAAAACTGTCCAAACACTGACAATACATATGGATTATAGTAATAAACAGTAGGTTTATTGAAATCAACAGAGCAAATGGATTGAAAGGTACTGCAGAAGATTCGTACAGTAAGCTGTGTATATATTCATAGTGTAATAGATAGAGCTGATACAGATAAACTCTCACCTGGCCCTTCGCAGACGGTCTCATCCTTCGAGCCCAGGTCCTCTACCAGAGTCCTGGGAGCTTCAGGGTTCTGTGCAGGGTTTTGGGACTGGGCTCTTCTGGACTGGTGTTGTTCCTGGGATCGGCTCCAGTTTTGGGGGTCACTGCCCTGAGTGCTCCGTTGACCTCAGGCACCACTGTTTTTAGGCCTTTTTTAGTTCTTCTTTGAGGCCTTAGTATTCCTCTAGTTTCTTTAGTTCCTTTTTCCTGATGTTGCCATTACTTAGTTTAGTTGACAACCACAACGGCTTTCCTCTGCTGTTTGTCCACCACCACGATGTCCGGTCACCATCACCATTTTATCAGTCTGTATCTGGAAGTCCCACAGGACCTTGGCTCGGTCGTTTTCTACCACCTTCGGACCTTTGGGCTTCCAGTCTGTACTCTGCCACAATGTTCCTCGACATATCCCAGCCACTGCCAGCATCTTATATATATATATATATATATATATATATATATATATACACACATTATATATTTATATGTAGTGTGACAATCGATGAGTGGATGATTTAATAATTTCTTAAAAATAATAGTTAAAAACAAAAATGTTTAAAAAATTGTTAAATAAATAAGAAAAAAAGAAAAATTAAACCAATCTAAACAAAGAAAATAAGGATCATATTGCACACAAACTGATGTGCTGCTTGATCCAAAAGCAGAGTCAAACTTATTCATGCCTTTAATAACAAATAAAAATAAATAACATAATGAAAGCTGTGACTTTGGTCTGTCTTTGTTAGAATACTATTTCAACTCTAACTTTTTTGAGAGGGACTGACAAAAATCCCAGGTCCCATTACACTGCCCTTTTGTCACTTTTGTTGAAAGACGATACATGTGTTATGTGTTTTAATAGGACAACACTGAGAAAGATTTAAACTTTTTAAAGCTCACATCTGCACTCTCCAGCGTGTTACAAAACCAATGCACAAAGGCTATTTTTTTTGTTTGTGCACATTCACCAAAGATCACTCATGAAAGACACACACTTCGTTTTAAAAGCTCCACCTCTTACAACACAAACCAGTAACAACTTTGCAATTATTCTTTTTTATTTCTTTACCTGCCTTTGAACAAGAAATCCAAACTGTAGTCTGTAAAGTTTCTTCAGAAACGATATAAAGAAGCTTTAACCTAAAAATAATCCTGTCTTTAACACAGTCTGTTGACCCAACTATAGACTCCAAATACTTACTTTATCTGCTTCCAACTTCTTCATAATTCTCATAATTATTACACGCTGTCGGGCAGAAACCAACCAAAAATCAAATAATAAATATAAAAAAAAGATGATGGATGATTTGTTTATAGCACCAATAGGAACTTTGTAATTTGAGCCTTCCCCATTTCTCACACGGCACATTTAATAACAAAAGCCTGCTTTATATTCCAGCCGTACCTTTGAGCTGTCTGTATTTGCTTTTGCTCAAGGCGTCCAGAGTCAGTGACTAATTTACATCGAGCTGAACGACCGGAGTGAAAAATAGACACAAATGGTGCTGCTTCAGATACTGTCTCCCCTCAAAGTGTTCTTCCCTTGAAGGTTTTATGTCAGGATTTTTCTGCTTTGTGCCCAAACTTTTGCATTCAAGACGACATTTCCATACATCTCCAATTCAACACAGACAGAAACCCAAGCCGGATGTTTTGCTACGAACCGAGAGACGTGATGATTGGATTAGCCAGCGCAGAGGTATGGCCTGTGTAGCGTGAAATTACACCTCACAAGCAGATTATTATTGATTAGGAGACAATTTGTGGCTGAAGCGCTGGGATCACGCTTCTGCAGTGCCATCAGCGAAAAGTGACCCTGTCGTTTTTTTTTGTTACAAATGATTATTTTAGAAGATGGAGGCCACAAGATTAATATTGAGTTATGTCCTGCAGATTTAGCTTCAAGCTTTTCAGTTTTTAGCACTTAATAATTCAGCTGTTTGTCTCTGTTTGTGTGTTTGCAATAAGAATTTTAATTTCCAACAGATAACTTGGTAACAATATAGTTCTTGTAGTTTAGTTTAGTTTAGTTTAGTTTAGTTTAGTGATATAGTACAGACCGGTCTTTAGCTCCATGAGTCTGGTCGCGGTAGCTTTTATGGTTCCCGAGGGGGGGCCCACAGTCTTTAAAAACTTCTAGTCTAGAGGATTACATTCACATTTATACCATTTTTTTCTTTTACTGGTCATATCATCATTGCAATCTTCAACTTTTTTTTTTTACATTTAATGTTTTTTTTTATTTTTTATTTTTACAGTAAAATGTAAAGCTATTTTTACACGCACATTATTTTTCTCTCCAGTGGACAGTTCTCGGAGTGGATATTGCACTTCACACGGTCAGGTTTCTTCTGAGACATTAATGGACCGAGTGGTTTCTCGTGCTTTCACTGATGGCATTTGAAAGGCTGGTCCTGTCCGTGTTCACTGACTTTTAGGAAAATGGATTTGACTGTTGACCTTTGGGACTGTTTGACAGGGTTGTGTTTTTATTTTTAGGTTTTTGTTGTTTTGTATTTTATGACAAAAATAAAAAGCTCAGACGTCAGACTTGCCGTAAGGTGCTGTTTTATTCTGTCAGTTTATTCAAAATTTTTGTGTCCTTGTTTTTGCATGAAGTTTTATTGGTAGATCAATTGTATTTGGACATGTTTGGAGATACTTGCTTGTTTTTAGTGGTACAAAATTCAACATTAGGTGTTAAGTTTAGGTGAGTATTGAAGCTTGTTCTTTCCCAAGGTTAAAACTGTAACTTGCAACACCCCAAATCTGGATAATTTGTTGTTTAATCTGTTCAAAAGCAAGTTTTTCACCACAGCTAAAAGTTTAATGAATATAGCAGTAGACATTTTCTAATGCCTATGACTTTGAACAAGTTAGTGACTTCTGTTGCAGAAAATAATTGCTCTTATGAAGAAACACTCATTTCTCTAGTCATTACATATTAATAAAAAAGTCGTACTCGCTTATTCTAAATGTTATTGTATTTTAATGTCCTAATAATATGGACCTATTGTATTAATCAGAACTCTAACTACATTAAGTTCTGCAGGTTGAGTAATAAAAATTGTAATTTTAAGAAGATATAATAAATAGACTAGTTATTAGCTCCAAATGTCTTGAGTGTATTGTGTAGCAAAAAATCTGATTGCATTTCATTGTTGCATTTTTTAATTTGCATTTGACAGTCATTTAAATATTTCAGTTAAAGTGTATGTTATTGTTTTATCTGTAAAAAAAATTGTTCAAAGCAGTTTTTCTGTTTTAATGTAATTTGGCTCATCAACAGATTTTTATTCCAGCCATTTGACAGTATTTCTCCGTAAATATTTCTTAACTGTGTAGTGTATTATTCCAGGACAAACAAACCCAAAACTTTTTAAATAGCGCCAAAGCACTGAAAGACTTTTACTGTCGGGTAAAACTCCTGCAGCTTGTTGCCTGTTTTCAGAGGAGTTATTTCTCTTTATACATCCGTTCGACAGCGGCTCTCCCAGGTGCATGTTGTTTTTTCCAAAGTTGTGAGTGAGAAGTAATGGCAGAATCGGGGTCAAAACTGCCGACTCGAACTCGACTGGACAGGAGTCGTGAGCAGACAAAAAGTGCAGCTATTCTGATACCGCGCTGAAATATTTAGAGGTGTATAAAAGCAAACGTAGGCAGAGTTTTCTCCTCCACTCAACATGTCAGGGAGAGTCTCCGGGATGTGTGTTTAGTGGAGGAGTTATAGGATCGGGATGCACATAGGGAAATTTAAATCAGCATTTCAGCTTCTCAGAGACGGCTAGAGCAGTGAAAGGTTTAGACTAACCAAGATGTTTGTGTGAAAAGAATATCTAAAGAAAAAGTAAGTCATACACTTTTTATAAAATATGGTTGAAATTGCTGGATAATAAAGAATTGTTGTGTCAGAAACATGTCTGTGCTGGTTGCTCTGCTTTATAACCAACAGATGAGCTATTTCTGTGTCCTGTCCAATGGTCAGAGCCGTAAATAGTTTGTGTGAGCTGTAGGTTCAAACAACAGTGGAGCAGGTGAAAACTAGCAGCAGGTACAGAGCTGGATTTGACCCTACAGTAGCCACATGGATGTTTGTTAGCTCAGTAGGTTAGGTCTGTTGTCAGAGGATGATTTTATTGGGATGTACCTGCCAACGATGGAGTACTGAGTCATCAGGCTCATTTTTTTGACTCATGACTCGATTTGTGGGGAATTCTCAATGACTCGACTCGGACTTGAACTTTGAACTGTTTATTCTCAGACACAGGGACTCGACTCGGACTTGAACTTTGAACTGTTTATTCTCAGACACAGGGACTCGACTCGGACTTGAACTTTGAACTGTTTATTCTCAGACACAGGGACTCGACTCGGACTTGAACTTTGAACTGTTTATTCTCAGACACAGGGACTCGTGACTCGACTCGGACTTGAACTTTGAACTGTTTATTCTCAGACACAGGGACTCGTGACTTGACTCGGACTTGAACTTTGAACTGTTTATTCTCAGACACAGGGACTCGTGACTCGACTCGGACTTGAACTTTGAACTGTTTATTCTCAGACACAGGGACTCGTGACTCGACTCGGACTTGAACTTTGAACTGTTTATTCTCAGACACAGGGACTCGTGACTCGACTTGGACTTGAACTTTGAACTGTTTATTCTCAGACACAGGGACTCGTGACTCGACTCGGACTTGAACTTTGAACTGTTTATTCTCAGACACAGGGACTCGTGACTCGACTCGGACTTGAGCACAAGCATTGCCTGTTGCATGTGGTCGTAACGGGGCCAGACGCTTATTCCCTTTGATGTGGCCCAGAAGTTGAGCCTAAATAATTACGTTTCTAAAATATAGGCCTATACAGGCTAGTGCCTAATTAATATGCTACAATTGAAACTCTATTAAATGTATTGTCATGAAATAGGCTTAAACAAAACTAAAATCTCAATCATTTTGTAACTCTTGTTACAAAATTTTGTAACATTTGTAACTCACTTTGGTGACTTGGACTCGAGTTGGATTTGCAGTTTAACTAAAGATAACTCGGCCTCGACTTTTTTTGAATGTAATAATAATCTTTATATGGCGCTTTTACACCTTCTGTAGTAGGCACTCAAAGTGCTTTACATACATTAAACAATTTACCAGTGTTACAGAACACCACTGGAGGAAATGTAGGCTGTGTCTTGCCCAAGGACACACCGACAGTATGTGGGGGAGAGCAGGATATTAAGATGTTTTTGGATGTTTCGAGCGGGGATCGAACTGCCCACCCGCCGGTCAAAGGACGGCCGCTCTACCCACTGAGCTACTGCCTCCCTTAAATGACTTAGACTTGGCCTCAGACTCGTCTTTGGTGACGCTGACTGAAACACTATGGACTTGAAAGTGACTTGGACTCAAAAACTGGTAACTCGACTACAACACTGGATGTAAAAGCAACATTTATTCCCTAAAAGTGAAAATGATTTTAATATCAAGAGCTTGTGGTGTAGTCCAGATGGAGTAGAAAACAAGAGGCTGCTCACTGGATCACGTCGAGTTGAAGACCGCAATGTAAATCAAGAGCTCTTCAGACACAAAGGTCAAAGGTTAAAATGCTTTGGCCTCCAATAAATAATAGCTGCTTATCAGGGTGTCTCATTTTTTACTCAGTGTCAGTATGTTTCTGTTCTTGGGATTTAATAATTCTGCCCCCTTCATTAAACACTAACCCCTGTACAACATTGGACTGTTAGAACTGTTCCTTGGTATCTATCACAGTGTATTTTAGTCTCGACCTGACACTCTCAGTCTCGATAGTAAAAAGTCTTGTCTTGGTCTCAGTCAATGCAGTCTTCAATTCAACACTAGTATTACTTCGGGGTTAACATCTTCCGTGGTCAGATTCATTTTTTTTATATATATCTAAGTACAATTTATTCAAAAAGTTGTGAAAATTCAACCAGTAACAACCCACTATTTCAAACTTTCATCGAGATTCAAAAGCACCCATCTTTCCTCTGTATGCTGCATTAATATGGACTCCACACTGTAGCCTCAAACCTCGTGTTTTAATATTTTGCATCCAATTTTCCACTCTCTATTTAATCCCCAGAAATCCTCTAGCATTTTGGAACGCCTCGCTCTGCCTTGCCTCTCGTTGCTTTCTCCAGGTCAATTCAAATTCATTCGATGTTGTTAAAAAAAAAAGACAAATGGCATGTAATTCACTTTTCTGTGAACGTTATTCGAGTTTTTACAGCGCTGGTTTGTGACAGCCTCGAGGAGAAAACCTGTTGTTGACCTGTTGTGTCTGTTTGACCCCTGAGTTATTCATATTCACAATCAACAACAAAATCTGACTTTAAAATGCATGTAAATGTCTTTAAGATGGGAAGTGTTTTATGATTCTTATTATACAGTATTAAAAACATGACTTGATGTGACCAGTATTTAAAATTTGGAGTTATTGTCATTGTCTAAACTTGTTTGTTGGTTTGGTCACTAGACTCTAAGGGCCGTTGTTGATAATAACTGGACCACATGCTATTTATAAATAAAAATGGGTGGTAATATTTTTGTATTTTGTTAGTGTGTCTCATGTGTTTGAAGTTTAAAGAAGGTTTCCCAAATGTTTCTATCCAGGTCTATTGTACTTTTGTATGCCCGTTGTTAGCTCCTGGATAGTTTCTGTTGCAAGTATTATTCATCAAAATTTGTCAACGCAATTAAAAATAAATACTGCACCCCACCATTAGAGAGTGCATCCTGAACAATCTAACGAAATAGTTTTTGAACTTGGTTGTAAGCTCGTATTTCTCTCATATTGGCATTAATTCAGCCGTGGTTATCTCCACAGTCCATACAACAGCACTTTTTTAGTGAGATTATATCGCTGTAGTAAGACACTTTGAAGACTTGACACGAGACTCAGGTTTTATTATTACCCCCTGCTGTCTTTGAGTAATATTGGCACTCTGATTATTTATAGCTTTAAAGAGCCTGAATTATGTAACCAGCTCAAGGTAACAGGCGAGATATGTAAATGCAATTATCTCTGAGTGTCGAGGAGGCAGTGAGAGAGACACTCAGCCAATCCCCTTCATTTCCACCGTGCCACTAGTGTTTGTGTCAAAACGACCGAGACGTGAGAAAGGGAGCGAGGGAGATAGTCGACGTCGTCCTGAAGTCACGTGACCGCTGAGTTTCCTTGGAGACAGCAGCAGTGTAGTACATTGAGATGCTCCCCGCTCGGATCAGGGCACATTAGGCATCTGGCGGCAGCAGCAGAGTGTGGATGTGTTTTTCCAGCACGAGTCAGGCAGGTGCGTTCTCTCCGCGCAGAGGTAAGGCACGTCTGCTCGGGTTGTGTTTACTGTCTGGAGCTCGAATAGAAGGAGAGATTACAGAGATATTTAGATTTGTTGGAATGTATATTTTAGCATTGATGTTGTGCATTTTTTAAAGAAATATGTTCTCACAAGCTGGTAGTGTGCTCTGTAACTCACAGTTACACAGCACTGTTTCTGTTAAACTAGATGTTTAGAGGTGATCATAAGAAGTATTTTTAGGTTCCATATTGTGAAGCACATTTGACATGGTGTTGCTTTAAGTTGTGGTAAGTTAATTAAGATTGTCATGTTGTTCTGTTGATTCAAAACTGCACCTGACTTGGTTCTGAGAGATTATAAACCAATTAACATTTCAGTAGAAAAGAAATAGATTGTTTGTTGGCAGCCATTATGGCCAAGCCCTTGAGGAAAAAAAAGGCATTTTAACTTTTACTGTTTACTTTTGTCTTTTCTTTTTTCCATTTTTTATAACTTTTTAACTCTGCTTGGAAGTCCTGCTCTTAAATATATATATTTTGTGACATTTTAGTAGATTCCAGTTGCCCCAGGATGATTCATCATTTCTTTTCTGTTCATTGTCTTTCTTACTCTGAATGAGAAGTCTGCACTGTAGGATTTGTATTTGTCAAAGCAGAAGACAAACTGAAATCACAATGCAGTCACTTTCATTACTGCTGCTGGTCGAGACAGTAGGCTGCCTTTTTAAGAATTATTTAAATTCTAATGTCTGAGCATTTACTTATTATCATAATATATGCGCACTTAAAAGCAGCGGTTCTAAATCTTACTGTGGTTTTGTTGAGCCCATATAGCTTTACAATATACGTATTTCTCTTAATGGAACACTAATGGAAAAGGCAGGTTTTAAAGACTAGAAACCTTCTGAATTTGAAATGCAAATATGGAAAGAATTGCAGAAACAACAAATATACGCTGGACAAAAAAAATTAATAATGTGTATACAGCAATGCTATATTGCCCTTAGCTAATATTACAACATCCTTGAAGGAAGCCTTGAAAGACGCATTTGTGTATTCACTAAGTAAACATCAATATGCAATTTGTGTATGTTTCATCCAATTATTAGATTTACAAAAGCAAGACATGCTTTATTTCATCAGAGAAATATTCCAGCTAATGTATTGTTAAAGCATTGTCATATTGGTAATCATTAATCATGGTCAAAATGAAACAACTTATTTAGGATCATATTGTCAAGCCCAAGAGTGGTTAACAGGACATTATTCCTGAAGGCAGCTGTAGACACAGGCTGTGTGTATCGAGCACAGTGTGGTTATAAATAGTGTTGAGTAAAAATAGAATTGAACAAAAATGCTGATTGCACAAACAGGACTCAACGTTTAGGGAGTGTGCTGCCTTTTATGTGATAATGAGTGCTTTAAATAACAGTAACAGTGGAGTACTAGGCACATGGAAAACAGAGCAGATGAATCATTGTAACTGGATGCACTATTACCCTAGAATGTACAATATAATTAATGTTTGCCAAATGATAGGCAGTGTGCACATTTTTGTTGTTTTGCTTTTAGTTTAGTGAGATATGTGCATTTATTGCTGGTAAATGGGTACGTTAAACCCAGGATGGGAGACCCCTGTTTGTGTCTAAAGCCAAAGCGGACACTATTCTCTCTGCTTAAGTTTACGCTGCATTGTCCACACGAGTGTCCACACTATTGTGTTTAATCTAATATGGCAAAACTTAATGTTAATGTGTACAAAATGCTGGTTTGTTTAGTTTTTCCCAGTGTTTAAGCTTTGTCTGCAGCATTGTTTGGGTATGCATTTTAAAATAAAAAGGCTCAGTTTGGGCAGGCATTAAAACAATAGCTCCTTTTCAAGGGTTTATATAGCTTTAAATGTGTATTTTTTCTGAAGGTAGGCAAACACAAAGAGCTTTAGTCTGGATATAGCGTTGATTGAAGTGTTGATTTAAAGGTGCAGTGTGGAGTTTTTGGTGGCATCTGATGGTGATGTCTTCTCTGGGCAGTTGTACAAACAGGAAGTCATGCAACTAATGGATCTTTCCACTGGGTTCTATGAAGATTTTAATGTTGATGTTTCATTAAGATAGACAAATGCATGAGTGTTATTTTAATTTGATTATACACTGTTCAACATAGTTTTGACTGATGGGTTCCACTTCCAAACTTTTACACAGTGCACCTTTAATTGAGCTGGCAATTTTTTGTACTTAATAGACTTTTTTTCTTCTAACATTCACCAGCGACAGTACTTGCCTAACCCTATCAATAAAATACAATTCATATCATTACACCTTCCCATAAAATTGACCAAAGTATTAAATAATGGTATTAAATATGTATGTCGCTATGAAGCAAACACATTCCCCCTTTTACCTTTATGTTTTATAGATGCATCAGATTGTGGAGACAGAGAATGTGGAAACAGCAGCTGTATTTTTTGCTGCTGCTGCTGCTGCTGAGATGCTCCCAGTGATATTTTGACCGGCTAATGAGACACACTGTGGTCCCGGTCTGGGTTTAGATGAGCTCACTGATGCTGCCACCAGATGGACCCTGCTGCTTTGTTTACTCTCACAAATTACCTCCCACAATGTCACCTCTTTTTTTTTTTTTTTTTTTTTACAAGCTTCCCGTTTAATTAGATTTCTTGTCTGCTGTTGCTGTGCTTGCTCGTGCTAATTAAGTGTAATCTAATTGTCCTAAAAACATCTCTATTGCTGGAAAAGTCAATTATTGTTGCATTTTTTTTAAGTCAACACGAGTACAACATGTTGCCAGTTTTGTGTAGCCCATTTTCTAGTTTATACTTATCCCTGTGCTTCCTCTCTTGCCCTCTCCTTGTGAAGATTGCTGATTCATGATTATTAATAAAATGCAAATGGCCTCTCCTCCACCACTCCCCGACGACAAGCACCTCATGCCTCTGCAGCGTAGCATTAAAGACCTCTAATCTTGTCTTTTAGTCAGCCGAAACCAGCGGCCGACAGCATGAACGACACAATGCTCATGTCCTCGGGGGCCCCCACTCCCACCAAAAGGTAAGCCGCAGGAATCATACAGTTTAGGTTTATTATTTACCACAGATAGTAAAAGAATAGTGGACCAACGGACCAGGGCTGAAGTATGAAAGTGAGGGTTGGCTCCAAGAAGCTGGTATCTCATTAACTCCAAACAGATAAAGTACTTAATTCCTTTTCATTTTCAGAGGTCATGTTTAGGGCTAGAATACATGAGCAACATCAAAAAATCCAATTTAGCGGAAAATTTTGTGCTACAGTTGTGGCTTATGCTACTGTTTGCTAGAGCTGCTCAAGTCATATCATCTCTTAAAAAGCATTGATTCAGAGAAGTGGTAGGAAATAATAAACATAAACAGCATAACATCTGTGCAATGTGCAGCAAACTTTGTTGATTTATGGTAAAAAATACTCTTTGAGACATATTTGAGGTATTTATATATTGTCGCAGTTTACAAAAGTGGGTGGTCATTTATGAATATCATCACAAACTACAAATAGCTTTGTGAATTTCATGCCGTCTACACTTGGACCTCTACACAATCACTTCTGGCTTGAAAAACCTGGTCTGCTAACATTTTTGGCTTCTTATAATCATTTTCCATTTGACATTTTGATGCCATTGTCTATTGTCTTTCATTGCATCTATTCCTATGCTAACTTCAAATATTTGCTGTGTGGATGATATAAATGTCCTTTAAGTTACATTTTAATGCTCTTTGGCCTAAAAATGTAACATAGCTCAAACTACCAACCACTAACATGATTCCCAAACCCTTTTCCTAAACTTGGTAATACTTTCCTGCATCACAAACCATTCTTTTTATCTGTTTTGCATCACTGTCCATTGGGCCATTTTTTTTCTAAGCCTCTACCACTATACAACCCCTTATATCGTCTCTTTCCCACCAGAATGAGATTTATTTCCTGCTCTCTTCGTTCAAATGAAATACCTTCACAGCAGAAACAGCACCACAGATGTTACGTGCTGCCTTACACTTGACACATATATTTTGCAGCATGCCTCCGTGAGTGTATTTTTAGAGAGAGAATTTGTGACGCTGTCATAAAGAATATGTGAGCCCTTTTACTTAATGTGCTGATTTGACAAATAGATGATGATAGAATTGGAGCTGTAGGGTGTGAGCAGATACCGAACGAGAGTGTCTGTGAAGGCGGAATAATTGTCTTTTCATTTCACTCAAAGGCCACCTCCATTAGTGTTTATTCACAATGATAATGAGCCATTACGGTTATGGGACTGAGCGTTCTGAGAAAAGCCTGTAATGTCTTTGCTCTCTGTCCCCTGTTATTCTCAAGAGGACTTTCCTTCTGAGTTTAGTGACACATTGCATAAATTATTGCGTTTGTGAAAGCAATAAGTGGATAATAGTAGTAATAAAATCAACCACTGCCAACAAAAATAAACCATTGAGCAACAAACATCTACACTCACCTAAAGGATTATTAGGAACACCTGTTCTCATCCTACAACAGCAGAAGACCCCACCAGGTACCACTCATCTCCACTACAAATAGGAAAAAGAGGCTGCAATTTGCACGAGCTCACCAAAATTGGACAGTTGAAGACTGGAAAAATGTTGCCTGGTCTGATAAGTCTCGATTTCTGTTGAGACATTCAGATGGTAGAGTCAGAATTTGGCGTAAACAGAATGAGAACATGGATCCATCATGACTTGTTACCACTGTGCAGGCTGGTGCTGGTGGTGAAATGTTGTGGGGGATGTTTTCTTGGCACACTTTAGGCCCCTTAGTGTCAGTTGGGCATTGTTTAAATGCCACGGCCGACCTGAGCGTTGTTTCTGAACATGTCCATCCCTTTATGACCACCATGTACTCATCCTCTGATGGCTACTTCCAGCAGGATAATGCACCATGTCACAAAGCTCCAATCATTTCAAATTGGTTTCTTGAACGTGACATGAGTTCACTGAACTAAAATGGCCCCCACAGTCACCAGATCTCAACCCAATAGAGCATCTTTGGGATGTGGTGGAACAGGAGCTTCGTGCCCTGGATGTGCATCCCACAAATCTCCATCAACTGCAAGATGCTATCTTATTAATATGGGCCAACATTTCTAAAGAATGCTTTTAGCACCTTGTTGAATCAATGCCACGTAGAACTAAGGTAGTTCTGAAGGAGAAAGGGGGTCAAACACAGTATTAGTATGGTGTTCCTAATAATCCTTTAGGTGAGTGTATATGTCTTTGTATTGTTTGAACTTTCTGAAGCACACACAGACTACTCAAGTCTCTGAGCTCTGAAAAATGTGATTCTGTTGTAAAGCCATGTTACTGACGCAAAAGGGAAGTTGTTTGAGAATTGAGCTATTTTTAGCCTGCCTTATACCAAACGTTTTTATCACTTACTACTTTTTGGTGCAGTGTTTGTTGACGTGTATGTTACCTCTAGTTCAGCTAATATTTTATGAAAAAAAATTAGCAATGTAAACTATAGAAGCTTCAAGTTCAGCAGACAGTTCCTCAGCAGTTCCATCACAAGCCTACATATTTATTTGTATAATCGCTGTCCTGAGTTCTGCTCATGTTTGAGTGGGTTTTCTACAGTTTCTCCTTCCACTTTTGGAAAAGAATATACACACTATAGGTTAATCTTCTCATGTCTGTGTCATTGACCAGGATACAGGCTTAAATCTTTTGCTCTGTGGCTGTCGACTCGTGACTTTACTGAGCATCTTACAGGATTAATAGTTTTTCAGTATTTGATATGCTAGCTTTTCCTATTTTTCTTTTTTAAAACACCACCAGGAATGTTGACCGTCTGGGTTGGTTTTAAATGAGACAGTGAGGATCCGGCAACGTCCCTGAAATAACATATAAAACATCTTCTGTCAAATTTTGCTATATTATCTTCAATATTCCTCTAATTTATAAAAACAGTAGTTTATTCTTCTGGTCGTTTGTTACAAATATGTGTTACCAGACAGATGACTTCAGATGATTCAAAGAAACAATATAAACACCTAAAGCTAAAAACTAATTTTGCCAGAAATTGGGGATTTTGCTGATTCTATAAATAATTTCTAAATAAATACATATAAAATATTATTATTAAATCATTTCAGGGATGTGTGCCTAATGAAGATGTTTGTAAAATCATGATTCCATGGCTCAATTAACAGATTACCACACTATTACTAAGATACACACTGTACTAAGGATTTTGGATGACACAGCTGCTGTTGGCGACTGGACTTCAATGAATTTTAAAATATGAACAACCCCTTCCGGATATTTTCTAATTTTGCTGACCTAACACACTGTCCGACATTAAAATCCCAGGCTGCTAAAGGGCCCTCGACAAGACACACAGAGGGTAGTTTTTTTAACTGCACTATATTTTACCTGGACACAATGCTAAACAGCCGCCTTTGCTTATTTTAATCTGAAAAGTCTCCAATGTGTTCCTATCTCTGTTGAGAAAAATGATGGTAATAACCATCCATACCTGATTAAGTTTCCTTCCGAGATCTGTGTCTCTTGTGACGGATTGTGTCCAGGCTGTGTCAGGTTTGAATGAAGCCCCAGTGACTGTAAACGATGCCACAAATAAACCCGTCGCACCTAGAGGTCAAAGAAGACGTCACGTGTCGGAAGTGCAGGCAAATGTGTCGTTCTCCTGAGGTCTGTCTCGAAACACCGACGCCCGATAACCTTTGTCTTGACATTTCACGCTGTGAGTCAATGCTGCTTTTGGAAAGATGTCATGCACCAAGGAAGCTCAAGCCTCAGGGCGACGTAGCAACTACAAAGCCGCCATATTTAGGACAGAATCTGCGCACTAAGCCACCGTGACGCTTCCCAAATAGGTTCTGTTGGTAATGTGTTGAATAAGATGATAGAGTGAGCTGGTACATTTGGGTCAGATGCTGATATCTTATTTTTCACCTTGTGCTGATGCATCGCTGCTTTTGGTTTGTAAATATTAATATGCTGTTATAATTACCCCACTCTGTAGTCATCGTGAAGGTCATATGAGTCAAAGAAGTCTCTGCTGAATAATGCAGAGCTCCTTGTGGCTTTGCTTCAGGACAAAACACACACACACACACACAGACACACACACACACATACACACACAGACACACACACACACATACACACACACACACTAGAGTCTGTTGTCCTTGTTTGTTTGTTGATCATTTCTAGTCCTTAACCAGACCATAATACTGAGAAATACTGAGCTCACTTACAAAGAGCTGGGAAAAATCCTAAAATAAGACTATTCTTGAGCTCAATTGTGATTTTATTCTGCTATAAAATAATGAAACATAACCTATAGATATTAGAGTATTGGAATAATGGATATGAATAAAAGTAGTAAGCTTAGAATGGCAGTTTTCAAAGGACTTTCTCTGACTATGTCTCTAAAAAGTAGATTGACAGATTAAGGCCCAGCTCAGTCTATGTGAACTGTGAGAATTGACATATTCCTAGTGGAAAGTATGGATCAAAATCTCTTCTAAGAGATATTGTTGTTAAACCATGTGTACCTGTTTTTGTGGCGTTACATATTTGTTCACATACTTGTGAATGCCTAGAGGGCCTGTTCCTCATCCAAACCTCTAGAGGGCACTGCGCAGATATCACACAATGTACCACAACAAGTAGTGCTTGAGGTTTGGTGCTGTCACTCATCAACACATTGCCATGGACCACTTATGCAGCTGTAGTTGTATAGTTTTAAACCTGCTCTTTTATTGAAACTTACACTGGACACTCACCGCGGGACAGTACTCCCACTATTACTCATAGCATTAACCAAACTACATGTTGCTTTACAGTGTCAGAAATCAAGTTTGTATCTTTCCTAAACTTCAGAAAATCAAATATTTTCACCAAAAAATTAACAAAAGTTACCTGTCCTGCAGAAATCTGACAACGGTCAGTAGGAAGCCATTTTTGTGTCTCCAGAGCACTCCTTCGTGAAAAAGAACACGCATGCATAACTGACACATATAGTAACAGTGATTGACAAGCCAGAGGCCCAATGGAAAACGCTTGACAAGTGTCTATGATGGATTGATGTTTATTTTGGTCCCACAGAGTACAAAGTTTATAAAAAATTAGTACACCTATTTATCAGTTGGTTAGATGTCTGTTAACCCAGTTTTAGATTATATATATAAAAAAAAAATTCAGTAAAAACATCGTCTGTAGTACTCAACTAAAATATTATTTTTTTCTGTTACATTTTGCAGTCCATTGGAAAAGGTTGGACTAAATACACAGAGTGAACTGTTGGTTTAATGTATAGTCCATGGTTAGTCTATATTTCAAAATCAGTTAATTTATTTTATACTCATGGTTCAATAATGAAAAACAAACAGTGAAGTTTGTCTATTCTTATTTAATTATGATTTGATTCTAGTTCGGCCCTGGGTTGGGTTTCCTCCAAGCTTATATAATTTGGGAATACACCAAATCTTTACATGGAGCCTTACTGTACAATCATTGACGGTATAAGGGCAATTTAGTTAAATATTAGTCCGTCTAATATGTTGCCATGCATGTCTTATGTTTGTTATGAGTTCAACTTGATCTCGTTGTAATTTGTTTTAGAAAAATGTCACTGTAAAACCATAAATCTACTCCATTTAATTTTTTTGGATTTAACTATTAAAGCAAAGTAGCTCATGACTCCATCTAGTGGTAGAACGTGAAATGACAGTCCCTCTCAGGATGGCACTTTATGAAATCTCTCCAAAACAACACACATCTTTTGCAAACCTTCAACACAATTTGTAGGATATTTCAGAATATTTTAAAGCAGTAACTCTACACATGCCCCCTTTTTTTAAAAAGTCTGTGCCTTTATAAAATACTGCCTCCAGCCTCAGTCCCAGTTTCTCCTGTGACTCTCTGCTGACATGGCACTGCCTCCTCTCTCCTCGGGCTCCTCTCTCTCTGTCTTCTGACAGTCGTTCACCGCTCACAGCTCCTTCAAGGGCGAACGTTAGTCATGCAGAACCTCGGCGGCGGACAAAAAGAGGCTGTATGTGCTCCACGGGTTTTAATTCTCAGTTAAAATGTGAGTGTGAAAGGCACAGCTGGTGGGTTAGCACTTTGTTTCACTTCTGTCTCGAGATCTCATTTTGCAGGACTCATTAGCCCCAGAAATATGTAATTGAATGAAATATCTATTGAACGTTAATCACTCATTTTATAATTAACTCCTGACTCCCAGTGTTGTATCTTTACCAGTGACAAGAACCAACTCTGTCATGATTTAACGACAAACTAACTTTGAAAAGGCAATATTTCAGCACCAGAGATTATTGAGTTTTATAAAAATCCCATCATTGTGTCATTATCAACTTGTATTCATATTCTACTTAATTATTAGCCGAACAAATGATCGCAAAGTTTTTGATAATGAGAAACTTCAGAAAAGTTTTGGAAAATGAATTGTGGCCATAAGTAGTGAGAAGTCATTTGGATAATAAATTTGCTATTTAATGATGCTGTTATGGAAGTTAATTTTTTCTTGGCAATTAGGACTAAAATGCTGTTTCTAAGGATCGTGGCGTGCCCGAGTCGAGACAAAAATCTGTGCATGATTTAAAATTCAAACAGTCCTAGTCCAGTTTTATGCCGTTCGGAAGCACAAGCTGAAAACAAGAAGAAAAGGTTATCAGGCTTTAAAAAAAGTTGTCTGTTGTCTGTTGCATTTCAATACAATGTTAGTAGTTATGTAGCTAAAGAAACCCGTCTTCTTGGCTGGTCGAGTTATACAAATGTTTAAGACTGGGACACAACTGAGTAAACATTTGTCTGAGTCAGAGACAAGAATGACAACAAACGTACGACCAAAGCTATTACAAGAATGGTTTTGTGAATCTATATCATCAATATACATTGCTTAATGGCGGTTTGTGATGCCACTGTTGATCTGAAAATCATACTAATGCAAACTAACCCATTCCCAAAGCCTTGTGAATGGTCAAATGTGTTTATGACCATACTTATTTAGAGCCAGTCATGACAGAAACGTAATGAACTGAAGCCATGTCAAGACCAGGACCAGTCCATGATCCGTGTAAATAATACCAAGAAACAGTTCAAACATAGACAGATCCGTAAAAGGTTTGTCAAAGTTCAAAAGAAGCAGAGAAGGTAGAGCTCAGACAGTAATGGTCTGGGCCAATCTTGATATAGAAATAGACCAAGTTACTTTGTGCAGCAACTTGTGTGAGCTCATGTTGCTTCTACGTGATTCGCACTGAACCACTTTCTGTTTTGGACGAACTGTTCTGTTTGTGCGGACTAACCAGCACTCAATAAGAGAGAACTTGTTTTAACATAACCAGAGAGTATTTCTTCAATGAAAGAAGAGCAAAGAGTGGCTGTGGAGTTTACTGCTGTTCCTCTTCAGCACACTCTGATTGGATCAAATCTGTTGTGATGGGTGGTTACTGTGGTTCATCCAAAACTGTTACGTATTCACCTGAACACACTTGCCCTTCATCAATGCTTTCTTTGTTTTTTGTGAGAGAATGACCTTGTAAACCTCAGTTCAACTAACTCCATCAGAAGTCATATCAAAACTCTTGATCCTTTATCCTATAACTAGCCTTCAGTTAAATAGCCAGTCTATAACAAGATAAAGAAGGCTTGGTTTTGGTTTGATAATGTTCTTTTAATGTCTACATACTGTCTCAAAACTGTCAAAACTTACTGTAGAAAATGGCAAGATAAAACTCATAAAAAAGCAATGTTAATAAGCAGTTTTTATGTAATTGTTCTTTTTATAGTAACTAAACCGTTAAACGTGGCGTCTCTTCCGGGGCCGTAGTTTATCACACTCCATCAGTAATTTCCCTGCGTCAGTCCAGAGATACACCAGTGGGCGAAAAAGGCTTGGTGATTTCTCTCTGGGACAAAAAATACATTTATCTGGGAGACATGCCAGTTCAGGAGGCTTTCAAGGCACTTCTTTGTAGCTTTGTCCAAAACCTGGTGCAGAGAGAGTCAGATGGAGCCAAGACCAAACCAGTCCAAAGCAGAGAAGTCTGCTGGTGATTCACGACTAATGGGACCGAGAGGCAAAAACAAAACAGCCATGGGACTAATGAGGTGGACCTTATACATATAATCACTCATATCTGTAAGTTTAGTTGCTCACCAATACAACAATATATTGTAGATATACTGTATTAAATATAGGCATTTGTAACCAAGTAACATAAAACTAAACAAAGTAAAATCAAGAATTTCAGAAGGTCTAAACTAAGGAGTTTTGTAAATTGTATAAATAAAGGACTAAGCTAGCATTAAACAAAGGTCAAAAGTAGGATTAAACACAGATACAGTATAAACCAAGTCTTAAATCAGCACAAAACCAGCCCTGGACGTAACCTGATCTAAAACAACCCCCCAAAAAAACAATCAAAATCTCGAATTAAACAAGCAAAAATCCTGGGTTAAAATCAGGGCTATAACTGGGACAAACAACCCGAATTAACCAGCACTTAACTGAACCCAGGACTAAACTACAACTAAACCCAGGTCTAGATTAAACTATGCCAAAACTAAACCAGAAATAAATCCAGGGTTTAACAAGGACTAACTTCAAACTAAACCAAGACTGAACCCAAACTAAATTCAAGACAGTAAACAAATGAAACAAAGAAGTACAATAAAACCAGGACAAAACCCAGAATTAAACTAACACAGATTCTGGAACTAAAACAGTTTGAACCAAAGACTAAAAAAAAAACACTGGCCTAAAACAAGGACTGAACCCCAAAGCAAACAAGACTGAACAAAGACTAAGTCATTATTAAATGAATTCTCAGAGTCAGCTGACTTTATCTCGAGAAACAAGTTGATCCTTTTGAGTTTTTTAAAGATATCATCAGAGCCTGTAACAAAAAGCAAAGACAGAGCCAGAGTTTCTAAAATTATCACATCACTCTGGCAGCGCTTTATCTGTTCTGTGGAAAGATAACGTTTTAAGTTTTGTGGTGCGTTTGAGGCTGTGTTAGTGAAGGCCGTGGAGATGGAAGTTGTTGATGCAGTAGGTTTGAAGACAGGTTTGGTCTTTTATGGTTTTAATTATCACACAGTCATCTCTGAGATTTGGATCCTGCTCGTCCAGTACGAGGCTGTATGTGTGTCCTGCTGAAATCTAAAAAGCAAATATCTGTTTGACTTTGAGAAATATCTTGGATTAAGTCAGGATTTAGGACTAAACCCGGACAAAATTTGGACAAAACCAGGCAAAACCATGACTAAACCGATAAATAAACAGAGCTGTAAACTAAACCCAGGATGAAAACAGAACAAAAACTAGATCAGGGACTTTTAACAGGACTAAATCCAACAATCAGGACTAAAGCCAGGATAACACTCAATTGATTTAAGCTTGCCCTATTTCTTTATAGAACTAAGACTAAAAAGTTAAACCCAAACTGAACCAAATCGATACTAAAGCTACTCGGTGCTAAATGCAGGACTAAACTAGTGCCAACAACAGGACAAAACCGACGTTACAAAACCAGAACTATAGAAATGTCTCGTCTCATCCATCCCATCTTTCATCTAAAGTAGATCAGTGCACTTCACAAACTCTTTTCTCTCCTGCTGACCTCCTGAATGTATGTGTGACGTAACGGTCTGTCTCTGACTCGGGCAGTGTCTTGGAGAGTCCGAGCCGACTCGACGAGGAGCATCGCCTCATCGCTCGCTACGCTGCGAGGCTGGCGGCCGAGGCGGGAAACTCCACGGTGAGTGGCCACTCGTCAAAAGCGTTTCGAAAGGAAAGGCAGAGCGACTTTTTGGAGGACAGGAAACAAAGTGATAGAAATAAAGCTATAAAGTTTAATCTGACGCCGACTTCTCTTTAAATACTACATAGTTTTCAAATGTGGATTAATGAATCAGAAGAGTGCATTTATCTTTTCTTTCTTTGTTTATTTTTGCTTCATGTGTTGAATCTAAAAAGTGTCTTGATAAAATAGCAGTGTTGTTTAGTCGTAAGAATAATAAGGCTCCAGCAGAGTTGCTTACTCCTCGCAGTAGCTATTTGTGCTTGAAAAGATTAAACAATAAATGAATAGAGGGATTATTTTGTTTTGCAGCAGCAGTGTCCTCCCACAGACCTGGGTTTTAACTTTGATGCTAATAAACAACAGAGACAGCTGATCGCAGAGCTGGAGAACAAGAACAGGTAACGGTCAGTCTTTAATTATTGCAACAAATCAAATGTTTCTATAACTATGCCTCATTCCAAAACCACTTTCTTGTGTCATTCCTTATCTTATATAAACAAAAACAAAAACAAAAAATGAAGGCCTATGTTTTTCTTTCCTTTAGCATTACAGGAATTATATAAGTCCAATCAATAACCACTTTTACACAAAGTAGTGCTTTTAACTAATAAATAATTTTGTGATGAATTCAAGGCTAATTGGGGATCTTATTACAGAATTAAAATGCTCTCAGATTCTGTTTTGCTGAGCAGGCTTTACTAATGCTGCATTAGCTGATGGAGAATGTGTTGGTCTGGTTCAGGGAGATCCTGCAGGAGATCCAGAGGCTGCGTTTGGAGCATGAACAGGCTTCACAGCCGACTCCAGAGAAGGCCCAGCAAAACCCCACCCTCCTCACAGAACTGCGGCTGCTCAGGTATCACCAACAAACTTCTTCTGAACACATTAAAGCTACACTCTGTAACATTAAAAAAAAAAAAAAAAAGCTCTAGCTTCTGTTTAAATTGCTTGGCACCTTTCATGTATCCCATCAAAACCACACTGAGATCATGCACTGGCATTAATGCAAAGATCACCCAATCAAAGCAAAGTTAAGAGTAATTATTGTTTAATAACAGAGTACATTATTGAAACTGGTTGCCTCTGGGATTTACCCAATAGAGCGCATGTTACGATTATAACTCAGGTCAGTTTGCACAATGTCATTCCCAACTCTCACCCTGTTTCCTATGGAGAACCAAAACTGACATTTTTATTTATAATTATCCATTTATTATCCTCGTGGAAAAATTCTTAGTTGGCAGCCACCACCAGGGGGCGCGTAGCATATATTTTTGAAGTTGATGGGGGATGAATAGGGTTGCCTGGAGGAAACCTACCGGTGCACAGGGAGAACATCCATCCATCCATCCATCTTCTACCGCTTATCCGGGGCCGGGTCACGGTGGCAGCAGTCTAAGCAGAGAAGCCCAGACTTCCCGCTCCCCAGACACTTCCTCCTGCTCTTCCGGGGAGATACCGAGGCGTTCCCAGGTCAGCCGAGAGACAGTCCCTCCAGTGTGTCCTAGGTCTTCCCCGGGGTCTCCCCCCGGTGGGACGCCCAAAACACCTCCCTAGGGAGGCGTCCGGGAGGCATCCGAAACAGATGCCCGAGCCACCTCAGCTGGCTCCTCTCGATGTGGAGGAGCAGCGGCTCTACTTTGAGCTCCTCCCGAGTGACCGAGCTCCTCACCTTATCTCTAAGGGAGCGCCCCGCCACTCTGCGGAGAAAGCTCATTTCAGCCACTTGTATCCGGGATCTTGTTCTTTCGGTCTTGACCCAAAGCTCATGACCATAGGTGAGAGTAGGAACGTAGATTGACCGGTAAATCGAGAGCTTTGCCTTACAGCTCAGCTCCTTCTTCACCACGACAGACCGGTACATCGACAGCATCACTGCAGAAGCTGCACCAATTCGTCAATCTGTCAATCTCACGCTCCCTCCTTACCTCACTCGTGAACAAGACCCCAAGATACTTAAAATCCTCCACTTGAGGCAGGAGCTCTCCACCAACCTGGAGGGGACAAGCCACCCTTTTCCGACTGAGAACCATGGTCTCAGACTTGGAGGTGCTGATCCTCATCCCAGCTGCTTCACACTCAGCTGCAAACCGCCCCAGTGAACATTGAAGGTCCTGGCTTGATGGAGCCAACAGGACAACATCATCTGCAAAAAGCAGAGATGAGATCCTGTGGTCCCCAAACCAGACTCCCTCCGGCCCCTGGCTGCGCCTAGAAATCCTGTCCATAAAAATAATGAATAGGACCGGTGACAAAGGGCAGCCCTGCTGGAGTCCAACATGCACCGGGAACAGGTCTGACTTACTGCCGGCAATGCGAACCAAGCTCCTGCTCCGGTCGTACAGGGACCGGACAGCCCTTAGCAAAGTGCCCCGGACCCCGTACTCCCAGGGAGAACATTCAAATGAAATCCTGTAAGGTCCCGCCCGACCCGGGAGTCAAACCTCTAACTGACCAATGTTTATTCATTAATTTTCCCTTAAAGGGATAAACCGGTAGAAAATTAATAAATGAATAAATTTATTCTTCATTTTCTAACGCTTAGTCCCGTTAAGGATTGCAGGTGACTGGAGCCTATCCCAGCAGCTTTGGGCCAATGTTTATTTATTGTATATTTGTTTATTTTTATATTTTAATTGATATGCTATGATATGATATATATGATATATAATTGATATTTAATTGATAATTTTTTTCAAATGTGTAAGATTTGGTAAATAAATCCTACTTTTTATTTTCCATCTGCATTCATTTTTATTATTATTTATTTATTAATGCTTTTATTTATATCCACTTTTATTTATTTCCACATTTATTCATTTATAGGTTTCTGTCAGTGAATGTTGAGGGCATGTCATTACTGTCCAATTACTGTCATTGGTTGACGTTGAGTTTGGTTTACTTTGGTGAATCTAACCTCATACTAACAGACATTATACTCTTTACTTTTACTTTTACTCTACTCTTTTTATATATTTATGTTTTGTTTAGACGTCTATGATCTGTAAGTCATTCAGATTTCAGTCAATCCTCCCAGAGTTCATTTGAAAGTGGTTCAAGACACACTATGTTGAGGGGTCTTGGTACGTGACACGCACAGATTAGCCACCATCTGAGACTTTTGTAACAAACATGGCAAGTGCACTCTTAATATAAGCCTTAGTATAGACCTCATCAATTACCCTGGCAAGTTAAACTTTTTTTATTTACAACCAAACTCATGTATGGTATGTATGACTATACAGAGTTACAGTGTCCATTTCTGTCCATTCATTGTAAACAATCAATCAATCTTTATTTGTATAGCACTTTACAACAACCAAAAGGAAAACTAAAGAAAATATACAAGTGCACATTGTCTTAGACACAGTTACATTTAACTACATTTATGCATTTACACAATCTACCCTGTACCACTTTAAGAAACCCAGGTAACAAAACAGCCTCCCTTCTGTCAGGTTTATTCAGGCTAAACCCATTCTTCAAGATGAATAATGTCTTCCTAATCCAGTGGGTGGTTTTAAATTAGCCTCAGCAGCGTCTCAAACATTTGTCTAAGTGTCTGTGAGGTGAGACCCTGAAGTTTATTTCTACATATAAACTCCTCCTGAGAACTGTTTTACTGCAGAGTTACCCCGAAAGACCTAGTGTTCTGGCCTCAATAATGAGTCATCTGCAAAGTCTAAGGTCAATAGCCACGACACATTTATATTTAATACTTGTTTAATGCTTCATAACACCATTAGAGGTGGTCTTCGAGGGCTTGGTAGAATACAAAGTGTGGATTCATATTAAAATATTGCAGATGCTTTTGTAAATGGTAAATGGCAAATGGCATGCATTTATATAGCGCTTTCCTGCACCCTTCTCGGGCACCCAAAGCGCTTTACATTGTGCTTCCACTCACCCCATTCACACACATTCACTCTTGGGTAGACAGACTATTTGACTATTTGTCACTGTCTTAGCCCTTGTCTGTGTTCATTTGTGTTTTCTGGACGTATTTCCAGTGTTCCGCCATGTACAATGTATGGAAACATGTTACTGCCACTGTTATTTCATGGTTTAAATGGACTTTTAGCATTTTCAGTTATGTTTAATCTTTTTTTTTATTTAATTCACCTTTGGACAGTGCATAGAATTTATTAAATGCAATATATTTCTTCTTTTACAGTAAATAGGGTTCTATCTATTAATTTACTTTTAAGGACAACCTCCTCCATCCCCACAAACAATAAAAACAAGACTGATATTCGAAGCTACTGAAACAGAAATCAGCCATGAGTTGACAGAAAGTATCCATTTATACAAAAAAAATTGATTATTTGATAAAAAAAATAAAAGTACAGTTATTTCAGATTCCAGTAAATCAGCATTATTTTAGTATTTGTTTCCAGTGCTTGTTTCCATGAGCATATTATCTGTAACCACACTGTTTAAGTTTGGATTAACTGGAAATACATGCCCAGCAATTACAAATTATTACAATGCAAACTTAGACCTAGTTTTATAAATATAATACAGTATCTGGACACTAGGGGGCAACAATAAGCCAAGGTCAATAAGATACAATGAGAATATGGAAATTATTGTTTTAAACAGAGACCAGCTTTTTTTGTTTTGTTTGAGTAAATATCAGGGCCCTTCACCTCATAAAGTGACAAAAATATTCCTGTTCAATTAAAGCAAGAAGGCTCTAAACAAAGTCTTGAGCTTGTTTGGTGATTCTTGTTTACAAGTCAGAATGATCACAGTTGTTATTACAGATGTCAGAGTAGCTTAGTGTTAGTGTTATTAATGATATAAAAATTACAATATAATACAATCCACAGCAGAAAGTTCAGTGTGTCTGTGTTTTGTGATTAAACTTTGTTCTTAAGAATTATTGTTATTTCACAGACATTAAGATTCAAGTATAAGTTATATACATGAATCTTAATCATAGATCTGAAAGAGGAGTAGTACACAAACATTTATAAATATTTGACTAGCATTACTTGAACTCCAGACACAGTCTATCTGTGCCGGTCCAAAGCCCGGGTAAAAGGAGAGGGTTGAAAAAAAATATTAATTGCCAAATCCCCTTACTGTCATTATGCGCTGCTGTAAGGCTCTGTCTCTTCAAAACAGCAAGAACTAATGACTATTGTATGTCCTACATGCCTCAGGCCCATCACTGTTCTCTTCTGTCACAGACACAGGAAGGATGAGCTGGAGCGGCGCATGTCGGCGTTACAGGAGAGCAGACGAGAGCTAATGGTGCAGCTGGAGGGGCTCATGAGGCTGCTCAAGGTAACACTCACCTGTATTTACCTTTTGTTTGTTTCTACTGCCATATCTTTTTGCATAGCTTTAAAAGTGTGTGGTTTTAAAATGAAATGAAAATAGGAGATGGAAATTTATACTGAATGTTTTTTATGTTAGTCTATAATGCATCCAGTAAATTGTTTGCCATTGTTCACATTATTTATTGTTTTTTCTTTTTTCTTGCGCTCTTCTTGCTCTCTTCTTGCTCTCTTCTTGCTCACTTCTTGCTATCTTCCTGCTCTCTTCTTGCTATCTTCCTGCTCTCTTCTTGCTCTCTTCCTGCTCTCTTCTTGCTCTCTTCCTGCTCTCTTCTTGCGCTCTTTTTGCTCACTTCTTGCTATCTTCCTGCTCTCTTCTTGCTCTCTTCTTGCTCTCTTCCTGCTCTCTTTCTGCTCTCTTCTTGCTCTCTTCCTTCTCTCTCTTTGCTCTCTTTCGTGCTCTCTTCCTGCTCTCTTCTTGCTCTCTTTCATGCTCTCTTCCTGCTCTCTTTCTGCTTTCTTCTTGCTCTCTTTCTGCTCTCTTCCTGCTCTCTTCTTGCGCTCTTCCTGCTCTCTTCTTGCTCTCTTCCTGCTCTCTTCTTGCTCTCTTCCTGCTCCCTTCCTTCTCTCTCTTTGCTCTCTTTCGTGCTCTCTTCCTGCTCTCTTCCTGCTCTCTTCCTTCTCTCTTCCTGCTCTCTTTCGTGCTCTCTTCCTGCTCTCTTATGTGCTCTCTTCCTGCTCTCTTCTTGCTCTCTTCCTGCTCTCTTCCTGCTCGTCTTCCTGCTCTCTTCCTGCTCTCTTCTTGCTCGTCTTCCTGCTCTTTTCCTGCTCTCTTATGTGCTCTCTTCATGCTCTCTTCTTGCTCTCTTCCTGCTCTCTTCCTGCTCTCTTCCTGCTTGTCTTCCTGCTCTCTTCTTGCTCTCTTCTTGCTCTCTTCCTGCTCTCTTCCTGCTCTCTTCTTGCTCTCTTCCTGCTCGTCTTCCTGCTCGTCTTCCTGCTCTCTTCTTGCTCTCTTCTTGCTCTTTTACTGCTCTCTTCTTGCTCTCTTCTTGCTCTCTTCCTGCTCTCTTATGTGCTCTCTTCCTGCTCTCTTCTTGCTCTCTTCCTGCTCTCTTCTTGCTCTCTTCTTGCTCTCTTATGTGCTCTCTTCCTGCTCTCTTATGTGCTCTCTTCCTGCTCTCTTCTTGCTCTCTTCTTGCTCTCTTCTTGCTCTCTTCTTGCTCTCTTATGTGCTCTCTTCCTGCTCTCTTCCTGCTCTCTTATGTGCTCTCTTCCTGCTCGTCTTCCTGCTCTCTTCTTGCTCTCTTCCTGCTCTCTTATGTGCTCTCTTCCTGCTCTCTTCCTGCTCTCTTCCTGCTCTCTTATTGCTCTCTTCCTGCTCTCTTCTTGCTCTCTTCCTGCTCTCTTATGTGCTCTCTTCCTGCTCTCTTCTTGCTCTCTTCTTGCTCTCTTCCTGCTCGTCTTCCTGCTTGTCTTCCTGCTCGTCTTCCTGCTCTCTTCTTGCTCTCTTCCTGCTCGTCTTCCTGCTCTCTTCTTGCTCTCCTCCTGCTCTCTTCCTGCTCTCTTCTTGCTCTCTTCTTGCTCTCTTCCTGCTCGTCTTCCTGCTCTCTTCCTGCTCGTCTTCCTGCTCTCTTCTTGCTCTCTTCCTGCTCTCTTCCTGCTCTCTTCTTGCTCTCCTCCTGCTCTCTTCCTGCTCTCGTCTTGCTCTCTTCTTGCTCTCTTCCTGCTCTCTTCTTGCTCTCTTCTTGCTCTCTTATGTGCTCTCTTCCTGCTCTCTTATGTGCTCTCTTCCTGCTCTCTTATGTGCTCTCGTCTTGCTCTCTTCTTGCTCTCTTCTTGCTCTCTTCTTGCTCTCTTATGTGCTCTCTTCCTGCTCGTCTTCCTGCTCTCTTCTTGCTCTCTTCCTGCTCTCTTATGTGCTCTCTTCCTGCTCTCTTCCTGCTCTCTTCCTGCTCTCTTATTGCTCTCTTCCTGCTCTCTTCTTGCTCTCTTCCTGCTCTCTTATGTGCTCTCTTCCTGCTCTCTTCTTGCTCTCTTCTTGCTCTCTTCCTGCTCGTCTTCCTGCTCGTCTTCCTGCTCGTCTTCCTGCTCTCTTCTTGCTCTCTTCCTGCTCGTCTTCCTGCTCTCTTCTTGCTCTCCTCCTGCTCTCTTCCTGCTCTCTTCTTGCTCTCTTCTTGCTCTCTTCCTGCTCGTCTTCCTGCTCTCTTCCTGCTCGTCTTCCTGCTCGTCTTCCTGCTCTCTTCTTGCTCTCTTCCTGCTCTCTTCTTGCTCTCCTCCTGCTCTCTTCCTGCTCTCGTCTTGCTCTCTTCTTGCTCTCTTCCTGCTCTCTTCTTGCTCTCTTCTTGCTCTCTTCTTGCTCTCTTCTTGCTCTCTTCCTGCTCGTCTTCCTGCTCGTCTTCCTGCTCGTCTTCCTGCTCTCTTCTTGCTCTCTTCCTGCTCTTTTCCTGCTCTCTCCTGTGCTCTCGTTTCCTGATGCTGACAGGACGAGGAGCAGAAGCAGGCTGTAAGTTGCTCTAATTCACTTTACAAGCTTCAATACTTAATTTCAGTCACAGCACTTAACCCCAGTAAACACTTTAGAGGAACCTGAAAATTGTATGGTTTAAATATAATAGGATAATTGACTACTTACACCAACATATACATTATTATGCTGACATGAGCGAGTGATGGGATGACTCAGTGACAAGACTGAGGTTGTATTAGGTCTGATGAATCATTAAAGCTCAGTCTCTAAGTACTATGCTGCTTTATAAGGGGCACTCCAATCGCTCAGTCGGTAGAGCACATACCAATCACACGGGAGGCCTGGTTGGATTCTGTTTTCTGTTTCCTGTCAAAGAAGGCCTACAAAAAACAAATCTATTCACCTTTATCTACAATCACTTTACATGGTTCCTTATTCCTAACGTTTAAAAAAAAGCTGATGCAGAACACACTCAGACGATTAAAAAATAATCTACAAAAATAAAAATCAAATAAAAAAAGCACTAATGTTGAGTGTTTACAGGTGAGGAATGGTTGCAGAAGTCATGTTCTTTATGGACAGGTTCTTTATGAAGGTGTTATAATTGCAAAACTTGTTTTTAATGTAAAATTACACAGTTTTTAGTTTTTAGTTTGATGTTTATCACAGGAAGTGATTTTGCAAATGGCCTGTGTATTTGTGAGTTCCTGTTTTACAAATCAAGTAGTTTGCATCTGGCTCTTGCTCAAGCAAAAGTATTCACACTGACAGACATTTGTTGTGTTTCTTTAGAGACATCTCTTTCCCTGATAGATGTATGTAGGTAGTGTGTGTCCTTCTGCTGATGTAATGCACTCCCAAACACCTCAGACTAAAGTGTAATGTTGTGACAGCTCAGCCTTAAACCCTGCACAGTCTGCTTCAAAGTAGGCCACTCTCTGACAATCAATTGTGAATTTGCTCCTTATGCTAAATTGCACAGCTTAGTTGATCTGTCCATTTAAGTCTTATTTGACCAAATGAAAACTTAAAATTTAAAGTAAGTTATTTGTTTAAAAATAGCCTTTTTTTAAAAGCACGATTTCTGAGATGTTTTTTACTTTACCAGCTTAATTTCCCTGCCCAGTTCTCTCCACAGCCAGTGAGCCTATTTTATTCTGATTTATCTTGTCCATCTAACATTACGCTGTTCAAACCTCAGAGTTTTCCAGTATTTTGATCCAGAAATGTTAAGAGTACTTGGATTTTCCTCACTGAATGTCAAGGGCCTGTTTGGCTCCTGGTCTAAAGTGACTGCAGTCTGGTCGACCATCTGCTGCCTGGCCCCGAGCCACAGACCTGGTCCCGTCTCACACAAACACAGTGGTCTTTTCTCTCAGACATGGGCCACACATGGTTCTCATTAGGGCTCTGAGCAGTGAAGGTGCAGTATAGACAGAGTATGGACGAATGCTGCAGAGAGGATAGCATTACCACCAGGCTTTGCAGACTCCATTGTTTTTGTTTGTTCTCCCAATCAGGATTACGTTCTTCTGCTCACAGCTGTGTCTGAGTGAGTTTTAATAAAACTCAGAAGGAAAAGGGCATCCCAGCATTAAACGGCAATCTGTCAAGGCAAAAGACCCTTTCAAAAACCTAATTTAACAAAACGCTAATAGCTTTTCTCTTGTTTAAATATCGTACTCGGCAAAAGACGGCATGTTTTTGGCTGACATTCCCGCAGTCAGAAGACAGATTAAAAATGTACGGAGCCGTTATCCAGCTTATTTTATTCACACTAGGTCTCAGGTCTCCGATGCAAAACTACACATTCTTCAGATTTACACTTTCCGGACTCTTTACTCACTTTCTTCTTTAATTTTTACATTGTAATAAGGTTAAGACTTTGTTAAGATGCTGTGAACTTTCTGCAAATCAACTCTTCAACAAAAAAAAGTGGAGGGACTCTCTCTATCCTCTCTGATGCTGACCCTTCATCGTGTAAAATGCTTGAATAATGGTTCAAGACGATGCACTAAAACCCTTGTCTGAACCCTGTAGACATATTGGAGATCCTCTTGAAATAATTCTTTGTGCTCCTCTTTCTCTTTGTGTCCCAGTCGGGCAGCTCCCCTCACTCGTCCCCGAGCCACGGTGCAGGCTGCTCCATGCCCATGCCCATCCGCTCCACCTCTGCAGGCTCCACCCCGACCCACACACCACAGGACTGCCTGGCTGGGGTCGGAGGGGACGTGCTGGAGGCCTTCGCTCAGGGTCAGTACCAAAAACATTATTTTGGTCTGCCATCCACAAACATGCATGTATTATGTGAATTTGTTTCTCTAAATTGAAGTGTTTGAGCTGTGATTGCAATTGTCAAAGAGGCACCCATTCTTAATTAAGCCTAATGCTGCTGGGATGAGCAGGAAGATGGATAAACCAATAAGTTACTTCATAAATCCATTTATGATTCAAAAATGTCTCATCACTAATAGTCATCATACTTTGTCTACAGTTTGTTACACTTTTATATATGTATATTTACAGTATTGTCATGTATTCTCTCTCATTTTCCAGGTGTACCTAGAAATCTTCGAAATGATCTATTAGTTGCTGCTGACTCAATCACAAACACCATGTCGTCACTGGTCAAAGAGCTCCACTCAGGTTTGTTTATAATAAATCCTAACATCAGGAAATATTTGATTGATTTTAAGCTTTAAATTTGACCTCATACGTATTCTTCTTGATAACCTCTCTGACTTGAGTTAAGGCCCTTATACATAGTACACAGACACAATATAGTTTGAAATCATTTCTTATATTAGTTATTATTCATTATGCGGTGCATTATGGTTTTGTTAAAATATCTTTAATGTATATATCAGTGGACGACGGAGGAGACGAAGAAGAGACCCACATGAGAAACGGTGGAGACAGAGGTATTTATAACACCTGAACAAATGTATTTAAACCACACTTTTGCCTTAAATGTGTATTTAAATTGCTCAAAATAGATATATACCAAAAATCTGTTTTTTTTTTTTGTTTTGTTTTTATGCACTCTTAAGTAAAACAGATGCTAAAGGCTTGTGCAACTCACTGGATGTCACCTTCTCATTACACCTGTGTACCTGAAATGCTACTGATACAACTAAATACATACATAATTAATAGAAAACATACATTAACAGCGTACATTTTGTTTTTTCAGCTGAAGCAGAATGAGCCACAGACAAAGTAGGACACTTATTGATTTATACTACAAACACATATGTAGATAGTGTTGGGCTGAAACAGTCATTGTTTGCTTTGGTTTCATGGTATTACTGTAGCTGCTCTCAGTTTGTTTCCATAAATTTGAACTAACACTCATCTGTGCTTTCAGAGTGTACCATGAAACTATTTTACCCTACAGCCTCAAAGCAGGACACTGAACACTTTAAGAGTAGGATATAAGTTAGTGCAAGTAAAGTAGTTTAGATATAATTTTCCTACATACAGTATATATTGCTCTGAGCAGTAGCAGCTAATTATCACTGCTTTTAGTTGATCTGGAAAAGCTTAACATTTGCCTTTATCTTCCAATAACACCTTTTTGGCTGTGTTAAAGGCAGCTGCTGCACTCTTTCATCCAAAAGCAGCTTTTCACAGTTGTAATGACTTCAGTGGTGTGTAGAGTGGCCCATATTTTACTCATGTTTTAAATAAGATGACTTTAACAATCACTGTAAAGACTTCTCAACGACTGAGTCTCTAATTTACTGTACAAAGTAAAATAAAAACAGGTTAGACGTGTCTATGTATCAGTCTCAGCTGTATTCATTCATAAAGTAAAATGTGCGTCAAAACTACTCACATCAGGAAACTCCAGAAGTAGAGCTGCATATCAGTAGTGTTTTTCTTTAACGTGGAAAGATTAAAAACAATATGTTTCAGGAAATCTGTTCTAGGCACAAAGTTATAATTAATTTAATTAGAAATACTCATAACAATACCCAATTTCAGCAAGTATCAAATGTAAGTACTTGTTTTGTGTGGTATTCAAACAACCCTATTTATAAAGACAAAATATTTTTTATTATTTTTTTTATTCTGGGTACAAACGGTATTGTATATAGCTGTAAGAAAAAGTTTAACCTTTTCTTCAAGAGGACCTGGATGACTGGGAACCTTCACAGACATAAAGCTGTAAATACTGTATATTAACAATTTTAAAATGACTTTTAATTGTGGTCCTTTTCTCCTGTTAGGTTTGGACATTTCTATGAAACTTGTGTCGCTATAAAATTAAAAACATAGCTGCCCACCTCTGAATTACAGTTCTTCCTTGTGACGTGCTTTATCCAGACTGAAGAGGCTTTGCACCCCCCTGACTCGATTGTGTTTCGTTCACAGTGAGAGTACCGAAGCACTGAGGGACCAGCACCATCCCATCGCCATCAGCTGGGACGACTCGACAGCTCCAAACCTCCCTGGCATTAGCACGTAGATTAATGCATGCTGTAATCTAACAGGATTTCACTATGTGAAAAAAAAGTGTCTCCTCACACCTTGCAGGTAGCAGGATGTGTCCAATTAGTGTTTTGTCCTGTAAAACAAAAACTACTGTAATTAGCGATGATTTCCGTCATGAACGCTAAGGAATGGCTTGCTATGCTCTCTCTCCTGACTCATCATCGCAGCAGACCGTTCTGTACATACCACTGTAAACACTCGACACAGGAGTCACCCTTCATTGCTTTTGTATAAGTAGCACTAGTATTTTTGTCTTTAAGTTATATCTTTTTTGCATGAAGTTGCACTCATGTCTGGATTTTAGTCCGGTATCACGTTAGGCCAGCTCCTTGTGGGTTTATGTTGGCAGCCGGGCGTCAGGTCCTGCTAAGATATTCACGCTGAGTGGGCTTACATGCACCTATTCTGACGTTTAAATGTGCAGCAGAGGTGTTTAAACACCTACATGGTGAATTGGGAGAACATGTTTAGATCTTCATTGGGGAAAATCATATTTGAAAATACCTACAACTTGAATAGTGAATGTTTCCTGCTAAAAAAAATATAGCTGTCAATCATTCTTTGACTGAGCTAAATTTTGATGCAGTTATAACTAAGCAAATCTAAAGTTTATTGCCCTTTTTATGCTCACTTTCTGTTGTGGGATGTTCCAGCTTTTTTACAAAACAGCTAAACAGAACACAGAATAAAAAGGCAAGATTGATTTTTTATTTTATTTTTTTCAAACTGCAGAAAAACTGTGCAGACTCTGGGAGAACAGGAGAACACTTTTTTCCTCAGTAAACCTTTATCAAGGCAAGAAATATTGAGAAATTAGATTGAAATCATTCAAATAACTTTCCTTGAAACCACACTCTCTAAGTCTAAGACTGTATTGCTGCTACTGTGCTCACAGCGAGCCTCTCTTTGAAACCACGGGCTGCACGGTTACAGCCAAACCAAGGGGTTACTACTTCTCCTGTTACTGCTCCAAACCCGATAATAAGCTCGTTCTTTCCTCCCAATGAAAACTTAACCAAGCAAACACAGCTGAAGGGCATTGTAACACGGTGCCTCCTTCCAAAATATTTATTAATCGTTTTAAGTGTAGGAAGCACCTCAGGATTGTAGGCAAGGGACGATGATTAAGAGTTTTAACTCGTGAGTGAACTCAACACTTTTTGTGTGAGAATGTAGGGTCATAGCAGGATTTGATAGTTTTATTTAGTTCATAGGAATGTTAAAGATATGTATGTGCAATGACAGCAGGTGTTCAGGGAATGGAGCGTGATTCGAGGTAAAAAGTAGTGTGGTGTAATTGTAATAACTGAGAAGACAAATCAAAAGTGGGCCTCATTCACCAAGTTTAGTTCATAGTTGAACATACAACAAATAAACTCCACCGAGGAAAAAGTACTCACTGTTGTTTAGAAAATGTGATGTACAGTATTTGCAATAAAATAATGGTTAAAGAGCTCAATATTCAAACAGACATCCTTGTTGTAGAGTGAGTTATTACCACAAGGCTTACAAACGTGAGAACACATTCTCACAGTTCCCACAGACCTATGTACGGTGCTCTACATAGAAGAGCATTAACAGAAACAATTTAAGATAAGCTCAAAGTATTTTTTTTTATAAATTCTATTTATGTTGCTATAAATCCATCCATCTGTATTCTTCCGTTTATTGGTGGGCGGGTCGTATCAGTCTCAGCAGAGACTTTCCTTATTCCCGTGGAACACTAAGGCATTCCCAGACCGAGAGGCATTCCTCGGGGGTCTCCTCCTGGTGTGACAGGCCCAGAATACCTCTCCAGGAAGGCGTCCAGGAGGCATCTGAAACAGATGCTCAAGCCACCTCTCAATGTGGAGGAGTAGCAACTCTACTCCGAGCTCCTCCTGAATAAATAAGCTCCTCACCTTCTCTCTGCAGAGAAAGCTTATTTCAGCTTCCTGTGTCCAACATCTTGTCCTTTTGGTTATGCCCACAGCTCATGGCCATAAGTGAGAGTAGGAACATAGAATGATCATAGTAAACCTCCTCTTCCATCCTTCCCTCTTTTGTGAACGAGACCTCAAGATACCTTAACTCCTCCACTTGAGGCAGGAGCTCTCCACCAACCTGCAGCGCGCAAGTCACGTTTTCAACGGCCTGGGGCTTGGAGGTGCTGATTCTCATCCCAGCCACTTCAGTCAGCCACAAACCGTCCCAGTACAAGATGAAGGTCCTGTTTCAATAAAGCCAAACGGACGCCTTCTGCAAAAAAGTAAAAATGAGATCCTAGTATGGTCCCCAAACCAGACTCTCTAGAAATTCTGTCTATAGAAATAATGAACAGAATTATGGATAAAAGGCTGTCCTGCCGGTGAAGAGGCCGCTGAGCCAACATAAACCAACAGATTAGAAAGTGAGTTACTCTTTAACCACTGCTTCTGCTTCAGTTATCATTGGGTGGTAGTAATAATTGACAAAAGTGACCACTAGACAATTATACTGGTGCTTTAAAACTTCATGAATGAGGCCCAAAGAGTTAGAGTTGAAAGAAACATTTGAATGGCTTGTAAAATGTGTCGTACATATAGACATAATACTCATATTACTGATTTACAAAGATAAGCATAGGTTAGAGATGAGAAGGCGTTTCTGAATTTGGTGAAGCATGTCTGTAGTTTGTCTTTGGGTGAACTTGTCCATGAACCAGAAAGAAAGTAGGAATATTGTTACCATTTCCGTTTAGTAGTTTCTGTCCTCGGGGGCAGCCATTTATACAAGCGAAGTCTGGTTTTCTGATGCAAAGCAGGAGACGCTTTCAAAGGATTACGCTCGAGCTCTGAAAGGAAGTCATAAAAATTACTAATCTGACTGAACAGATGTGGTGACCTTTTATTGTTTGAGATTTGTACAGTAAGCCTATCCTATAAGCTAACGTATAAGGTTTCCAGCAACCTGTTACACTGTGTCAAAGAAAAAAAACCTTTTAAATGTGCTGTGTTTTTGTTCTGTTTACGCTCTGTTCTCATGGTTTTGGTTTGTACGGAAGCCCTACAGGGTCATTTTTTTCAAATATTGTTTTTCAGGATCTGCCAAATACTAAATTAATAGGTGTTCTCTCAAGATATGCAATATTTTCTCCTATTATTTTTCATGTTCTTCACTTTAGTTCGGTTAAATCTTTTTTGTCCATATAAATAAAAGTCCCAAAGCTGATCCTTAAAAACTGTAATTGCTTCAGCTCATGAAACGTTTGCTGGAGGAGTTTACAGATTTTGTGATGTCACAAGTGACTCCAGCCCAGATGGGAAGATCATTGGTCCATGTTTGAACTTACATGGCCAATAAGAAAAGAGCATAGGTGGGACCAGTGCCAAAACAATGGATGTACAGGGAGGTCCCACTGACCAATCAGAGCATACAGAGCCTTGGGGGAGGGGCTACTAAAATGTTTTCACTATAAAAAAGTACATTTAAAAAGTGACATACATTTTGAAATATCTAAACCTATTTCCACTGAGATCAATCCTTACAGCATTTATGTGTGTTTGTACAGCTCCCTTTAGTCTTATTAATTCTGATGATTGTACATCTACCAACTTAATTCAGAGAAAGTTTTTTCTGCGTATAGGATGGACAGAGGAGAGCACAACAGTTTATACCACACACTATCCACGCTAGGGCATTTTGAAAGAAAGTTAAACCAATATGCATTACACGAGAACCTCTCAAATGTACGTTTTAATGTGTATGGACCGATGTTATATTACATTACAAAGTGAGTACAGTAAGATTATTTAAGCTCACAATCCCATTATTAGTATGAAAATCTGTTTTTACAGCTGCCAATTACTATTTATGCTTTTATCATGAATTTGTGCTCATTTAAACAACAGTGAGCATCCATAAATAGAGCTGAAACCTCTACATAGACCTCGGTTTGGTTTGTTTACGTGTCTCTGCAGCATTCAAATTTCAATATACATACAATATTTATTATAATTCTTAAAATGCTAATTAAAGCACCACCATCTGAGCTGTAACAGTCCTATTCTTTTTAGCTACACAATAAAACAAGTGTATCGGTAAACTCTTAAGTTTAAGAGAAATTAAGTGAAATAAATGAATGAATGACCACTTAGGGCTTCCATAGTTTTGCAGTGTGTTTAGTGAAGTAGTGACTGTATTGAGTTTGTGTGTGCGCACACTCACAGGCTTTAGTTGATTGATCCAAACGCTGAAGTCTGAAAACTCACCGTCTTCCTGTTCATTCTGGCCACGCTTCGCAGTGCAATGTCAAGAGTTTACTTCTTTTATTCTTTGATTTATGTTTCTTTGATTTTGTGCCTGTAGCTGTTCTGTAAAGTGCTGTAAAGAGTATAAAAGCAAATAAGACGATCTATCAGCCTTTTCTGTCCAGGTTTTCTGTCTGTGACTTCGTAGATGTTTGAGTTATTTATTGTGTTTTTGAAGGAAAAACTCCAGCTCAGCCTTTTGCATTTGTGCCAAACTGTTTGCAGACACATTGTGCGTCAGGTATATTCGAGTATATGTTGTTGTTCGCTGCCCATTTGTTCACCGAATGCCTGGCTTTACTCACGTGTAATGGTTTCCACTGCTGGAATCTGGAAAAAAACTGTCATTTGAAACCAACCACAGAGGCAATACTGTAACGTAGTGTTGTAGCAGCCGAGACCCGTCTGAAGATCACCTTTTAAGGAGTTTTTAAAGGGAGATGACTCTTGATTTAAACAAGGACCAGCCAAGAGCACAACTGATGTCATGATTGTATTGGTTTGTCATTGGTCTGTTTTTGATATTTATTTCAATGTACGATGCACTTCTAGTGGTGTCTCTGTCCCGGACATAGGGTGTGTCTTATTTCTCTTGTTTGCATTCTTCTTTCCCTCACTTATATCCTCCAGTGTGTCCTTGCTCATCGCTCCTCTCAAGAGTTCTCCTTCGTCCTCACTCCCGTGGAACTTTAGTTTAAGTGAGGAGTGACAATACAGGGCTTGAATATAACAGAAATGCTCCACAACAATCCTCAATGGGGACATGGGATTTTAATTTGACAAAAATCTGATCTGCGTTTTGTGAAATGCAAATTAAGAACGTGGCTCATTTTTTAGTCTGAGTTTGTCTTTAGTCAATCATTGGAGACAGTGTTTTAAGTTTTTAAACTGCTCTGGTATGATGCACTTAACCTGACTAGAAGTGGGTAGTGACTAGTTAAATATACTTAATAGTGAACATGAGCACAATTAGGAAGAGGTAGGCTATTTTTACTCATGTACCATTGTTGAAATGTCTGAGTAAAAGTAAGAGCTTGATTGTGACTTGGTCTCGGTTTGACTACAACACTACTGAAACAAACCTTTTGAACCAAACCCAGTGAGTCTCACAACACGGCGCTTACATTGTGACTCTTTTGTTTGCTCAGAGGAATACACATCCCTGATATTTATCTGTCTGTGTTCTGTACAGGTATGCTTCTGGTAAACATCTGTTTGTCCTGTTGATTTGACAGAAACAGTTTTATGTCACAAAGCCACTGTCTTTTGTAAATAAATGAAATGTGAGATATATTAAAAAGATCTAAATATTGCTTTTACTGGTCATGTCATGATTTAGATTTTTTTCTGTACACTCTGTTAAACGTTGAAGCTGCAGTAGTGGCAGCTAAAGATCAGTTTCATAAATCAGATGAAGATTGAAACCCGCTCCAAATTCCCAACAATAGTTCTGATCTTTTGTTTTCAGTCAGTTTTTATGTTTTAGTCCTGATTCTGGTCTGAACTCACCGCGGCATCAGAGGACATTACTAATCCAGACTGTCTTTGGGACAACACAAAGTTTGCTGAGATGTACGTCTGGGCCGTTCCGACAAAGCAGCACTGGCCTACATCTGTGCACCTGCTGCACCTGCTGCACCTGCTGCACCTGCTGCACCTGCTGCACCGCTCTGTTTTATCAAACCAGCCTCACACACCAAGGTTATACAGAGCCACGTAATCGACCTCCAAACCATACCACAATCAGGTAAACAGCTGCTGTATTTTCTCACTATAAACAAATCTTCTCCAGAAGCACGGGGCAACTTGAGCAGTCAATTCTGTCACTTTGTGTTGAGTGTTCGACTGTCTTCAGGTCTTTATTGACGATAAATAAACTCCCCTGCCTTAGACATAAGACAGTCTCCAGCTTATCCTTTAAGTTATTGCATATTTCACACTAATCTAATGGCAAGGTGCTTTAACTGCGTTTTTGAACAGTTACTGCACTCTGTGTTGGGGTTAGTCTGTATTGTTCCTTTGTTTTCTCTAAACAGGGACATAACTAAGCTATGAAACTTTCAATACAGGGTCTTATTCTAAGGATTTCAAGTGTGAATGCTCAGTATACAGGTTTTTAAGGAAAGCTAAAGCCCTATATACATTTGTATTAGTCAAAACGATGGTGAAGTTTGGTCCTTTTTTTTTGTTGTCGAGATAAATACATTACTACCAATGTGTCTGAAATATATTTTGTGAGAAAATGAGTAAACTTTGAAGCCATTTTCCTCAGTGTCCAAGTCCACACAGATTCTGGGTTGAATTTGAAATAATAGTTAATCAACTTAACAACTTTTGCCTAATGAACTGAAAAACGTACATTCTAATCTCTCGTCGCTTTAGGCCGACACAAACGATTGCACAGAAAAGCTCAGGTCAAGAATAACCAATGTTTTCCTTCAAGACACAAACGTTTCCGGCTGATTTCACACTGTTCTTTGTCTGTAGGTCATGTGGCTTTGTGCCCTTGACTCTAAAACTATGAGAAAAGTAGTGAGAGTATAGACACCAGAGCTTCCACATCACTTACCCACATCCTCTCGTCGCATGAGCGTTTCCTGACGGCCCTAAGAAGCCCCTCGCTCAGTGAGCATCAATCGCTTTTGTCCGCGTCTGCAGCAGTCGAACCGCTGACGTTTCACCTTCCTTCTGACTGCGGCGGAGGTTCCAACACAACATGGGGCACGCTCGCTGCTGTGAGGTTAATACAGTACATCTGCACAAACTAAACAGAGAGGTGGTCTTATTTTAATCTACGTTTTTTTACAGTTGAATGTGTGTTTACTGAAAAGCACAGGACTGGACGAGATAAGAGCTTCCACATCTGTGAAAATCCTTTAGCAGTTTTAGTTTTAAGCATTTCATTATTTTTATTTGTTTTCTTTGGAAAATAACAAATAAATACTGAATGTAGACATGTGTTGTACAAAAATGTGTGTACAAAATAAAAAAAAACATATAAGGCATAAAATTCTAAGCATTATATTTAATCTTATCATAATCTAGATATCAATATGTCATCAGTTAAAGAAGCACTGTGTAACTTTTAGCCCAAAAATATATAGTCTCCAAATCATTTAATGGTTCTTAGACACGAGATCGGTAGAATTATCTCTCTGGAAAGTGTCCAAATAGATTTTAAAAAGGCCTCTGCTTGATTCCTGAACTAACGTTGCACCTGTTGTGTTTAAATGACTCTCTATGGTTGACCCTTGACATTAAACACGAGGCCTAAGGCTACAATACGGCTCCACTGTAAAACGTATATGTTCAGACAAACCTCCAATGCATTCAACAAAGCATTTTCATGTCTTGTTTGCTCCCACAAGGGTCACGTGTGGCCAGTATCACACTTAAATCCAGCTGATTACTTATATTGTTGCAAAATGAGAGTTTTTCTTCGGTTGCTTTATGGGCCCCTAGTGGCTGCGGGCCCTGTGCAGCAGGTCGTTAGCCTCTGCCTCAGGGCACCTTTAAAAATGCTTTCTTTGTACATGTATTATTCTGATTATTGCATGAATTGTTTGAAACAGTTGCCGGTTAGATAACACAGTTTAAATAGGTTACAGTTTTTATGAAATACTGACATTTTGAGTTAGGTCTTTTGTTTTTACTGAGGTTTTGGGGATTTTATAGATTTAACTGCACTAATAAAATGTAGTCAGGGGGATTACAGACAGCGGAGACAGGGCTAATGGGTTTAGTTCTGGTTTAGTCCATGGTTTAGGCCTAGTAGTCATGGTTTAGTTGTGGTTTTTGTGGATATAGTTTGGTTTAGCTCCAGGCTTTGTGCAGGATTATTATTATTTGATTAGTCGTTGTGTTAGGCCTTGCTTAGTCCTGATTTTGTCCTGGTACAGTTTTTGATTTATGCCTGGTTTTAGTGAAAGGTCTAATCCAAGGTTTCCGTTAGTGTAGAGCAGTACAGTTTGGTTGAGATTCTCCAGAAGAGCCTTGTGTTTCCACTGAGCTGCGTCCAGCGAGAGAAAAAGAGACACAAAAGTCTGTTTCTAAATGAGATATACTGTAAATCAGATTTGAAGAGGACTTTAGAGACATAGATGTGTTGTCAATAATGAATCTAAAGCTAAAGAGCAGAGTCAATCCTGGTGTTGGAGGCTGGAGGTACAGCGGTGCACTGCTGCAGTAAACATTAGTTAAATTAAGTTTGTTCAATACACAAACTCATTTTTTCAATAACAATTTCCTCCATTTTTGGGACTTGAGTCGCTATTTTGCTAAAACTTGCTTTGTTGCCAAAAAAAAGTACAACATTTGGCATGTTTTCTCTTGAAAAATGAACATGGCATACTTTAATTTACTTCTGGTTTCGAGGAGGTTCCAGGGGGTCTACTTCTAGAACTTACACTGTGTAGACATAAGGCTGGAACTTAAATATTAAACTATAGAGGGTCAATGACCAACGGGCTTGCTATACCGGGATTTGTTGTTGCTGTTTTGGTGCAATACAATATTAAAATATGCCTTAAAATAAAACCATGAGGGTGCACATATTTAGAATCCTTGTTAAAATACCATCACTGAAATCTCAAGTTTACATTTAGTCAGTATCAGGGCCCCCAGGTACCTCCAGCTTAGGTCCCCAGATTTTCTCGAAGCGTCTCTGACTGGAGTAAGGAGTCCTGGTTGTAGCCCTGTACCCATCCGGCGCTAGGACCCGGGGTTTGGCGGCAGTCTTCGCGGAGGCCCTGCGGTGAGAGCGGCGCATCTGGAGCAGAGCTGGCCGGGGCTGGGGAGGCGGAGGACGGGGAGAGAAGAGGAAGGAGGCTCCGGGAGCGAAGCGAGACAAAAAGGCTTAGGCCTGGGACTTGGGAAAAACCGGGTAACGATCACACACACGCATTTCGACACACTTAACCCTCAGCAGTCACCGCTGCAGGAAGCCTTGCCTCAGAAACACCACGGGAACAGGAAGGCTCGTCGAAAAAGCGATTTGGGCTTTTGCTCTTTGCGGATGTAGCTTAGTGATTGGACATCGCATGTGCACTTGAACTTGGCTGAATTAACAGTAAAGGCGCCGGGTTTACGAAAGCACTGGGATTATTAAATCATATACAAGGGGAATATCCCTGAGGCCTGTAAAACTGCAGCCACAATCCCCTTGGGTCGTGGGCTGCTGCATACTTCCACTGCTGCAGACACATGAACAACTTAATCATCCAGATACCATGAATGATAAATGATTGAGTTACGTAGAGCGTGAGTGTTTGACCTGCGTGGACTGTGCTGTGCGTAAAACCCAGTGGCCGGTTACCATTTAATAAAGTATTGTTTTGCTTGTTGCCTGCAATTTTTCTAAAAGCGGGGACTTGAGCAGAGAGCTTTTAAATGAACCAGAGCATGCTGTCAGTAATCTGGTCTTAACCCTCGAATGGCACGAGACACCGTGATGGGATGGACCCGTAGAGGCTGTGTTTGTAGTGACTGACAGTGTTTTAACCCTGTCCTCGCGCAGTGCGCACGGGCTGGCTGCTGGAGTAACTTTAAACCAGACACTTAAGGTGAAAATGATCAAAGATCTTAGGTGTTCTGTGTGCGGATTAATGGCGACAGTTAGGCTCTGAGTACATGTGGTGGAAAGTGTCCGGGCCTATATAAGCGAGAGAAGACCTACAGTAGCCCTTATAGACGCTTCCTATACATCATGACGTGAGCTCCACAAAGGCAGCCCCTCTCACATAATACACATTCAAACCCTCAACACGCTCCGTGGTTTCTCGTTTGGGAAACATTTTAAACGTCATGAACAATATAATGTCATGAACATCATTGTGATGTGGAAAAGGTGGACTGACTTATCAGGTCACAATATGAATGCATTTTACACATTATTGATAGAATGTAGTTTAAAATTAAACGTGAATCCAAGAACACAATTTAAAACGAGTTTTGCGTGTAACATCACAAAATGCACACGATTTAATGATTCACAACACGATGCCATATATGCAGTGTAGAGATGGCATTTTATAAATCTACGCAAAATAGTGGATTATTACTTAACAATAAGGAGCATCAAATAATAATGAGAATAAAATAATACGTCATTATAGCTGTGGCTGGAGTAATTCAAGGAGTCAAAATAGTCAAAACAGTAATCCATCCATAACATATTGTTAGAAATAATCACAAATATTACAGTGATATACAAAAAATGACTGTGGGTTTTGCTGACAGTGGTAGGTACAGTGTCATTAAGGTTATAAATGACGTCTCTTATGATACTCCTTACAACATGACTCAACCCGTGACAACAAAACATTAAACTCAAGTAAAAATCAAAGCAAAAGAGAAGTGACGTCACTGAATGACTGACGCAACAGCATTGATCAGAGTTTATACCATTTCCAGCTAAAACCTGAGCAGGGTTAATGATAAAAGTCCATCTAAATATTTGAACACTGACGTTAGGATATTTATTTGCATTTACTCCTATTTGTTTCTTCTTTTCCAGGAGAGAGAGAAGAGGGATCATCTCTCACTTTTTACTTCTATTAAGTTTATTTTTTATTTTTTTTAAATGAAACTTCCCTCATTGTTCATCTGAAGTAAGACCCAGACGACTCTCAATAATGCCGTCCAACGCTGTCACCAACACCTCTGCGTTCAAAGCACCCGACTACTCCGACTCACCTGCCAAGAGAATGGTAAGGAACACAAGACAGACACAAAAACATCTCACGGGAGAATGCACTGTGGCATGATGGGAACTATGGAGCTGAGAGGATAGTAAACAGTTCAGAGAGCCATGTGTTCGATTTTAAATGTCACAATTGTAATAAACCTTTCGTCACTTCTGTCAGTTTGACAGTAAAAAGATGGCTGCTGTGGTTTCTGTTCTAAAGGATATTATACCCATCAGGATATATACCCCACACACATTCCAACCATATATATAACTTTTTTATAGCACAGTACTAAAGAAAATACAAGTTACCATAAAGTGATTGTAACATGTTACAACAACCACTTTTTATATGAATTATCCCAAAATGTTGCATTTATTTGTTACATTTTGGGCTTTCTAAATATTGTTTCAGTGTAAAAATATACTTATTAAGCTATAAACTGTTTTCCTGTGGTAATTTACTATTTGGCCTTTTGGTATTTACTACTGCTACATGATACTATTGTGTTGTCTAAGTGTGTTGTCCTGTGGTGGTTTGATGGTTACACAAGCATAACTAAATTACACAGACAGCAGAAATACCAGACTAATAAAGCAGTGATGTCACCCAGATAAACTTTCACTGGATGCTGGAAGTTGGTAGACCACATTTGCTGTTTTAAGCTCACAGTTCATGAAGCGTAAAGGATAATGCTCCCAAACTTAGTTGTTAATGTTTAGTGATGCTTTCAAAGCCAGTTGGAAAAAAAAGAATTATACGCTAGGCCTGTTACATCAGTTTTGAAAAGACATCCTCAAAACTAGCAGTAGGCAGGTAGTATCAATGCAGAGTAACATAACCTTGTGGAACACCTTGTCACACAGCTTTTTGGCTGTCGCTGGTGAGCAGTTGATACGTTTTGGTAAAATAGCTTGTTGTGGCTTGTGGTTTGAATCATTGGTTGCAGGTTTCACTGACGACTGGCCTCTTAGTTGCACCACCAAAGATTATCTTCAAGAAATGTCTCACAATGCCACGAATTTCAGCCAATCCAACACTCCTTTGACCTTCACAGTTTTATAATATAGCCAGTTATAAATGTGTGCTAACAAATAGGTTGCTTAACTGAGTCTCTCTTTGCAATTTCTTTTTCCAAACTACAAACTTGTCCACGCTCTATTTCTCTTTAGTTACACCGGGCGTATTAATGACCAAAGTTAGATAGACTGCAGACACAAACTTACCCAGCCACTCTGTTTTATTCACTGTTTTGAGAAATAAAACAGTGTATGTTGTTCTGTTGTTACAATATGATCATGATTCCATGTAGCCTTAAAGATCCACAGAACACTTAAAAAAAAACAATACAGTTTCAAGTAAAAGATAGAAATGTTTTTATACTTATAGCGTTTATGGATTTATGCATTGGATTTTTTCCTCAGGCTTTGGTAGAATTTGGGAGTTTAACAAATCTCATATAAACAAATGTCAACCAAATCAAATCCATTTCAGTTCCGTTCAAGACAGACTTACCCTGGATCACACTGGACTCTTACCTACAGCCTTTTCTTGGCTCCAGTGGTCCACTCTCAACCTGAGGCTATGCTTTCTGGTGCTGAGTGTTACTGACCCAAGTTGAATTGTTGCCTTCAGTTCTATGGAACACTCTCATTGCATTGTGTAAATGCCTCAGAGCAGATGACTAAACCCCAAACTGTGGATTTAGAAGCACACAACCAGACTGTATTTTAATTAACATAGCGCCTAATGCATACAAACAAAGTTCATATGTCTATTAGTTTATATAAACAGATATAAGCACATAAACAGCTGTGTATATTAGTAGAGTAATCTTCTCCCTCTGTAGGTGTGAAATTAGATTTAATATAAGCCTCAAACTCACCAGAGCTGTGCTGAAGCAGGCCGATAATCCACTCATAAGCTCTGGCAACAATGCATAAGTACAATGTGGCTGTCAGAGGTGTACTAAATTATCCATAAAGGCTGTTTTTGAATGATTGAACATGTGCTTTAAAAAAGATGAATAAATATGTGCTTGAAAAAGGAATATGTATGTTATGTCAGACAACAGACCTGCCTTTATTAGATATTATAAGATGAAACGAGTAATATGTTTTGCTCAGTCCTGGGTTAAAGCTTTGTTTTGTCTTGGTTATTACATTAGCACTAATATTTGAATTGGCAGAAATCAAAAGATTTACGAATGGGACCTCAATTAAATCTGGGTTTAATCTTTAATCTTGTTTTAGTTATGGTTAATGGTGGATAATTTCTTTTTTTATTTCTGGTTTAGTCCTCCTTTAATCCCTTTTTTGTCTTGTGTTTTACATTATCCCTAACGCTGAGCTAACAAAATACATGGAATATACAGTATTAGGCACAGTCACTTAAGGTCAATGCCTGTTAAAAACTGTGTCAGGCCAATATAGCTTTAAAAAGAGGAAAGACTTGAAAAGACAGAACGTAGATTAGTTACATTAGATTAGATACATGAGCTTTAGCCAATTAAAGACTGTCAGTCAGATCAAAGTCTTACTGACCATTTAAATCCATTCATTTACACGACCTGGTCACAAAGATTGATTATTGAACAAGATTGTTTTCTTACTTTTAATGATGCAGTGGCAGCCTCGGTCGTTCTCCGAAGTGTGTGCACATACAACGTGTGTGGTAGTGCTCCAGACTGTCATTGTTCCACATTAGACGGTTTAAACAGAATACATGCTTCATTTTATAAGTCACCACACACCCCTCCTTCTTACTAGCCTGGTTCTACCAGACTCTCGTACATTTCATTTGTACAGAGAGTCTGGCCTCGCTCCATTGACAAGCGTTTACTTCCTTGTATGCGGGAACTCTGTTGAAGTTTAAAACTATTGGATCTGCCCAGAGTCACTCAGGATCTGCCATAGCCAATCGCTAACGTGTGGTCGTGACGTCTGTCATGCGCCGAAACCGACCGGAAACAACAAGTCACTCCCTCTGTTCGCTGATTGGTCCTACAAAAAATTGATTTCTGGAAACCTAAGAATATACAGCGATCCCAGACTAAGTACTAAAGCGAAATGAAATTGAGCGGAAGTACGTAGGAGGGCGGAGCCAGGCTACCTTCTTACAGCCAGTAAAAACAATTACGGTAGCTCTGGAGGGACATACTGTTGTCCATGAACAAAGACACTAGATTCTAAATAAAGGTTGAATACTGAGTAATGTTTATATTTTACTATTTCAACTCTCCGTCTCCGCTCATTCTAACGCTGTTTTAAAGCATTCTACCTTTGTCATAAAGGAGAGTTAAAGTTTTACCCGACATGTTTGTATTATAAATGCATATAAACGGGGCTACTTTACTATGTAATCATACATTTTATTGTCACATTACTTTCTAGAAATACATAAGCGCAGTGAAGTAAAAAAGAAAACACAATCCTAACTAGGCAACTTAGAAGACCCACAAAAATCCATCATAACCTTATGGCAGACTAGCTTTTTTGTCGCCTGTTTAAATATGTTACGCTGTTCTGCTGTCTGGCTCTAGAGCATTCTTTGTGTGCTTAGTTCTAGTCCAGATAAGATAAATAGGAATTACTGCTATTCCAGTCCAGGTCTGAGATGTTTAGATGCGGACTAAGGACTAAGGCAATGTACACTGACTGATAACCCACCCCTGCCTTCCTTCATCATGCGCCAGCCTTGAGATTGTCACTGGTGTGAAACTGTTCCATGTCCTGTGCACTGTCTCTGAGTGTATGATCCTGCCTCCGACACTGGTACAGCGTGTTGATGCTTGTGACGTGGGCGTTGGCTGTTGCTGGTTGAGCTGGAGCTTTTACTGGGGGTCTGTCCTTTTCCTCGTTCCCATTACACACAACTGCCCTCAGCCTTGTTGCCTGGCAACAGACAAATCCTTAAATAACCAGACCCAAAATAGTGCACAGATATTGATAATGTAATAAGGGGTCACTCCAGGCTACACTTCATATTGAGGTCTTTTTGACATGTTTTTTTTTTTGTTTGGAATACTGGGACAAAGCTGGGAGGGGAAATGGCGTTCTGCATTCACGTTTTCATCCCAGGAATTGATGAGGTGGCGTAGTCTGTTCCTGCAGTGATAGCCAGGCACCACTGAATTGTGTCATCCATTTAAGTGGTTCCCAAATGAGGCTGCACACCAGGCTGCTCTCAAAACAGGCTATTATTTATGCAAATTCTGCCACATAACCTCAGCACCAGCCTTTCTATTAGTAACCTCACAAAACAAACATCTGAACTGAAAATGGAACCAGTCACTAATGTTCTCTACCCACTCACAGACAGCACACACGTGTCGATAACTAATTGTCAAAAATATCCTGGAGGTGAAGAATTTACTAATTTTGGAGGTTATTGTGCCCTTTTTACTGTTTCCAAAATGCATCAGCAGCTTGTGTTGTTTAATAAATTGGTCTATTTGGAATAAATGTAAATATGTGGAGGCCTGGATCTAATGTGTTTAATATTTTCATTAGAGCTGTGCCTGAACTGAGCGCTGTACACATTGTGATTGTATTATATTTGTGTTTGTTGTTTGTTCAGAGAAACACGTTCAGGCTGTACATTAGTTATAAAGTAGCAGTGTTAAAGTGATAGAGTGGATGGTGAAGTGGTTAAGTCTTTGAAACTGAGGCATTATTTATAGAGTGGGGTTCTAGGAGTCTAAAGGTATTATACCGTTAAACCCTTGGTCAATATACATTTGTATCCATTTTTTTCATAAAAACCTGAAATCCCACATAAGTCATGATTACAAAGTCCCATGAACCACGAGTTTGAAATGTTCACTTTAACGTCTCTCTTTTTTCTCCACTGTTTATGTTTAAACCCTTTTGCTCGTCTTCTCATCGATCACAGCATGACTGCACTGATCAAGCCTATCTATCTCTTTATGCAAATGAGTGCATACATCACCGGGGACACTAATGGCTGATGGATTTATTCTATTTTCCAGCACACGGCCAGAACACAGCACAGTGTGACCTTTGAAATCCATCTCTGTGTAAATTAACGTCTCCCACGTTGTAAATTATTTAGTCATACTGTATGTGTCCGAGAGTGCATCAAAGACCTGCTTTAAAATGCAAATATTTACTGTACTTATCATTTTTGCTTAATCACTATTTTAGATATTAAATATTTTATGCAAAGAATTAGATACTGTTGATTTGAGTTTGATTTCAACAAACGGACAACAAACACACCTAATTTAACTATAATTTTAGGTGTAGCACAGAATAAACTGCCTTATTCAACCAATTACAACCATTTGTTTCCACCTCAAGTTTTTCTAGATAATGGTCCAAAACAGGCTGGTGTAGTAAAAAAAAAAAAAAAAAAACATTTTGTTTACATTCAGGATGATTAGTTTCAAAGTTGACTGCGTAAATGATTTTTGCAGGCAGCACAGATTGTACAGACTCTTTATTTAGGGACTGTTTTGACATTTTTCTAAATGTCATTTACTTTGACAGCACAAAGTCAGTCTGCAACTTTGTACTAAATAAATCTTCCCAGTCTATTGTGACCTACCAGACGCAGCGTTTGCAGCACTATAGCATACATCCTCTTCTTTTCCATGTGGCTGTTTCAGAGGTCTTCACAGTAAAGCATCTGCTTCCATCTGTTCCTAACCTCAACATCTCAAACCAACTACCTTAATATCTCCTTCACTACATCCTCAAACCTCCTCTTTGCTCTTCTCTCAGCCTCCTGCCTGGCTGCTCTAACCTCAGCATCCTGACCGATATATTTCACTGTCCCTCCTCTTAAAATGTCCAAACCATCTCAACCTAGCTTCTCAAACATTTATCTCCAAAACATCTCACATGAGCTGTCCCTCTGATGGACTCATTCCTGACCCATCCAGCCTCTAACGCCTCCTTCTCTCACCTATAGAAGAAGAAGTTCAATACATCAATATACAATAGTTTATGTTTTAGGGCCATTTGTGTGTTAAATTGTATCCTAAGTGATTAAGGGATGCTTAGGCATGCAGACTGTGTGACCCAGCCAACACCACGCTGTTTTATTTCTGTATTTTGTTATTGAATGGTTTGAACCCAGCGAGTTTCAGAAGTCAATGTTCTCTATTATCTCCCCATAGTCTTCTCATTTTATCCCCGATATAGAGCCTAACCTAAAAATAAACAGCGGAGCTATCAGCAGCAGGTCAGCACAATGCCTCTCGGAGAGCGCAGCACATTTATCTTATAGGGAATCTCACATTCACCACTGCTGGAATTTAATAATTCCCCCCGCCGCCTTCCCTCGGCACTCTCCGCAGCTGTCAGGACATTCGCGGGCTCATTTGCATTCAGACCTGGAGCTGGTGGTCCCATTCAGGCAAAGCATCTACATTAGGATCAGCTTTTCTCTCATCGACCCCAGGGGCACTCATCGGCGGCGGACGCGGGGCTTTGTTCGCCGGGGTGGACGGTTTGATTAATCAAAGAGAGAAAGTGGGGCCCCGCTCTTTGTAACAGTGTCAAGTGG
>JALDNG010000231.1:0-277500 GCA_024349245.1 Neodontobutis hainanensis | reverse complement strand
TATACAACAAGCATCTCAAATACTTGATGCAATGGTGCAACCCTTTTGAGAGTTTTAGTGAGATATAATGTTTGACTACTTTGTTTAAACAAAGACAGAAAATAACTTATTCAATATAACTTTGTAGGTAAGCATGATTTGAAACCCTTTTTTTGATTTTAGGTTTTTGCTGTAGAACCAGTTGTGTAAATGTCAGATCAGAATCAGATACTGCTAAGGACGTCCCATTGCTGTAAACTCATCTCTCCTCCTTTTTCTCTCCTTTCTTGAGGTCAGAGTAGAATTTGTGGCCAGTTCTTTATTTTATTTAGTTTTTTCAACTGCTTAAACATAATAGTATTTGGTTAATTGCTAAAGTCACATATGTTAATTGCTCTGTTACAGTTAATTTAAGAAAATGTATGCATTATTTCTTGTTCCTGAGAGAGACTGTATCAGAGACAGGCTTTCCTTCTCTAAAGACACGCTCCACTTTCTGCTCCCACTGACCCAGTAATTCTCTGGGAAAGTGTTTTTTTTTGGTTATTTTAGGCACAAGCTCAGACACTATCACACTTCTGTTCTTACACATTACATTTGTTATTCATATTTACTTTTTGTGACTTGTGCTGCTGGTAAGAAGGGTCTTTCCTGAGCACAATGAAATACTTGGCCTGGGCGTTACGAGCTGGACGCAGTGAAAAGATCGATGTTGTCAAACTGCCAACATTCCTGCCATATTTCTGTGCTGCTGTAATGAAGGCTGCAGGAAGGCTCTTGTACCTGATGAACTGTGATCCTCTGGCAACAGCTGGCCTACATCTCTTACCAAAGTTACATTTAAAACAAGAGAACATTAACAATATCAAATATAGAACTATTCCAGTGGTGGTTGCATATATGCTTAACCAATGCTTGGCAAGAGAGCAGTAGTTTTTTTTTGTTTTACCTCAAATATATAACCAATAAACTCAGCCACTGACAACAAACCTAACCTACTGAGCTAACATCCATGTGGCTACTGTAGAGTGAAATCCAGCTCTGTACTGGTGCTAGTTCTCACCTTCACTGTTGTTTCAACCCAGGGCAGGAAGCAGGAAATGGATTATCTTTGTTGTAAAGTAGAGATTGAGATCATTTTTTTATTATGTGCTATTGTGTTTTTATTATTGTTGTAAGGCGACCTTGAGTGTCCAGAAAGGCCTGTTAAAAATTAAATGTATTATTATTATTATTATTATTATTAAGCACGTTACTGACTCAACAATTTTTAACAACTCTCTAAAACAGGGATGCCTGGGTCTAATGTGTTTTAAAGGTAAGATAAATCTAAATTCTTTCCTCAGCAGTTAATCCCCATAATGGCTCATTTAACCTGCAGAGGTGAACTGTGCTGATGTTACCGTCTGATATTGTGAGCACTGGCTTGACCTTTTTCCCGGCTCTGTGTGTACGCGATGGGTTGTAAATCCTCGCGTTGCGCAGTCAGCTACAATCCATCTTGTGATATGTCATAACGGCTGACAGGAACAGCGCTGTTGCTTCCTTTCAAAACATCAAACTGTGAAATATGGCTACAGCAGTAACAACCTGTGTCACACCACAAACGTTTCAACAAGTCAGTCTTTACAAACTAATTCAGCGTAATAAATATATTTCAGTATTTCATTTGTGTTTTTTATAAAGGTATGCATCTATTATGAATAGCCTATGCATAACACTACTAAACATTCATTCATAACCTCACTTTAATGTATCCACTTGCACTGCTGTCATTACAGTCCTGTTGTTAATGCACTGTCTCCACTGCTGCTGCTCTCGTCTTTATTTCTGTCTAGAAGGGTTCATTTCTATTTTTAGTATTAAATCAGTTTTTATACATACATGTTCCAAAGTCTTTTGTTTTTAAATCCTAAATGTCAAAGTCCACAGCTGGTTGATTTGTTCCTGTTATTAAAAATGCACACGAAACAGATGATACTAGAATGAAATTGCGCTTTACATTCAACATTCACATGCGGACGGCAGTGGCTCAGTGATTAGAGCGGGCCTCCTTCAACCGGAAGGTAGGCGGTTCGGTTCCCATTCTCCCCACAGTTCATACTGTCGTTGTGTCCTTGGGCAAGACACTTAACCCACCTTGCCTCGTATGAATGTGTAAGAATGTTCAGTGAATGTATGTGGTGTTGGTCGGAGAGGCTGTAGGCTCGGAAAGGCTGCCACATCTCTGAGTCCCACGGTCCCTTGGGAGAAAAGCGCAATATAAATCGAATCTATTATTATTCACAATTTGAATGATTTTACTGGATTCAAGTACAAGAAATGTGTTTGCAAATAACTCACGGTTTTCAGAACAAAGTAGTATTCCATCATCATTTTAGACAATTTTACCAACACCCCTAACAGACATGTAACGGTAAACCTTATTGTCCTCCGAGTCTGGAGTGGAAAATATCTCATCTTTAATAACATTCAGAGTATCTAACCTGAGCTAACATTTCTGATTTCCCTTTAAAGTGGTTGAATATGCTGATGTGAGATTGCCAAGTGGAAGTCAGACTTAAGCCTCGAGAAGTGTAGTCCTTTAGCTCATCATATTCATCCATGACACAATAAATCATCATTCATTTGATTTTTTTGTTTTGTTCAAATCTAGTTTCCCATTTGAGACAATAGAATGCCTAAACTCTTCCGCTGCAGGTGGAGAGCTGCTGTTTGTTCAAAGATGCCGTGGCCGTGGGCTACACTGGAGTTGGCAGGCCGTCCATGGCACCGCTCCACAACAGAGACGTGGGCGGGCACCGTGACAGGACGTCCGACGGCTGCTTCCCCAAACAGGAGAAGAGGGAAGCTGAGAACAGCATCGTCCCCAGAGAGCCTTCTGTGTGTCGGCCTGTGGACAGCTCAGCCCAGTGTCACGGCCCCTCCCACGAGAACGGATTCCTGTCGGCCCGGGACGAGAAGCCGGAGTCAGAGAAGGACAAGGACGACAGCGTGACGCTGCCCCGAAAGAAACGAGGGAGACGGAAACTGGAGCGTCCGACCAAATGTAAGTTTAAAGTTCAAGAGGTCACAGACAAAAACACAATAGCTCTCAAATACATGAACAAAATAGTGTTTATGAACAAACCCAGGGGGTCAGTATGAGTTCTGTTTCTAACCAAACAGAATAAACATGGAGTTTAATTGCTAACAAACTCTATTCATAAATTCAGTCCCTGTTACACATGTACCTCCCCTGCTCCAGCCTTTTGTCAAATACAATCCAGATCAACCAGAACCAACAACAATTAGGAACAAACCAATAAGAAAAGTCTAGAAGCAGAGCAATTTACTTCATAAATTTCATAAGAAGGCATAAAAAGAACCATTACTGTGATTTCAGCAGTGCTTAATCTGTCCTCTCTGAGGAATTAGAAGGTTCTATGGGTGTCTATTTTTCCAAGTTAGACAATTGCTAGGTGTGTACCATTTTCTTTTGTACAACATTTTACACAAAGAACCTTCAGCCCTTTACACATTGAGAATTTTGTGATGTTAGATTATTACAAGTCATGTTTTGTCAATTGGTTTTGACTGTATAACACTGAAAATCATAAACTAAATATTGACTATGATAAACATCGTCACAGCGGCAGGGGGCAACAACAAAAGAAGAAAACACAAGTGTGGATAAGTTTTTGGTCTGACAACAGAAACCGACGTTTACTGGCACTGGTGCTCAGTGAGGTTGGGAAAATCCATGTTGTTGCCAGCGTACAATTGTAAAGTCAGCTTGTGAATAAAAAAACTGCAGATACAATTATTCAATGATTGTCATAAAACTCAGACAGATGTTCTCACAGCCATTAGGCTTTAGATAATGTTAGTTTTTGTTGTTTTGTCTTCTTTATCAATGTTTTAATCTGCAGGATGTGCTGTGATCAGAAAAAGTAGGTCAGAAATAATTATCTGTATTGGTTTATAATTATATATTGCATTTAGTGACCTTTGACCGGAAAAAAAAGAGCTCACAGTGTAAAGGATTGGTTTTGCCTCTGGGTCGTTTACTATCTTTTCATCTGCTCTCCGTGGATTCAGCAGGAAAAGTCAAGGGCATGTGACCGCTACAAGACTTTGTGTAATGAACTGTAAATGAGCAGCACGGAGCATGGCTTTGACTCTGCCAGAGAGAGGTCTGCAGAGAGTCATGCTGGTTCTACCAAAAGAAAAGTTGTTCTTACATTTAAATACTTTGTAAGGTCATTGTGTCACTGATATATTTAGATCTTTGAAGAGTAGTTATGGTTTATTTGCCACCAGTCTTAAATAAAAATATGTCTCTGATTGATATCTTCCACTTTTATTATGTTTTGCATTTTATTTGTGGTTCCTTAGAGAAGAAGGATTTTGTACTAAAATAGAGTGCTTAAACGCCAAACAAAGCTAATATCTCGTAATAACAGCATTCTCATCGTGCTGTGTCCAGAGAGTAGCATCTGCTCTGATTTATTTCACAAGAACAAGACATGCTCCAGTTATGTTTTTCCTTTCGCTTCTTGTTTTTTCTTGAGTGTGGATTCTGTATCGTCAGTCAATAGACTGTTATCTATATCTTTTTCACCTTTTAGAAAGTGGGCCACTCAGATGAAACCCAAAGCTAAAAGTGTTCCAAGTATTATGGTATGTTCTTTGAGATGCTTTATACTCTTCATGATGATGGAAACAAGGCTGAAGTTGCATTAACTATTGCAACTTCAGTGAGCATAACATGAAAAGATGGCATTAACATAATTCTAAAGATGTTTTTAAATTAAAAGAGTTCTGTTTTGAAGCAGCAAATTATTTATATTATTATATTTATTTATTATAAATTATTAGCTGCAAAAGACATATCTAGGGCATCATTGTTGGCTAGAACTAGTCTTATTCAGAGCCGTAGCTTACACTGAAGATTAATCAAATCACATGACCTCTGCATTTTAGTCTCACTTCCACGTGTCTCTTTCACTCGCCTCTGGCTTCGGAGAGACCCCCGCTTTGACCTTCATCGGTGCAGTAAATACAGATCTGGGAGGAGCCACGGTCTCCTGGCAACCAGCCGCCGTTTGAAGCTGGGGCTGATGCTAGGAGGACGACCGTGTGCCCGAGAGACGCTCCAAACACAGCCTGTTGATTTAAAACTGTAAAAGATTTATGGTAAAAAAGTACATTTTTAGGTTGTTTTTAAAAGTCTTCTAGTGGGGGAAAATGGTTTAAATAGTATATTGTAAAAGCAATAATTGGTGGAAAAAATAGGCTTTATAATTCCATCTACTGTTTATTATAAAGGATTTTACAAGTCGACCAATCACATGCTTGAAAAAAGGAGCACTCTCATTGGTCAACACTAGATTGTCATATGCCGTTTTAGGAAGTTAGCTGCCGATAATGTGTATTTTCAGCTGAATGTCTTTTAACAGAGAAACAGCTCAAAAAAGAAAAATACCAACAGAGTAAATCGAGGCAACATAAAACCCAGACAACTACTGTCATTTCAATCAATAATGTTTAACAAGGTTGAAATAATTGCCGTTCTGACGCTAAGCTAAGCTCTGAACTTCAGTTTGGTGAAATGTTTTAATATTCTGTGGAAGAAAATTTGGTCCGGTTATATATTTTTTTAGAAAAAGAAAAGCAGGAGAGGTCCCTCGGCTGCTTTACGGTGTGAGTGGAATGTAAGACGGTGCGGCAACAATATCAAGCTTTAAACTCACTTTTCCACTTTACAGGTAACCTATTTATTGATCCACATTAACAAATTCTTTGAGCAAGAAACTTTAAATCCTCAAAACAGCAGCACTTTCCAAGTTTGTTTTAAATCAACAGCCTTATTTCTTAATCTTCTGGTACATTCTTCTTCCAAACCTCACCCAAAGTCATTCCTAAACCTACTATACTTCAGTAAGCAAGACGCTAAAACATTTTTTGCACATAACTGGGCCTTATACTGTCAAACCCCTCTGACTGGCACCTTTTTCTTTAGACCAGTCCTTCTGACCCTCCTGGAAGTAAGTAAATGTGTCATTACTGGTCTTGTTGAGTTTACATTACAGAAATAGTATGCCTCGGTGTAAGTGGTTTTCATGCCTTAAGTATTGTAACATCGAAAACGCATTATACCCTGAGACCTGCTTTTCTCCTCTGTCTAAGCTTTCCATTGCATTCCTGGGATTCAGTGAGCTTCTTATTGATAGTTAATGTATTACCTTTAAAAACAATATATAAATCACACTCCCAGTTTAAAGCAACAATGACACAGAGGCTAAACTATGATTGTATGACCACAGGGCGACCCATATATGGATTTTTAATCACTCATAAACCATGTGCATGTTAATATGTAGTTGGTAGAGGTTATTTAATATATAGAGATAACCTCAACAGAAGTCATACATAAAGAACCATAGATTCTCCAGAAACTGGTGTGTTATCTTCTTATACATTAACCAGGCACAATACCTCTTTTACAAAACACTGGAAAGATGAAAATAGAAGAGAACAGCGTATTGTCCATAAGTAGAACTCCTCCACAAACACATATGCACCATACGAACTCTAAACAACAAAGATGGTAATATAACATGGTCAGACAAAGCAAAATCTGAAACTAAAGAGGGACAATATCCAACTGTTCAATCAACAATATCTTCAAAGACTGTAGTTGTACAAAGTTTTTAAAGCACGCAAAACGTAAAAAAAAAAAGATGTTTAGGTTATTATATTTGTTCAAAGATTATAGGAGTCTTCTTTTGTCTTCCACAAAATGTGAAACCTTGTGTTGTTTGCATTGTTCGCGCTCAACCACAGTGAGAGGCAGCAAACTGAAAATGTAATGGAAGAGAAACCAGAGCTGTAGCTGTGACTAGTGAGAGCAGCATAAGCCCCAATCACAGCACGTAGGGTTCACAGAGTTCAATACCCTCTCAAGTCTGCAGCTGAGTTTAAAGATATGTTACGAGTTGTTTTAGCATCACTCTCAGATTCTACAACAAATGCTTTTTAAAGGAATATTCTGTATTTTTTCACATATACCTGTGAACATATAGTGTCAGTGTTTAATCAAAAGAAGCTGGTCTTGTTTTTGTGATAAACAGACACATGTAAAGAAACAAAACCAAAGCTAGTATTTATTAGCAAATGGCAGTTTCTGGTTTTAGACAGAATCAGCGTCGGGCAGCTCTGGTTTTTTAAAGTCAAACATTGCATTCTAGTGGAGAGCTTCTGCCTCAAGTGGAGGAGTTCAAGTATCTCGGGGTCTCGGTGCAGCTTCTGCAGTGATGCAGTCGATGTACCGTATTGTTGTGTTGAAGAAGGAGCTGAGTTGTAAGTCGAAGCTCTCGATTTACCGGTCGATCTATGTTCTTTCTCTCATCTATGGTCTCGAGCTTTGGGTCATGACCAAAAGAACAAGATCCCGGATACAGGCGGCCGAAATGAGCTTTCTCCGCAGGGTGGCAGGGCGCTCCCTTAGAGATAAGGTGAGGAGCTCGGTCACTCGGGAGGAGCTCAAAGTAGAGCCGCTGCTCCTCCACATCGAGAGGAGCCAGCTGAGGTGGCTCGGGCATTTGTTTTGGATGCCTCCTGGATACCTCCCTAGGGAGGTGTTCCAGGCATGTCCCACCGGGAGGAGACCCCGGATGTTTCCCCGGAAGAGCTGGAGGAAGTGTCTGGTGAGGAGGGAAGTCTGGGCGTCTCTACTTAGACTGCTGCACCCGCGAACCGGCCCCGAATAATCGGTAGAAGATGGATGAATGAATGGAACATTGCATTCTCTGGCAACATTAAACGGGCAGAAGAATATAGTGAAAACAATGTTCTTCTTCTACAGTTTTTTGAGGCAGTCTATGCCTGGATACCTCTAGCCTTTCACTACACACCAGGATTTAATCTCTTCTTTATTCAGATTCATGGTAAAGCATCTAAGTTTTGAATGATTGCTTCACAAATTGTTTCTCTCAGATTATTTTTCTGTGACCAAAAGTGGACCTAAACAAATGAATATGTGCAGACTTGTACGCTTGGTAACAAAAAGATATCCCTGAGTAAATCTCTCAAACAAAGAGGCTGCTGGTACTTTAATATGAGACAGTACACAGACCTTGGTGTGGGGCATTGCTGGATCGATCGACGGCTAAACAGGGCTTGTGTTATTCATCTGGAGGGCACAGGAAGCATTTAGAGCTGAGTGTTACTGATCTCGAGGAATACGAGAGCTGGACGCTGCTCAAACTGGCACGCTATACTCTCTGTGGGCAACACTCACCAGCTCTTCTCACAAACCCACTGACCTTGGCACTCCCCAGTTCTTCACCGATTTGTTATATAGTCACTTATTCCCGAAGAGGACCGGCTCAATCATGAGAGAGAGGGAGGGAGGGGTGGAAAATAACAGCGGAAGGAGGGAACAGGGGCTGGAGAGGCTGCTGAGAGAGCGGACTATTGTTTGTACACGTCTGAAGGGCACTTTACTCACAAGACAGCATCGGCTAAAGCTGTCCTTCACCTCACACAGTTCAAGTGTTATCACAGTATTTAGGCTCCAGGGCTAATTTAGGCTTCAGCTGCCTGAATAGAAGTATATGTAGCTCTCTGGAGTCATATCTCTGATCCCACGCTTTAGTAACACTTGTTTACTCTTGGATGAAACAAAAGTACAGTGGCGCCTGCAGAAAATAGTCCGTGGTGAGGTCGGATAAGGCCAGTGAAAATAGGAGTGTAAAAATAGACTGTACAACAGTAAAAAGGGTGCTTTGTTGTAAAATCTGATCTAACATGAGCTGGAGAACAGTTTCTATCGACAGGCGTGCATCATTTTCTGGCTTTTATCTGAATCAGGAGAAGGTGACTTTTACGTTTTATTTTATGTACATTTTATGATGTCCTTTAAACCCTTAAACCTACTTCATTTTACCTGATTTCCACATGACTTCAGCCTCCGACTTTTATCAAAGAAACATTTTTGAATTACAAGGAAAATGTTTAGTCCTTAGTTAAAGTTGCACTACCCAATTTTCTTTTTTGCTGTCCCAGCATCAGACTCAGAAAAAAACCTTTTCCTGCTTTCCTTTTATTAAAAAAATTAAAAACAGACCATTTTCCTTACACAAAATAGTAATAGTACTCCAAAAAGTTTAGAGCCCGCCAAAACAATTATGTAAATATCTCCTCCTTGTTAAACATTACTCTATTATGTTTTTTTCTTTTTTGCTGTTTCTAAGTAAAAAAACATATCCGAAGCTGAATATCCACTTTTCTGTTTTATTAACAGCCATCACTTCCTTCCTAATCATTGGTGTCGACCAATGGGAATGCTTCTTTTTCCTGAAGCGAGCTGTGATTGGTCAAAGTTTCTGTTCAGGACTGAAAAGTGTCTCCTAATGAAATCCTTAATAACAAAGCCTCCATGACAGATGATTCCTGTTACAGTATGTTTTTAGGTAATTAAACAGCACTTTTTCTGACAAGCATAAAAAAATACAATACTCCCTGTTTAGGCAATAGCTTTGATACTATTTTTGCATATGGCTTGTCATTAAGCTGTGTAAAACTGCTTCAGTGCATGTTTGGTTTCTTTGGCTTCATCTTGACTCAGTGCCAGCTCTATTAACCGCTCACACTCATGTTTGTGTTTAAACGTTTTTCCTCCGCACCACTTTTATCAGACTAAATAAAGATCTAGACAATAGCTAAATGAACACCAGCATGTATAAGCTGAAGTGGCTCTTTCTGTCGGTGTTGTGTGTAATCCTCACATGAATGATGAATCCCGAGTGTTTCAGTCGTGGGGTGTCCCTGCTCTTTGGCTCACCTCTCTGTGCTCGGCTGAACTAAAGAAACAATGCAGTTCAAGAAGGAACAACACAATGTAGTTTATTGTGGTTTTAGTGACGGTAAATCACAGCCAAAGTTAATGGGAACCTCCAGCTGCAGCTTTAAGACATTAAGGCTGCCTCAGGGCTATTTTAACATTTGATCAAATATTTTCACTACTATCTCTGGCCGTCGTTGCTTTGCTTTGCTTTGCCAACCTTCTCCTGCCTGGCTTTCCAATTAAATAACAGGTAAACACTAGGGCTCAGTTGGTAAACTTCCCATATGAATGTATATATGAATGTAATATGAATTACATTAAAGCACTTAGAAGTGTTAATTAATAAAAACTATTAAAGGATATTTCTATTGTTATTTACACACCACTTTAACGTGACAGAGATGGTACAAGACAGTTCTTGTAAAAAGAGCTAACTGTGTGGTGTAAGGAGGAAAAGAGTAATGGAGTGTGTTATTATACTGCATCCATGTGCTTTTAGAGGGCTATATGTTATTCTTTACTGTCTGCACTGATTAATCTAAGAAAGGGCTCTGTGCTTGTCTTGTCAGCCTTTTTTGCAGGATGCCAGTATTTCTAATTCAAGGGAGCTGTGGCTTTTTGTTTCACTGTGTCGCTTGCTTAACCTAAATGGGACATAATGCTGACATATTTGTGGGAGGCATTAAGAATACCACTTTAAAGGCGGTATACTTTTAAGTATTCAAACAAGTGTAAGAACAAAGCTTTATATGACTGCACATAATAACAATAATAATAACAATACATTTTTACAAGTTAATAAAAACATTTGTTTATGCAAATGAGCCACGTGCAGTAATAATGCAACAATATGGCTCCATAACAATACCAAAGACAAAAATGTATATTTTCAGCGTGCAAAGTTACGAATAAACATGATTCAAGACATGGCATCAAAGTTAAAAATAGGACAAATCAAGGCCCAAATTAGGGCTTAACAAAAGTAAAACTAAGACTAAACTCAGGACTGAAACACAACCAAACTTAGGGTAAACAAGTACTAAACAAAGACTTCAGACTCCTTTGTTATCACTACACTTAATTGATTCAAACAATCCTTTAAAGTCTCACTCAAATGCAGACAAATTGTCCTCATCCACTTTCCCTTCCCCTCACCCAGACAGAGCTCAGGCCTGGTCCTGGGCAGGGTTTTGTTGATGGAGAGGGAGATTAGAGGAAGTGAAGTGGAACCGTATGCTGTTCCTCCGCAGAGTCATGCTAATAGTAAGCAGCTGTGTGTCTGTAACAGGGGGATGTAAGGTCAGAGGTGTGACAGATACCAAAGTTAACTTGGACTGTTTCCACACGTGTCATAATCTGGCCAGTCGCTCAAAATCTCTGGGTTGAATCAAGTTTTCACCTGAGCGCTTGAGTGAGTCCAGAGGGTTTTCAGGCAAAGCAGCACATTTTAGAAATTAGGGTTCTATGGGGAACTTGTGAATAATGTCTTTATTATGGTCATGAGTTTATAAAAGCTGAAAAAGACCACCAGAGCATCAGGTTATCTTATTATTATAGGTCTTTCCAAAACAAATTAATGACCTTTTGTTGCTCTATATTTTTTAATTTCGCTTTGCATTTGTGATTATGTTCCTTTTTAGACCATCTAAATCCTTCTGTTGATTTGAAATGTCTGTGTGTGAGTTCTTTTTTATAAGAAATGTAATGTCATTTTTAAGGTTGCATCATAACCAGTTACATTTACATTTAAGTACATTGAACATCTCAGGAAAAAAATTACAATTTCTTTTTTAAATATTACCCCAAAGCCAACTGTTACTACACTTAATTTAGCCGGTCCTCCAAACTCTCAGGGTTGCATAACACTTTCATGAAACTCGAGTGAGTCCAGATGATTTTGAAACATGAGTACAAAGAGCCTAAAAAGAACCCATCTTGACTGAAAAGGTCTATTTACAGTAACACAGCAACAGCACTTTTATATACAGTACATATTTTTAGAAGGCTATTGTTATATAGACATATATACAGTATATTTTGGTCTTTTCAACTTTTAGTGACCATGATTATCAGTGTTTCATTTCAAGATCTGTTGTTCGCAGTGCTCCAGTACCAATTGGAAACCCAGACAACTATCCCTTTAAGGAGTTCCCCAGTCATGATGTTTGTATACTGTATATAGACTGTATATATTAATTGCACTACCTCGTATCTTAAAAACAGTGGTGAATGAAAAAAATGAGAAAAGGCTGGGGTTAATAAACGTGTCATGCTTTGTTGATGAATGAGAGTCGACTCGGGTTTTAACTCAATGAGACCACTTCCTTGTGTTTGATTCAGACCATTCATCGTGTCCCTGTCTTTTCTGCAGATGTGGAGCACAAGGAGGAGGACGGAGGAGATGCAGTCAAGACCGAGGTAAGACTTCGGCTCTGTTTGTGTCTTGGCTCATTGAATTCCTGAGTTGTCTTTCACTTTGCTTAGACCTGCAGCTTAAAGTCTGACTTACTTTTACTCTCACCCACTGTGACATTATACTTCAGTGCAGCAGTGTTGCTTGTTGGAAATAGGATTTGACTGAAAATGACTGGAGCTCATGACTCCATCTAGTGGTACATTGTAATATTACAGGTGACAGTTGTTTGTGTGACATCTTTCCTGCGCTGCCAAGAATGTCATTTCTAATTGTTCCAGATTTATTGGAATATTTCATGATGCCACATGTATATATTCCTTTAAATAATAAAACGTGTCACATTCATTAGTTAGTTAGAATGAATAGGACTAAAATAAAGTGGAAGTTCATGTTCTGTAAATTACATTTTGTTATGGTGTTGACATGTTGGATATTTCACATAAAGGCCAAAATGTTGTTTAAAGTCTTTTTCTACACTTTAGTCCAATTGAATCAATAAAAAGATATTCCCTATTCTTAGCCAGCAATTATTATCTTGCCCAATACTGGCTTTTTTTTTATTCTAGTTACAAATGCTTGCTATTTTGCTTTTGCTTTTTGAAAGAAATGGTACCTTAATGTGTATAGATTTGAAATATCAAATACACTTGGGAGCTTATTGAGTTAGTGCTTGTGGTGACCATAAAACTGCCATAGAGCTGAACAAGACACATCAACATGTACAACTAGTGTAATATCTTTAAACATCAAAACCATCTAAAGTCTTTTGTCAATGGAGTCCATCACCAAGGCCGTGGTCCGACTCAGAAATAAGTAACGTTTTTATTACTTTCAACACCTCAAACAGGAAGGCAGAGGCAGACTGCGAGGGGGAGTTGGTTGGGAGATCAGCCTGCGTCAGAGGCCCGTGCCCAGGGTCACCTTCCAGGCTGGTGACCCTTATTACATTAGCAAGCGGACCAGAGAGGAGTGGCTGGCCAAGTGGAAGATGGAGGTGAGTGACCCAGCTTTGTCCCAGCCACCGTCTCAGGGGGAGCATTATATCAGGGCTAGTGCAATGAGGGTTTCAAAAAAAAGACAAAATGCTCAGTGTGATTTATTTAAATTTATGGTTTTGATGTCATTTGAAGGCCACATTTGGACAATAAGAGCATGGTTGTCATGAAAACTGGGCTGTACAGTTTTATTTGCAAGTAGTGGACACTCTTGGTACTGCAGACAAAAAATACAGAGGAGAGGACCTTCAATAGCTATTAGATATAGATATCTAATATAGATATTATTGGGTTTACTAATAATATTCATAGGTTTTGTTATGTTAAAAACCTTCTACAGAAAAAAACACATTATGATAAAGAACCAAATGTTCCATCAAATGCATAAAAAGGAAATAATCCCAGAATCTTCTAAAATCAATAGAAGCCATGTTTGATTAAGTTTTGAGATCTAGTAAAATAAAATGTCCCTTCTGTTCACTTTATGTTAAACTGCATTTTTCCCAAACACTCTTACCAGTTTTGTTAATGATACATGGTTACATGAAGCAGTGCCTTGAAATTGAAACTAAAAGTTCCCTAAATTGAAGCAACAAAGTCATTTATTTGCAAAGCACGTTCAGAGAAATGACCATCGTTTCATGGGAACAGCATAATGTAATACAATATAGCACTCTAAGCATAGAGTTGAACTTGTTTTCAATTGAGAAGTTGTAATGCTAAAGTAACAGCCAATCAAAGATCAGTGTTTGATTATTTCTTCAGAAACAGGTCCTTACAGATACTTGAATCTTTGTCAGCGGGATGTGACTGACCTGGGACGATAAAAGTGATTATGTTGCATCTGGTGTGATTCCACAATTGATTTTTGTTCAGGAATACAACATTATTTAGTTTTTGCTTGTGTTATAAGAATAAAAAACAGGAATGTGGACCTTATTGCAGAGGAGTTGAGATAAAAATGCTTCATAGTCCAGTCGTGACACAGAGTATATCAATAATTTCAGGCCATAGTTTACCTACAGGGCTCATGGTGCATTCAAGGCCAAGTGTATTTGATGAGTCATTTAATATCTCATGATGGTACCATTTATTTTGTTTCTTTTTTTGGTCCTTGCCTCAGTCGTCTTCTGTTTCCTATCTTTGTTCTGTGGATTAAAAAAATGACATGCAGCTGGGTTGATCTGTTTGACACTGACATGATTCATGTTCCCTGGATAAAAGTGTTTCAGTCTTTTTTTATATATATTTCAATCATTTGGACTGCTGATAAAATACTAAAGGGTGATTGGTTGAGCCAAATCCCTGTGAAGGTTTTGTTATTCAGATTTGACATTTGACATTTGACATGACAGCAACATCTGTTTTTGGAAAGAGTAGTTAAGCATAAATTAAAGGTGCCGTCATCTCTATCTAATATATTATTCTATGTATATATGTATGTATATATTTAAGCAACAAAATGGACCTTGTGCTAGATGTTGACCCAGGCCCAAGTGTTATAAACATTAAGATACGGTGACTGTTATGTGACTTTTGTAGTAACAAGACATTCTTTCCTTATTAGATTGTCTTAAAACAATATTATTATATCATTATTTTTTGCCTATTTTAGTCTGTCTGGTATGTGTCATATAGTGTGAGACACAAATGAGCTAGACAGGAAGCAGACACACAAAAACCTTGGAAATATTTTCAAAATAAAGCAGACATAACTTAAATTTGAAAAACACAAAAGGTTTAACATGAAATATGGAGGAGAAAAATAAACTAGCAATTACCTTAACATTTTGAAAACAGTTTACTCTTTGTACCACTCGTTATATTATACATATAATATACATAATAACCTCATGTTACTCTGTGCATTTCATTTCATGCTTCTGGTCACACTGTCCGATTAGAGACTAGAGACTACTTTTATGCACTGTTGTCATCGGTTTGCTGAGCATCCCTTGTCTCCCTTTATTCCATTAAACCAAACTGGTAACAGCAAATAAACCTAAACATAATGTTTGCAGCTGATACCAGTGATGCACTCGACTCGATTACGTTCAAAAGAGCAGTAGAGCTCGGAAAAAGAGGATAACAAAACATACTTTTACACATCCATCTAACAAACCAACATAATATATTACGTATTTTGCATGATTGTTTAGAATAGTCCTGAATTTCTGACCGATATTTCAGATTTCTGTCATAGGAACAATGTAAGACTTTGCCATTACTTATTGTTTTTTGGCTCCTGCAACAAATCACATGGATATTGTGTATTTAAAACATATCTCTTAAGTTTCCTTTGCGTTTAACTTAAATGCTTCCATTTGTAATGTTTTCAAAGTCATTTATTGCTTTTAATGATATCAGCTCATTTCCCAGCACAAACATTTACTAAAATTATAAAGTTGTAAAATTAAGGAGAACATCTGCTACTCCAGAGATCTTTTATGTATTAGTTGAATGTGATCAAAGATATGCACTTATTGTGGTCAAACCATATTGTTTTGTTTAAAATGCTTTTGCTGAATTAGCTTTGTCATAAATATAGCTCCAAACAGTAATGCACTTAGATTACATTTACTAATTTGATTAAAACACCGATAAAAGCAATTACTGTATTATATTAATCCAACTATACACCACGTGTTCTTTATGATCTTTATTCAACTCACCATTACATAATGAGTATATTCTGCTTTAACAACACAGGGTCTTGCTTTTCCCCTGCCCCCAGCCCCTCTCGGCTCTCCTCTGGATGAGCCTCGGGGAGTGGCCATAAAAATGTCTCCAGGGAGAAAATATTGCCAAATTAGCAGGACATGCCAGAGCAGTACAAGTGAACGTCATAAAATACGAGAGAAGGGGGCAGTTCCTGAACAGAGAGGGATTTTCTTCAACAAGACAGAGATTTAAAGGGGTTTAGAAGATACTAATTGTGAGTGTGCCTGGTTTATTTCACCAGTTCTCATCTGGGCCTTTGAGCTTTGATCTAATTTACACAGAGACTGATTTGTTTTGACATGAAAGCCCTTTTTACTAATATAGCTAGAGAAGGCAGAATACTACAGGGAATAGAACACAATTTAAACCTGATTAACACCTCGTGTTTGATATAAAACATTGGTTAAGACTGCTTTCTGCTCCTGCGGAAAAGTGAAGCGATAATATTAAACAGGAATGATACCATTTCTTCTCTTTTATGATCCATATTCTGTGATGAAATTGTATTCTTGAAGCTTTAATTACTGTTCTTTAATCACAACAGCCGTGTCCTTAGTTTCATTACATTTAACTTCACAGGTTTAGTTTGTAAGGTTTTAAAAGTCATTTAGTACTCAAGACATAAATAAATGTCTACCATATTTAATAATATAAGATTAATCTGATGATTTTATGGCATGAAAATCCATTTCTGAGGTGGGCAATAAGGATGTAGTCAACCAACAAAAAACATTTGCCAAATGGAATATGTCTCTTCCCGTGTCCCCTGTCCCGACACGGTTCAGGTGCATAAAACACTGGATATGTTTTATGCACTTTTTAATCAAATTTATTGAGTGTCCTGTCTCGAATTGTCTCACTTTTTGGCACAAAAACTGCAGCAGTGATTAAATGAACTTTGCAGTTGCTCCTCTTTTTGTGTAAAGCATTTATTAATAGGATAAACTAAACAGCATCAAACCTAACTTTAGGCCTTAGACCTTTTGTTCGGACTTCTGTGTCAGACCCCTGTAATCCCTCTATTGTGTCACTTTCACATACTTCTGTTTTTGTTATTTGTGTTTTTCTTTATGGAGCTGCTTCTCCTTCTTTTTAAACTGACGTATCCAGCGCTGGAATATACTCTTTCTCTGTTTTATCGGTAGCTGTTACTTCCTCATTGACATCAGTGTCGTCCAATGACAGCGCTCCTAATTCGAAACCTTTACCTGTGTGAGCTTGTGATTGACCAAAGCTTCCAGTATGTGCTCAATTTTTCCATTAAGATCTTTGATGATATAATGTAGATGTTTTGTCTATGCTGTTAGATTATATTTTTCGGTAAGTGAGCTACATAGTATAGCAACACGTAGATCTATTATTTTTATCAGTGACTTGTTGAGAGCCTTTTGACTTTAACAGAACATCATTTACCTTTAGCTCAACTATTACCATCTTCATTTAAAGTAAAAAAAAAAGAAAAGAAAAAAAAGATGAAGTGGACCCTCTGTTTTTTCCTTTCCTGTCAGTCCTGGAAAGTCTTGTCCATTCCTCTCCTGTGAAGAGTTTGCTCATGTTTCCACAGCTGCGACCCTCTCTCTGTGTTTCACGTGCATTGTCACAGTGGACTTTTCCTTCCCCCATTCTTTCCCCTAAAACCCTCCCCCTCAGGCTCAGCTTTAGAAATGAACTCCGTGCTATGGATATAAGGTTGAAGATGCGGTTCGCAGCAGATTTCCAGCCCCTTGCTTTTTTTCTTTTTTCACGAAGACAACCTCTTGGCTCCCTGCCAACATTTTGCAAGTCCTCTCCAGCCAACCAGAACTCCTGCTTTCAATCACCTGACCCCCGAATTCCCACACAAAGAAATGTACAAGCTGTCTTTTTTTAAGGCTCTTCGCTGAGAGGGAGAGAGTGGGGGGTGAAAAAAACCTCCGGCCCACGTTGGATAATGCGCGTATGGGTATGTGCACTGCGTTGTTTGTTTGATAGGAAGTGTGCTTGTCAGATTAGCCTGCTTACAGCGAGAGGGCAATATGCTGACTTCAGGTTTTTCAGGTGGTTGTTGTTGTGGACCGTCAGCTCTTAAAGGGATAGGGGCTCTTTAAAAACCAAGAGCCATGTTGGAGGGAGAAAGTTGCTCTCAAGGAGAAAGTTTTTTTCCTGTTTCAGTGATTTGCCTGGAAATGTCAAGTTTTGTAGGTCTGACATATTTGCACTTGATCTGTTGATACTCTGTTATTTAACCTTTTGTAACATTTCACTGGGAATGAGGTTAAACTGCTTTCTAGGACTGAAATATGTCCCCACTCATTTGTTATTTTGCAAAAGCAGGCTTTAAACAGATGTAAAGGTAAAGCAAGAATACACTATTGCTTTGTATTGTATTATTATGGTACTAAGCTGTTGATTATGGCCTTAAGTCTATTGCTTCTGATATATTATTTGATAAAAATCAGGAATCTGTTGGTTGTATGTGGTAGTTTTTTTAACAGGTTTTAGGTGGATTTAAACAGGTTATAGTTAGACGTTTGTGTTGGATTTGAACCAGTTCTTGTTGGATTTGATCAGGTTCTAGTTTTGGGAAACAGCTTTTTGTTGGATTTGAACAAGTTTGAGATGGATTTGAACAGGTTTTAGTTGGATTTCAACTAGTTCTAGTTGGATTTGAACAGGTTTTAGTTAGATTTGAAAAGGGTAAGTTGGATTTCAACATGTTTTAGTTGGATTTCAACATGTTTTAGTTGGATTTGAGCAAGTTTTAGTTGGATTTGAACAGGTTCTAGTTAGATGTGAGCAGGTTTTAGGTGGATTTGAACAGGTTTTAAATGGATTTAAACAGGTTTTTGTTGGATTTGAACAGGTTTTAGTTATTTTTGCACAGGTTTTAGATGGCTTTAAACTGGTTTGAGATGGATTTATAAGTTGATAATAGTCAAAAATAATACTGTGCACAGAATAATTGAAAGGACACTAAAAAAAGCTTAATTTTAATACAAATGTCTGTATATTTGTAACAGTCCCAGTGGAACTTGACGTTGGGTCTAATGGGGCCGACACATTTAGACTTTTATATTTCATGACACATGTTATGAGTTACACATAGATTTTTAATGGGTCTCATTGGAGATTTATTTTTGTAAAACCTAATTTAAAAACCTCAATTTAAAAAAAAAATTTTATTATTTTTTTTAGTAAAGTTTGTGGTCATTTTATGTTCTTATATATCTTGGTATACAGTATTTTCATTTTAGTTCCTTACGTTCTTACAGCTCTACTTGATAAAAGACATGTTTTGTCTATGCTTCTGTAGGACAAAAAATATAAAGCCTTGTATCCAAAAAATGAGGAATGGCTTGGAGTTGAGTTTTCTGTGGATTATCAAGAGTTGGCTTTGGCACAAACTTGATGTGTTGTGGAGGGAAGGGGCTGACCGGACCAGTCTGTGTGACAACTAATGCCACAGTTGAGGGTAAACAATAAAAACAAAAAAGAATCTTCTTTAACCAGACATTAGCATTGGTTTGGTGACTTCCTAGTTTAAAGTTGTCCCACAGATTTGTATTTATTTTACAAAAACAACCCAGTGTTGAGGCTGATCATATAAAATCCCAAATTTAAAAAAAAATATGCTCCATGTTTGTATTTTCAAAACAAAAATACCTACTGCAGTGCCTTAGCTCCATTACCCTAAAGGGTTTTCTGTTTCTGTATTGATGGCTGACTCTGTAATATTCCTAATTATCTTTAGAGGATGTGATACAATGAGAACCAGGTGGCCTGTTTTGGCTGTGACCCCTCAGGGCCCTTTGTGAAGTACGCAGCGTTTGTAGAGGCCTGTGCTAAAACAACTTTAATGAAGGCTGCACGACTCAACAATAATCTGGTTAGCGTTAGCTTATACAGCTTTTTGATCTTAGCTACACCTGCTCTGGTTTAAAATGCTGCATTTAATTTCTTTATTGCTAAAACACAAGCCAAATTTGTGACATTGAATAACGAGTACCTAAATGATAGAAAATTGGCACAGTTCTATTTCTATATCTAGTTAATGAAAGCTGTAAATACACTGATCATGTTTACTGCAGCAGTGTTTGTCTGCATCTCAAGCCTCTGGGACTGCCACTCACAATGATTTATTTCTCCTTTATAATAATTATTAAAAGTCCGCTTCAAATCTCAGCGGAAACACAGGGGTTACCAGAGCAATACTGAGCCGTTCTGTACCAGTCAGTGGAAACAGGGCTAATGCAATGAAGGCATGGTTTTATTTCTTTCGTCTGTAAACATGACAGTTGCCCTTTACCAGACATTTTTCCTCCTCTAAAGACATTTTGCTTCTTTCTGTGCTTTCCAAAGGCTCTCAGTGAGCAGGTTTGGGGCACAGTGTGGTTTGCCCAGCGGCGTTCACACTTGTACAAGTGAGCAACAACCAGAATTTGTTTTGTTCACACTAGACATGGCAAGTGTGAACTTACTCTGAAGCTGTTTTTTTTTCCAGACCCCATCAATCTTTGTAATAACTAAACACTAGAGGCATAGATTAAGTATGCTCTATAATGTACAGAGGTGGCTGAAATAGTTGAACACAGGCTTATTTAAGAGGTTTCAGTTGTTTTTGTTGAATTGTTCATTAGCATACCCATAAAACTAATGAAACATGTCATTATTATGTTCTATAAAAATATAGAATAAGCCTGAGCTCCCGGACAATGGCAACGCATTACGCTGAGCAGTTAATTGAAACAAAGGTGACCAAACATGAAAGATAGAGCAAAAGCAAGCCAAGCATTAGGTTAGCTGTAGAATCAGTTAATGCTAATCACTAGGATAAAAAAAGAAGCATTTTATTAATCATGAGATGTTTAGACACTGAGAGGGCAGCCCTGTCAACTTAACATATATACTATACTACTACAGACTGCTATACTTAGCATTTACTTTGTTTATTACCGTGATAGTTGATGGTGAGCTTTGTAGCTGCACAGTGGCAGAGTGGGAAGCACTTCTGCCTCTCAGTAAGAAGGTCCTGGGCCGTTCTGTGCGGAGTTTTCATGTTCTCCGTGTGTCTGCTTAGTTTCCAGGTACTCCGGTTTCTCCCGTTGTACAATATATTCGCCCCTCACACACGGGGCCAGGACTCCTCTGCAAAAGAGATTTGTAATCACAGTGGCACTATCCTGGATAAATAAGGTAAAATAAATTTAAAAAATGTACCTAGAGATTCTAACAGTCAAGTTGTATCAGATGTGAACATATCATTGTCAATCTGTCCAGACCTGAAAGATCTCCTATATCAGTGACATTATGTTATGAGCCAAAACCAACACCTTTAGAAACAGTAACAAACAAGCTAGTCCTGTTTCAGTGTCACACAGTCCTGTTCGTTCACAGAAGCAGCCCTGGAGAACATTAGTGTTGAAGTTCTCCGAAATATATTGACCTGATGTCAGAGAGACGTGCTGCTGGAACTAATTATTAAATGTCAATATTTTTAGATGTGTCTGGTGTATTATTGTAATGCCGCTGATCTAGCTTTTTGTTCACTGCTGGTTGCTTTAGATTAGGACTCACATTGACAGTATTTACCATTTACTAACATAAAATTACTGGTCGCACTCAGCATTTAAACCCAGTTTTTATTTATTTATTTTTTTTGCATTTAAGCCATATTCCATCTTATAATGCTTCCAACGATTACACAAAACGTCCCCGCTGTGTCTCTGCTGCCTGTTGAGCCTCAGAGAGCGCCGCACACAAAGGTCAAACTCTTTTGTGTCGCTTCAAAGAGTCGCTGTCACGTCGTTCGAGGAAGTAATCCTCACTGACAGTTTATTTCATCGAACATTTAACTTTAATCAGAGTTTTCTCACTGAGACTTTATTTTAACAATTTGTTAAATTATAAAGCTTTAAACCAAGAAGAAACCCGGATTAAATCTAGAATTGGTCTAATGCCAAGACCAAAACAAGGACTAACTCCAAACAACGACTAAAACTGGGACAAAAACTGGAGCTGAAGAAAAACTTAACCTAGGATTGAACCAGGTTTAGACCAAGAAATAAGTTAATTAAGGTCTTAGCGAGGACGGAAACAAGGAATAAACCAGGGTTAAACCCAGAGCTGAACCAGGAGTAACTGGTTAGACTAAAAACCGAGCTAAACTTGGTCTAAACCTGGACTAAAGCAAGACAAATTTTCATCTAAACTTGGATTTACCCAGAACTTAAACCAAATGTAAATTCAAGACAAACTCAGGGCTAAAACTGAACTAAAGAAGGGCTAAATCAAGAATTTACAAGAACTAGACCACAACCAAAAAAACTGAAATAAATCCATGACTAAACCAGGATAAAACCATGACCAAAGCCTCAGACAAACCAGAACTAAACAGGCTGAACATATGACTAAACCCAAAACTAAACCATGACTAATCCAGCACTAAAACCAAGAATAAACCATGACTACCATGGCTTAAACCAGGACTAGGCCTAACTATTTTTTAATGTTGTGAAGTACCTAGTGATGCATTGAGTTGTATGAAAAGTGCCAAATACATAAAGCTTGTTTGATTGAACTCAGGATTGAACTAAACCAGTATTTGTGTGGTTTATTAAAAAACAAGTGCACCTTTCTTTCGACATTTGAGGTTATCACCAGTAAAGTTAACCCCCTTTAAACTGACACTTGTAAAATGAATATTGTCTTAAATGAATACAGCAGTTATACAGTAAACAATACTTTTTAGTTGCCACATTTAAAGTATCAGGTTCACTCCCAGGAGACTTTTTTTTCCTGAGCCCTGAGGGTGTCATGCTCTAAAGGCCTCCACGTCAGATTATCCCTCTTTGTGCAAAGACATGTCTCTGAGCTCTGAGTCCGTTTGCACTGCTCTTTAAACAGAAAAAATCATACATCGCTGGAAGTGGTGCATTGTAGGGTTTTAAAGAAGTGAAAAGCGCGGATTTTAGTTGTGTTGCATTTATATTTTGGCATAAAACTAAGGCTTGAAGCACAATGTAAAGGAGAGTTTGAGTTAATCAATACTCAGTAAGATTGAATCAACATTAAAACCATAAATAAATTAAGACTAAACAACAACCAAAAACCCAAACTAAACCTGGAATAAACTAGGGCTAAACCAACAATTAAAATCAGACTAACAAAGTTTAAACTAGGACGAAAAGTACACATATAAACCAAAACAATAAACCTGGGCTAAAGCTGACATTAAATCAGGGCTACATACAGGACTAACCCAGAACAAAACTACGACAGAAACCTGGTCTAAATTTGTGTAAACCAAGGCTTAAACCATAAATCTATGGCTAATCTGGGAGGAAACTGGACCGAATACATACAAGACAACACTAAACCAGGGACTAAACCAGGACTTCATCAAGACTAAAACCAGAATCAATCAACTGCTATTAACCCCAAGAGTCAACCCAAAGGTAAAACACTTAAACAGAGCCACAAATAAAACCAAAGCTAAACTCTGAGCCCCAGCTCTCTGTGGTTTGTCCTACAGTGAGCGGTGTTTGGCGTCAGTGCAGTGTGACGTCGGCTGTAAACGGTGCTATTAGGAGCTGTCAGTGACCGTGCGTATGTGATAAAGAGAGTATTGTGTCTGAGCTGCCTCCTTCGGGGCCTGTCGTTCTGCTGCAGGAGTCGTGCTCACACTGAGGGGCCCTCGAGAGGTGCATCTACAACAGACCACAGACAAATATCTGGGTCATATAGACTGTACTACAGCCGCTGGCAGTGGAGTGTCACTTTAGCCATGTTTTCAACAGGAAGGAGCTGAACTAACCCACGACTATTCAATAAGCAATAACAGGACTAAAGCATGAATAAACCTAGGTCTAAATTACAACCAAAACAAGCCCTGATCCAGTAATAAACCAGGACTAAACTGTCATTGAACGTGAAAATTCAGGACTAGAGAATGTTTCCTGAATGTGTTGGAGGCACAGATTAAACCAGGATTAAGCCAGAACTAAACTATGGTTAAAACATGTATAAAGCTTAAAACCTGGGATTAAAACCATCACTTTAACCTTTTCTTCAAGATGACCTGGATGACTGAGAACCTTCACAAATATGTTGGACATGTTCTAAATGTTAAGGAAGTCTCTCTGTTCACCCTGTACTCCATGACCCCAGTGTGGAACGTGGTCATCTCACGCTCCAAGCACATTTTCCTGTTAAATTGACGTTTGTTAGTTTTCTGGAGTGTACCATCTGGAACCACACATCGGTGAAGGCTGTCGAACCCAAACGCAGAAGTGTGTGATTGTGCTGGAGCCGAAAGGCCTCACACATGTGGCCCAAAAGGCTTTGAACCGTCCATCCAGCTCTGTGGTGTGGATATTTATAAACCGCAAAGCCACTGGGTTTGATTGAAGAGCACGTGTTTTAGAGCCTCTCCTCTCACACAGTGGAAGCTCCGCCTCTTTTATTGTTCAAGAGACACACTGGGCAAAAAGGACAATAGGGCGATAGATTTTATACAGTTACAATGTCTGTTTTTTACATTTACCTCACAATATTTGACTGTTTAAAGCCAAATTAAGGCAGCTCTAAAACTGGAGCATTGGATTAAATAAAGTCTAAACCAGGACTCAGGCAAGCCCAAACAGAAACCAGGCCATAACTAAAGCAGTCTACACCTGGGCTAAACCAAGAGCAATTCTAGAACAAAACCTAAGCTAAACCAAGCTTTAAACGAGGACTAACATGTGGATAAACTAAGACCAAAACTAAGAGTAAAGCGAAGGATAATGACTTAATAAAAAGCAATCTAAAACCCTAGAGTAAATCAAAACCAAACTTGGACCAAACAAGCACATAACTGGAATTAAACCAGGACTTAAGCAATATTCTAACTAGAACTAGCCAAAACTAAAGCAATTAACCAATGCCTTGGTCATTAAACCAAAACAACCAAAACACAAATTAATCCAAGACTAATGCAAGCAAATACTCAGTTAAATCAGCTGTTTTTTTTATCCAGCATTGTTTATCCAGGACTAAAATATATCTGTTAGCACTAAATCAGAACCAAACCCAAGCCAAAACTAGAAGTAAACTATGGATAAAACCATAACCAAAACCAGGCCCAAACCAAGGCCAAACCAAGACCAAAAGTAGGACAGAAACAGGGATAAACTTTGGAGTAAATGACGACTAAACAAGGACTAAACTAGAACCACAGTGCAGTATATTGTTCCTATTCTTTTTAAATGAATATAGAGTTTGCCTGTAAGTGAGTATCATGTATTTGTTTGAGACAGAGACATCAGAGCGACAGCAGCTGTTGTGGATTTACAGCATTAGAGCCGGCTGTGTTTTGTCTTTTCTTGTTGGACCCTGAGGTTCAGTGTCAGGTCCTGCAGACTCACTGACCCCTCCTCTGCTGCAGATCTGGGGTTATAAAGTTACTGTATACACCGCGGATTAGGACGTGTTTACCAGGACTATCACAATCCCACAGACTCGGCACATACCTTCATCCACCCAGAGCCTTTTCTGTGGAGTAACAGCTGTGACTCTAGTCAGAAGACAGATCTGTAAAGCTAAATAAACAACTCTTTGCCTTTGCCAGGCCACTTAGTGTGAGCTTTAGACACTTCTCATGTGACTTTATTAGATTGTGTTTTTGCCTGTTTGTCACTTTTGGCTCTTCCATCGAAAATCCTCTTCCGCCAGTATTTTCTGTGGTTTATTCCAGGCTCAGATTACAGTTGTAAATGATGCTCTGTTCCAATACAATAAACCATATTTGTACTCTTGGGCTCAGGGTTGCTTTAGGGTTAAAGATTTCATGTACATGGTTACAAAGCTTTTTAGTTTACCTGGCCTGCCATTCTAATTATTTATAAGTATTTATTTTAATTCTGCATTCATTTTTATTGTTGTTTTCTTTTATTGTAATACATGTAATAATGTCTATTGTTTTTCTTACCGTGACTGTGAAGCACTTTCATGCAACATCTATTGTTTTAAAACGTGTTATAAATTTAAAATGTCTTGGCTAAAGGTTGAAGGTTCTATCCCCACTTCTTGAGATGACCTGTGATGCTGGTGAATGTACGAGAGAGTAGGCTACATGGTGTGTCAAAGGGTGAAGGGAGGTTATACTGTAGTTCTGACTTTGGGACCAAACTGAGGAGAGCAAAAGGAGGAAGAATAGTGAGTCATCAGTGTGGTTTACAAATATACTTTGACCTTTAGATTATGTTCTCTTATGGTTTATATGACAGGATTGAATAACTTCACCACAGCAGATGTGTCCTAATGAGAGAAATAGTGACGTTAAACAAGTGTGAACAGTGTATTTGAAGTTGCCGCTGTTTGTAGTCGTTGTTTATTTATAATAACAGGTCTGAAAATGTATTTTGACATATTTCCATTTTCCAATGTATACAGTTCAATTTGCTTTGGAGTCTAGTTTACTCTATATAATGATTGTGGCATTGTGATGTTGATCCTAATAAATTCATTGAAATCTATTATGATTAAATGAATGAAATGTGTAGTAAACTGTTTGTCATAAAACACGTGTTGCTTATTTGTGTTCCAGGCAGAGAAAAAGGCCAAACTAATGTCAGCCATGAACGCAATGAAGGATCACGACGAGATGGAGCCTGAGCCGGAGAGAGACGAGGTTTATTTAATCAAACACCCTCTGCCTTCAACAAAGCCTCAACAACAACTACTACAGCCGCTGCCTTTACAGCTACAAGAGACACACAGCCAGCTCCAAACCCAGCCTTTACCACCGCCTCAAACCCACTACCAACAACTCTCACAGCTGCCTCCATCGCCGCAGCAGCACCAGCCGCCTCCTCCTCTTCCTCCACAGCAGCAGCAGCAGCAGCAGCAGCAGCAGCAGCAGCCCACAGACCCTGCCTCTCCCACTGTTGCCACCACCCCTGAGCCTGTGGCCATCGAGGGACAGGACAAGACGTTGGCCAAGTCCGCAGACACAGAGCCTGAATATGAGGTATGTATCTAATATTGTCCCAGCACAACGGTCGGGGGAGAGTTGAAACTGTATGACATGTAGGAAGCTAAGAAAAGTGCAACAGACAGAAGTACTGGCTCTGTATCCTGCCAATTATGATTGTAATATAACTTCACAAATATTAAGAGCTCAGACATGTTTTGAAGGAAGTCTTTAGGATGGTCCGGGCATCTCTGCTTAGGCTGAAATTATTCTGAATTTTTAAACCAAATGCAAGTTTTGGGAGTCACAGGCAATAAAACTAACTGGGAAGAAAAATCATTGTGGTTTACAAATATAATAGACATTCAGACTATGTTGTTTTATGGCACGTTTGATAAAAATGATGGAACGTCACTACAGAAAAACAAATAGCGTATAATAATATAATAAATAAATAAAAGAAATAATAATAAAATAATAATTAATAATAATAATTAATTAATTAATTATAATAATTATATATAATATTTATATAATTAATAATAATAATTAATTAATTAATAATTAATAATAATAATAATAATAATAATAATAAAAGAAATAGCGATGAACAGTCCAAGTTACTGGTGTTTGTAGTCATTGTATTTTAAGAAGAACAGGTCTGTAGTACACTATATCTGTAAGATTACTATAAATGTACATCTAGCGCCAGCCCCATTGGATCCAAGTATTAAAGTTGTCTTTGTAATATTGCCCATGTTGATGTTGTGATGACAATTAGTTTTCTATATATTATGAAGCCCTGTTTTTTATTTTGTTGTAATATGGCCCATGTCTTGTCTCATTTCTTCATACCCTTGTAAAGTAGCTCATAACTAACATTTTTTTTTATTGTTCATATTGAACCAATGAGCCTTATTACATAACATACAATGTATGGAGACCAATGTGGGCACAAAAATTGGAGCAGTAATTTTAAAGTGACAACATTTTTTTAAAACCTCTTTTAAAACCTCATTGTGTTTTACAAACTGTTGTGTGTAAGATGTATCTTTCCCGCAACAGGACAGTAGGAAGGACATCATTCACCTTTAAACCCTACATCTACCATTCTTTGTAACCTTATAGTGGATTATGACCTGGGTGACAGAGAATACCCACAGGCATTTATAGGGAGCTGGAGCCTCTGCTGTGACCTGCTCTGTTTCTGGTGGCTTTTGTTCTTCACTGTTCAGTTTTTAAATTTTACTCTCAGTCAGTCACTTATTTACTCCAGAGACAAGGTATCAAGGGTTTTTCAGACGTGGCAACACCTTGACATATAGGACAACGCTGTTCATGGAGCTCATAGAATTTTTTTTCTCATTACCTTGAGCCGGGTTATGACAATATACAGCCTCCCTCTGAACAGTCTCAAAGTCAGGAGAACTCCTTCACAGAAGTTAACGTCCTCAGAGACTACTGTGCATTCGGTTTACTTTATTAAACTGTTCTGTTAAGAGTTATGTTGACTTGAGAGGCTGTTTTGTAAATATGTCTCGGTTTCAATGTGGAGAAGCCTCCTGGTCGTCTTTCATCCGCTGATATTAGAAAACATGTCACAGTGGTTTACCTTCATTACTGTGACATTTTGAAACTGCAGGATACAATTGGCTTTTAAAGACATATTATGTGTTGCTTTTTGGACAGCAGAAGGCCATATTTAGTTTTAGTTTATGACAGCTATTTTTCACTACAGCATATTTTAAGAGACATTTTTGCACCAAAACCTGTTTGTATTACTTTGAATAAATCCTGAAAATGTGCCTCTTTAAACATTTTTATCAGTGGTTTACCATCTCACTCTCCAAACATAAACTGGGCTCCACAGTTTTGCCCAGAAGTATGACTGCTTTGTGTCTTGGCTGCAGGACGGTCGTGGCTTTGGCATCGGGGAGCTGGTTTGGGGGAAGCTGCGAGGGTTTTCGTGGTGGCCCGGCAGGATCGTGTCCTGGTATATAACGGGACGGAGCCGTGCCGCAGAAGGAACCAGATGGGTCATGTGGTTCGGAGACGGCAAGTTCTCAGTGGTGAGTGTTCGTCTGGGTGAGCCACTGGTAATACTGCTGTTGTGTTTGTGGCAAATAGTGAGTTTATAGGAAATAGTTTCATATTTAAAACCACATACTATATTTTATAATGATTGTTGTAATAGCGTTTTTTTGATTTAACTAACTAGGCTTTTATAGTCTTAAACACTAAACAAAATCTCTGTTTTGGCAGGTCTGTGTGGAGAAACTTATGCCTTTAAGCTGCTTCAGTAATGCCTTTCACCAGCCAACTTACAATAAGCAACCCATGTACAAAAAAGCCATCTATGAAGTGCTACAGGTGAGTGTCACACGGGATATTAGATCTTTCTGAATAAGAACGGATACTAGAATATTTATATCATCATCATAACATAGCTCCATAAAAGTTTAATTTGGATCAGAGTTAAACAAAAAGGGATGAGTTTTGATGTAGGTAATGTCAATCAGACTGTTTTGCGAGAGCTCCTATAGTTAGTTTAAGTCAGTAGCCTGCTAACGTTGAAGGTGTTAAGGTTTATGACTGTCCAACGCCCACAACCCAGGCTGAAAATTCTCATCTTTTCAAATCCCTTAAAATAAACAGTAGATGACATTATAAAGTCTATTGCTCTTACAATATACTATTTGGGACTTAAACCCTTTTCCACAACTTTAAAAAATATCAAGTTCAGTTTGTTCAAAGAATAGCCATGCTTCCACAATAAAGCGTGTTCCTGTGTCACTACGAATGTAACATACAATAGATATATTTAGACTCAAGACAAGGTTTGTGGTCGAGTTATCTGTGCAAGGATGTCTATGATCAGTTAGACCAGACTAGGTTTATCAGACATTAAATTATGTTAAAAGTGAAGTACACTGTACAATGAACAGTTTTTGGAGTCTGTACTTCAGTAAGAGGCAGGGAAAAAACAGCACATGAACATAATTACTTTATATCTGGGCCATATACACAATGAAGTTTTAATAGAGCACACACAGCTCAAACAGTCTTAATATTGAGAGTAGAAGTATTTAGTGGTGCCACAAAAACATATATAAGGAGAGGAAAGGAAACACAGAAAATAATTTAAAAAGACACAAATATCTAATGAGTTACCTACAGAAAACTCCCCTAAAAGGCTTTTGTAAAATCACACACACAACATTCATTTGCTTGTCAAAAGTTTCAAGATTGGAATAAAAGTTTTAATATGTTTTATGGAATCTCGCATACTCTAATGCTTTGCTTTCACTGTCTTATTACTGTGGCATGTGTGTGTAGGTGGCCAGCAGCCGAGCAGGTAAAGCCTTCAGGTCCTGCCCTGACAGCGATGAGACAGAAACATCAAAGTCAGTGGAGATGTTGAACAAACAGATGATCGAGTGGGCCATGACAGGATTTCAGCCGACTGGACCTAAAGGCTTAGAGCCGCCAGAGGGTGAGACTATTTTAGTGTTATTATTTTTTTCATACAGTTTTATCTCATGTCCAGCAAAAACAAGGAAACCAAAATTTTTAAATTAGGTCTTGACCAAGCTCACATTACAAATGGTCCAATCTGGGCAGTCTACACTTATTTCTTTTTATTTAAAATGTGTAACTTTTCTTGTAGTTTTTTTTACTTTCCTCGTATGGATTAAAATCTTCCAACTCAGATTTCTTCAGAAACTATTTAACTAAATCAAACCAAAGTTGTGTCCTTCTTTTTATCCCAGAGGAGCGTAACCCGTACAAAGAGGTTTACCCTGAGATTTGGGTGGAGCCTGAAGCAGCGGCCTACACTCCTCCTCCGGCCAAAAAGCCTCGCAAAAGCACAGCAGAAAAGCCCAAGGTCAAGGACATCATTGACGAGAGGACGAGAGGTGAGGGGGCTCCTGTTGTGAGTTGAAAAGAGTTGTGAACTTTATATCTGGCTCTGTGGAGAAACCTTTTAGTTAGTTTTCGGAGTCATATAAAAGTCGGACAAACGCCTATCGACAGACCACAAAAACATGTTATTGACATTTGAACAAATGTTTCTCTTAGCAATTAATTGTTCACTAGCATCTATTTTTTTACAATTAAGCCAAATTGCTGTTCCTTTTTGTAAAAAATTCCACTTATTAAAGTTGGTGTGGGATTCACTTAAGCGTCTATATTTATTTAATGTTGTGTCTGTGTCTTATTTTTTTTTTTTAAGAGCGTCTGGTTTGTGAAGTCAGACAGAAGTGCCGCAGCATAGAGGGTAAGTGACGTGTCCTCAGAGTGGAGTAGCACTCAGCAAAACCAGGGGGCGTCTCGAGAAATGTCCTACTGCTGCCAAAGGACTCACAGAGCAGATCCCACAAATGACAGAGGTTTCAATCTTTTATTTCCGAGGCAAAGGTACAAATCCAAAATCCAAGAGACGTAATCAAAAAAACAAGGCGAAGGTCCAAAACACTAGAAACTATCAAATAACACACTAGGACCCGCTGTAAAGACAATCTGGCACAGGACAGGGGAAAATGCACAGACCATAAAGGGAACACAATGAGACACAGGTGGAACACATTAGGGGCGGAGCAGGTAATCACAGTGGAGGGAAAGACACAAGGGCAGGAAGTCAATCTGGAACACAGACAGGGGTTAGTGATTTCACAATAAGAAACAGGAAATGATACAAAACATAGACAGACAGACACACAAGACACAACATGACAAGTTTATCTTTAGCACAGCATGAACAAGTTTGAACAGAAAAATTTTAATTTCAATAAAAATACAAAACCCTGAGTCCAGATGCTTTTACTTAAACCTTTTTGTCAAAACCCTTTATATTTATTAAGAGAGAAAAAATCTAAAGTTGTCATGTTGTCATTGCAGTATCCAACAACCTGGTCACACATTGAACCTTTTTGATATTGAGCACCCCTAGCTTTCCTGTATTGTGTCGTATCTTTGTTACGTTTTTATCATTGTTTGCAGACATCTGTTTCTCTTGCGGAAGTCTGAATGTGAGCCTCGAGCACCCGTTGTTCGCAGGAGGAATGTGTCAGAGCTGTAAGGTACGCTGAGGTCTTTTAAAACCTCACTTCAATCGCTGTCTTATGTGACCCTTAATAACGTGGTGCTTTTCTTCCACAGAACTGCTTCCTGGAATGTGCGTATCAGTACGACGACGATGGTTACCAGTCGTACTGCACGATCTGCTGCGGAGGACGAGAGGTTCTCATGTGCGGGAACAACAACTGCTGTCGGTGAGTCTCCTCAGCTTTAATGTCATTCACACATCTCTTACAGCAAGATTTTCTATAGTTTGATTAAATAGACGACTCTTGCTGCTGCTTTTGCTGCTCCACTACACTTTACATAGTTACATTTTTTGTGAGTTGTGCTTTATTTTAAACATTGAGTGTCGCACAACTCTAAAAATTTTGTATTAAAAGCAAACTTATGGAATGGGAAAATTTATTATATTTTTATTTAATATTGCATTAGCAGCTGGTCTTCTGTTATTAGACCTGTTGAGTCATGCTACAAAAAGGCTTTGAAAGTTTTAGACAAGAAACCTTTTTCTTACCACCACTGCCACATTCTTGATTATTGTAGTTTACTAAGTCTCTCAAATTTTAAAATGTTGAAATCTGCCTGTTTGATTTACAAAGTTACTCATGGTTTGGCTCCTCCCTCGTTGAATGAGTTTATAAAACAGATAAACTTAATTTTCTCAAAACGTTCTCTCATTTCAGGGCTCAATGTTTTGGAACAGTATTCCACTCTCAGTGAGGGAATGCACAAGTTTACTTACTTTTACAACACATTTGAAACTGTGGTTAAGAGACACTCAAACATGTGATCATCATATGACCTTATTAGCAAATTATCTTTTGAAGATTGGCCTGTGCAATATCCATAATTTATACTTAATCAGACTTGTGTACCTACATAGTCCAGATGTAATTGTAAATCATATATATGTCTCTTCCTCTTATTAACTTTTTGTTCTACCCTCTGAAACAATGTTGACTTTGTTGTATTGGGGTGTCTGTCCTTATTGTGTTATATATTTCTGTCTTTATTTCTTTTTGTGTAACGTCTACCTGCCAGGGGCTCTGCAGATGGAAATTAGCTTAGGGCTATAATCTGGCATGTTTACATTTGTTTTAATATCCATTAATATTTATTGTTCCCCCATTGTTCCACTTTTTTTCTTGCCGCATGCTGCTGGATAGTCTCCACTTGTAAATATATAAAGTTTGTGAATATGGCGCCTGTGGTGGCCACATTAGCCACCAGGTCATGTTAGTATTTCCTTTCAATAACTCGTTTAGGTGCACATATTTTAATAAACATATGTCGGAATTTGTTTTCTGAATTTCTGCAGACAAAGGACATGAATGTGGGGAGGGCACACCTGAGTCAAAGATAGAGGTGGGGGTTGAACTATAACCAAAAGATTAAATTTGTTAATCTTTTGGTTATAGTTTAATCACATGTATAAGGTTTTACTTAGTCTCAGTGGTTTGTTGGTAATTATTTTAGTTATCCTGAAGTAATTTAGGTTAATTTGTGTTGCCTCTGTTGTAATAACGGGGATATTTAGCGGGATCTAAGCTCTTTACTGGCTAAAAATGACACAGTGCCTTTTTAAAGAAAAAATATTCAGATAATGTTTTTGTGCAGTCAAGTAGAAATTGTGCCTTCATGTCTCCTTTGCCTTAAGTTAAATAGACTTAATCAAACAGTTGTTGTCAGACTGGGATTAAAGTCTAAAATTATACCCTGACAAGAGACGAGGCCTTATCAGATACTGCGAACAATGGTTACAGTGTGATTAAAGGATGATGTGCCATTTAAATGACATTTACATGACAAGCTCGCAGCTGCACAAACTCCCAGACCTCATTAATAACCATTTAAACCCGGTCTTGGAGATCAGAGACAGGGTGAATGTGCTGCAGTGTGGTCTGTTTCTGAGCTTAAATTGATTTTGAGATTCATTTGGGAAAAGAGCATTCAGTTGTCTGTTGTGAAAGTCACTTTTAAAGCCACACTGTGTATAATTTTTTTCTGAGGCTCCATTCACACTCGTGTCACATATTGAGTACCAAGACGTAGCTACCTGTGAAAATGAACCTTGTTTGAAAAGTAAAACCCCTCTAATCCTCGTGGTGTGTGCTCAGGTGTTTCTGTGTGGAGTGCGTAGATCTCCTCGTGGGTCAAGGAGCTGCTCATGCCGCCATTAAAGAAGACCCCTGGAACTGCTTCATGTGCAGCCCGAAGAACGTCTACGGGCTCCTGGAGCGCCGTACTGACTGGCCCAGCCGCCTGCAGCACTTCTTCGCTAATAATCATGACCAAGATTTTGTGAGTAATTGGATATATACCCTACAAAACCTTTTCATCTAACTTACATTTTCTCTGTGTTTTTTGTTTAGGATCCACCAAAGCTTTACCCCCCAGTCATGGTGGAGAAGAGGAAGCCTATTCGAGTTCTGTCACTATTTGACGGCATAGCAACAGGTTAGAAATTTTGTTTCAATCATATAATTTTAATGTATGTAACACCTTTGTCTTTACACACATATCATTGTGCCTGTATGACATGTCAAATGCTCAAATTATAATTATATTAAAATATAAGGCTGAATTAATCTGCTATAGTTTGGTCACATAATGCTCTACATAAAGCCCAATATACAATAAAAACCGTTTCAGCGTTTTATTTAAGGTAGTTTAAATGAATATGGAATGCTTGTCTCCCATATTCCCAAGCTTTACTATCAAATTTTCCTTGTTATTTTATAAAACAAAAATGCATACCATCAAATTTTAGATTTATCTGTACTTTTGAGAACAACTTCTTTGGGAGAAATTTAATATCACAATTTTATAAAGGGCACATTCACCAGATTATTCCTTATGAGCATTCCTGCCTCACAGCAAGAAGGTCGCGAGTTCAAACCCCGGCCGACTTAAACATCCTCGGCCGACTCCGGTCTTTTGTGAAGAGTCTGCATGTCCTCCACGTGTTACCGTGGGTTCTCTCCGGGTACTCCGGCTTCCTCCCGCCGTCCAAACACATGCACTTACATGTCAACAGGCAAATCTGTCCCTAGAGAATGAATGTGACAGTGAGTGGTCTGTCACTGTCTGTGTATAGTTGTTAGCCCTGGACTAACTCCAGGCAGCCGCGACCCCTGACGGGACTAAGCAGAGGAAAACAAATGAATGAATGAGCAAGACATACTAGACACAAGAGTATTTGTCCAAAACACAATATCTCTGTATTTTAGCCACAAATAGTTCCATGTTTGCTATTTGTTATCTGTTTGCTAAAGCCAGAAGTTTTTTTGCAGTGGTCAGGTTAATGAGTTGGAAGTCATGGATGAAAAGGAGGACATATTATTATCAGTTCTCTAGTTCATCTTGAAGAAAAGGTTAAAGCAAAAGTGTGTGGACTAGGTTTTGAAAGTAAGACGTCTCTTAATACCAAGAGACTTTAGTTTTTTTTTTTTTAGTTGTTAGTTTTTTACATATCATTAAGCAACAAGACGAGTGGAGTAATCGGTACTTTCACTTCCAGCAGCTTAGATAAAGAAATTTTCTTCAAGATGACAAATATCCAAAACACTACTCTTAATTGTTCATATTTTAAATGCAGACAAGACACGTTTGTAGAGATGGACACACAATAGAAAATCGTGTTCTTCTAGAAAAATGTGGAGCTGAATGTATCTAAACGTCTACCTCTGCCCCTCTGCTTGTATTTCAAAATTGTTTTCTCCCAAAGGGGCCCAGAGTGCTTTACAGAGTCCATTACTTACTCACTCCACAGTCACACACTGGAGGTGGAGACGTGGCAGACATATTTGTGACTACAGCTCCTCCAACCACCAAACACACTCGTACATTAATACAACAGTGTCACAGTCTCCAACACTGGAGGCAAGGTGGGTTAAGAGTCTTGCCAAAGGGCACAGCGCTAGTATGAACAGGAGAGAATGGGAATCGAACTGCCAACCAACCACTCTACCACCTGAGCCACTCAGGATAGTTTTCTCATATCTGATGCTCTCTGGTGCAGGACTGCTCGTGCTGAAAGAACTTGGCATCCAAGTGGAGCGCTACATAGCCTCAGAAGTGTGTGAAGACTCCATCACTGTGGGCATCGTCCGGCATCAGGGCCGTATCATGTACGTGGGCGATGTCAGGACCGTCACACGCAAGCATGTACGTTTATTTGTGCTTATTTTGTTACACAAGTATTCTAAATGTGGAAGATAAGGCTTTCTTGTTTTTTTTATCTGCTTTTCTTTCTCACAGAGGCGTTTATTTATTTGCCCAGAAACCATTACCTCATCTAAACTGTTATCTGTCTGTGTGTCTGATTTCTCCACAGATACACGAGTGGGGTCCTTTTGACCTCATTATTGGGGGAAGCCCATGCAATGACCTCTCTATAGTTAACCCTGCTCGAAAAGGTCTCTACGGTAGGCTTTGCTTACTTTCACTGCTTTTAGTTCAAAGATAGTAGATCATTTTAACTCTTTATTGAGCTTCCAGTTTATGACTTCTGTGTCTGTGTGTTGTCAGAGGGCACTGGGCGACTCTTCTTCGAGTTTTACCGGCTGCTTCATGAGGCGCGGCCGAAAGAAGGCGACGACCGGCCGTTCTTCTGGCTCTTTGAAAACGTGGTGGCGATGGGTGTGAGCGACAAGAGGGACATATCTCGTTTCTTAGAGGTTAAAAAACTAAATTAAACTAAACATGAAAACACAAGTTATCTGAAAATGGAAAAAGTAGCTGATGCACAGGTGAGAGTGATGCTAACACACATATTTCTTGAGGGCCTGCAGAATTTCAGTTTTGTTGAGCTCCCGTTAAGGACATTATTGTTATTGTTGCATTTTTTTTATTTGAACCTCTATTAGTATTTTAATATTTTTATTTTATACACAATTGACAACAAGAATGGACGCATAACTGTCATAACAAATAGCACCTCAAAAAGTCAGTTCCAAAAAAATCAATTTATTGTACCCAAAGAGGCATCATGGCTTTTTTTAGACAGATATGGCTTAAATTAGACAAAAAATAACCCAAAACTCATCCAAAGTCTAGGCTATAATATTTCTAAAACAACAAAGTGAAGCCTGCAACATTTAAAATGCACATATTAATGACTAGGCTAGATCAAATAATGAGAATGGCAGACTATGCCAAGTTAACTGCCCCGCTAATAATTTATATTTTTATAACAGATTAAAGAGAACACACTGCAAAAGTAATATATAATGCAGTATTTGCTGGAGCACACTGCATAACAGCATTCATAAAACCTACGGAGCTGAGACAAGATTAATCAGGCCTAACTGAAGAGAGTATCCATCCATCCATCCATCTTCTACCGCTTATCCGGGGCCGGGTCGCGGGGGCAGCAGTCTAAGCAGAGAAGCCCAGACTTCCCTCTCCCCAGACACTTCCTCCAGCTCTTCCGGGGGGATACCGAGGCGTTCCCAGGCCAGCCAAGAGACATAGTCCCTCCAGTGTGTCCTAGGTCTTCCCCGAGGTCTCCTCCCGGTGGGACATGTCCGGAACACCTCCCTAGGGAGGCGTCCGGGAGGCATCCGAAACAGATGCCCGAGCCACCTCAGCTGGCTCCTCTCGATGTGAAGGAGCAGCGGCTCTACTTTGAGCTCCTCCCGAGTGACCGAGCTCCTCACCTTATCTCTAAGGGAGCGCCCCGCCACTCTGCGGAGAAAGCTCATTTCGGCCGCCTGTATCCGGGATCTTGTTCTTTCGGTCATGACCCAAAGCTCATGACCATAGGTGAGAGTAGCAACTTATTAAAGAGAACACTCCCTAAAAATGTATCCAAAAATATTAAATGTACACAATCAATTACCCACAACTTGACCACCACAAAATGAATAAACAATAAATACAAACGACTATATACAACGGTTGGTTTATTATATGTCCAGCAAATCCAAAAAATCTCCTGAATACATTTTTTAAATAGAAACATTGTATTTCAACTAAATATTTTATAAAACTTTTTAAGTTGCCCCTCCCCCCCTCCTATACTAATGTGTGTGTGTGTGTGTGTGTGTGTGTGTTGTTTTTTTTTTTGTTGATGTCAGTGCAACCCAGTGATGATCGATGCTAAGGAGGTGTCCGCTGCCCACAGAGCACGTTACTTCTGGGGGAACCTCCCCGGCATGAACAGGTCAGTGATGGAGAAGTGCAGCGACAGATAAGGTTGAACTATAACTATTTGGTAAATAAAAAGGATGTATGCAGTATAAGTATATATATATATATATATATATATATATATATATAGTATATAATGCAGTATAAGTCTTTTACTGCCTTGTTGCTCGCACACGGCTCGTTTTAGTTCAACAGTGCTCAGTACTCTCAGGGAGCTACTGAGTCTATTTATTTACTTACTGATAAGATAAAGACAGCAAAGAAATTTAAAATAATAACTATTAAGTATTTTTTTTACCCCTTCAGGCCTTTGACTGCCATGTGCCCTGACAAGCTGGACCTTCAGGGTTGTTTAGAGCACGGTCGAACTGCCAAGGTAATGAACTTAAAACTTTTGTATTTATTAGAAGTATTGTTTTTTCTAATTAGAACTTTGTTTAGAATTCAGGATCACTGAAGGTGACTCTCACTATGCCATCAATATATATTTAAGTGCATCTAAAACCTGTTTAAATACATTTAAAACCTATTTAAATCCAAATAAAACCTGTTAAAATCCAACTAAAACCTTTTCAAATCTGACTAAAACCTGTTTAAATCCAACTAAAACCTGTTCAAATCTGACTAATACATGTTCAAATCCAACTAAAACCTGTTCACATCTGACTAAAACCTGTTAAAATCCAACTATAACCTGTTCGAATCTCTTTCCTCTCATCAAATGTGTCTCTCTTTGCCAAAAGTTTGGACACCTGTGTAAGGACATGGTGTGTGCTCTGGCAGCCCCTAGTGGTGACAAGAGAGACTTGACACAATCTGAAAATGTACTTAATTCTTTCTTTCAGTTTGAGAAAGTGAGGACTATCACCACCAGGTCTAACTCCATTAAACAGGGCAAGGACCAGCACTTCCCTGTTTTCATGAACGAGAAGGAGGACATACTGTGGTGCACTGAGATGGAGAGGTGAGTCAACCACTTTTTCCCAGGCCCTTTCCAGGTCATCATTAGTAAAAATCTAAAAATAACCCCAAAAAACATGCAAAATAGGACTAAAATGAACAAAGTCAACAAACCGTCCCAGGGTTAAACAAGCCAGGGCTTCATTATATGTAATTATAAATAAGGCTGGTGACCAAAAGCCTTGAATAACTATTGTTGTTTAAGCAGTACTTTGTGATACAGTTATTTAGATTATTTATTTTACAAAAGCAAAAAAAACTTTTTCAAGTCTTTACAGCTCTAGGATCCAATTGTCCATCTCATTTTCTTTGGTTTGTCTCCGTCTGTCTTTTCTCTGTTTGTGATTTTGTCCCAGGATTTTTGGTTTCCCCGTGCACTACACAGACGTGTCCAACATGAGTCGTCTGGCGAGACAGAGGCTGCTGGGCCGGTCGTGGAGCGTCCCCGTCATACGCCACCTGTTTGCACCACTCAAAGATTACTTCGCCTGTGTTTGAGCTGCAAGTAAAACTCGCTCAGAAACAGTTGAGGTTGGAAACCAGTTTGTGTCATTGTGAAATAAAAAGCCTGATAAGTTTTGACAATGAACAGTTTCCACTGGGATTGTATGATACGGGTCGGGTCAGAACGGCACAATTTGGCTTGTGTTTCTACTGTGTTGTGCCCAGAGAGAAACGTCTAAAAATAAAAACAAAGACATGCATTTTTCTACATTTGATAGACTCACTCTTTCATATAACAACTTACACTGGTGCTTATTGCATTGTAGACAGAGAAGGCAACGTTTTTAACTTTTTGTCACCTGCTCTGTTCAGAGGTCACCACATGGAATGATCTAGTGATTTGCATATTTAGTTTGCCATAGGTTTTAAGCCTTATGCCCTATAACCCTCTCCATTTATCCAGGCTTGGGACCAGCACAAAAGGAACACTGACCCCAGTGAAAAATACTCATTTGATGTTAACAACATTAACATAGTGGCTATTAGGAATTAAAGCCCCCCTGAACCTAACAGACAGGGAGAAGTAAAGGGAGTAAAAGAGAGAAGAGAACAATGAAAGGGTGACACCAGATTCTAATAATAGGCCTTTAACAGGAAGAGTTTGAGGTGTGTGTTAGCATAACTAACATTATCTCCATTTAACTGAAAACAGCTCTTGTTCTTCTGTTAGCATTGTATCTCTATAGTATTTCCATTCTCTTAAATCTCACAGCTGCAGTACATGCCATACACTCAAACTACTTATTTTATCCATAATCAAGTCAAAAAACTGTGAAAGAACCTGTGACCCAGAAGTCAGGAATATGATTGAATAGAAGTCAATGAGAAGAAGAAAAACTATATTTAGATTCTTGTTATATCATGCTTTCATTCACAAATGAAAAGATTGCATTTACCACAGTCAGCTCTAAGACACTGACTTTATCTAAAACTGTCAGTAAACTTTTACCATTCTTTATTCTTGGAAGATGAGTTTTCATCATGTCAAGAAGAAGACATGCTTAGTTGGAGAGAAAAAAAAGTCAAACTAATTCAACTAATCGGGCGACCAAAGTGGTAAAGGATGCTTTTTTCAGGATACCTTATACGCTTTACTGACCCAGCCTGTGCCGTGCTGCTCCAGTGGAAACGTGACTCTAGTAAATTTATGTCACCAAGTTCAACTTTTACTGAAGATTTCAACTTCAACCACATTTCTTTCACAATGCCACCAGCCAGTTTCCACGCTTTAGGAACCACAACTCTGAATCTGTTGTGTAGACATAAGAGCCTTGAGCCTCAGATTATACTTGTACATGAGTATAATTTGTAAGACGTAGATTTCACATTATTTCTTGTTTTTTGAATTGTAATAATTCAATTGTAATTCTTATTCTTATTTAATTTTGATATGTCATTTTACCTTTTAGCAGTGTTATCAAGGATTATTGATTTGTTGGTGCAAGCTATACTTGAGACTATGCTTTCTTCTCAAGACACTGACTCAAGAAGGTGCTATAAATGTAATAACATGAAAAAAAAAAAAAAAAAGGTAACATGATGGGAAAGAGCTGAAAAATAGTATTTTTTTGTGAAGTAACTGTGGAAACGGGCTGTTATCATTCATACTACTGCTCGTTTCTGGATAATGAGCCTCGCAGAGAAACCACAGACTGTTTATCACTGATAGACACAGTTTCAGGTTTAAAAAAAGATGCATTTATCTCATTGTAGCTGCAGTACACGTCATTAGCCCCGCCTCCACATGTTTATCCTACAAGACTAGCTCAAATTGAAACTGAGAAATCTTCTTCCAGTACAGTTTTTCTTTATTTAACCAGGCAAAAAAGTATTTCTCTTCAATAGGTGACAGACATAAGAAACAATCCCATCAAGATTATAACTGTTAACCCAAAATAAACAATGTAAAATTAGTATTAATAAAACCAGTGCCTCTGTCCAGCTCCTATAAATACTGTCAAAGTAATTAAAAAAAAAATCAGCTTGACCAGCTTCATGTCCTCTTTTCAGTGTTTGAACCCCAGCTGCAGAGGGTCCTGGCCCCAATGAAATATTTGTCATTGCACTCTCGCTTTAAGGTGGGCTTATTTGTGTTTCTTGTTAAACGATTAAGTGACTTTGCTGTTTAATTGGAACTATTTATTAAAATAATTATAAAGAAGGCATCTAGAGTTTATTTTATCTTCTAATGGACTTCTTAAATAAAGCACAATGGTTCTTCTGCCCACATGCCACTGAGTATGTAACCTGCACAACTAAGAACATTATTATTTTATATTATATAAATGTTATTGCTGTCCCAATATAATACAACAAGCATTTACTTGTTGATACCCAGTACTTAATATTTACAAACCGCAAACAGATTTCAGAGCCAATTTGATGTTTCAGATGTTTTTAGCAGTAGTTTTAAGAAGCTAGTGTATGAGCCTCTTGACCCTTACTCACACTACAGTGGTTTGGGTTTTACAAGACAACCATAACCATCTATTTGCAGACTTCTTCTCAATTTGTCTCAAGAATGTGATTTTATAATGTATTTAAAATGAATAATGAAGCCCACATTTCATCTTTAATAACAACATGAACCAATCAAAAAGCTAGGGGTGGTCATGTGACGTTACTGTGGCTCTTCCTGTTTGTGAATGAAAAAAGCACTTACTTTGCCTGAATAGTGTCTATTAGTAATGACAGTTCTGTGGTGAAGAAGAGAAAGTGTCTGAAGAGCCATGTCTCTGAGAATCCAAAACACCAGTCACATATACCTCTTTGTTTACAGTTTCTAAACACAACTGAAGGTGATAAAGGTACTACTGTAAAAAAAAATGGTTACAATACCATGGTGCTCCTCGAAGACGGGAAACATCGCCTCGTGTGGCGCTGAAAAAACACAACGAATACCTCGCTTCCACCTCGTGATACGCTACAGTTCAGTTTGGGAATAAAACACCTGCTCTGACCTATTTGTGTTTTTCACTGCTGAACTAGCAACATTACAACCAATCAAGTTCAATACACTTCACAAGAAAACAATATAATATTATAGTATTAAATTGAATTGTAAAAGCACTGTGTTGAATTTAATGTTGTCTAAAACAGCGGTCCCCAACCTTTTATGCCCCACGGACCAGTTCAATGTCAGACAATATTCCCACGTACCGGCATTTAAGGTGTGACGGTTAAGTACACAAAATAAAATGATACAAGCAACATAAAAACTGTAATATTTTCTAAATATATTAATGAACGTGTCTTTTAATGCAGGGTGCTTTGTCTCCAAGTGGCGAAGCAGATTTGAAGGCTTCATTGCCTCATTAGAGCCGGCCGCCGGATTCTGCAGAGCGGGCTTGGTGCGGGAATCACCTGTCGCTATAAATCCATATTTTAAGTAGGACTCTTAGTATTGTCTGTTAAATGCAGCTTACTTTGTCTTGGAAGTCATATGCTCTTCTTCTGTGTCCTCACTGGGTCTTTTCCCCTTTGCCAAGAAACTTTCCATTTGTTTTTTACTCATTTTGCTAGCTTCGCGGTTTAATTTTAGCGGCAACGTATTACGTGACCGTGTCAAGAGTGAGTAATAGACGGATGTATTAGAGGGAATCCGGTCATTTTTCAAAATAAAACATAATTTTATTTTGTACGTTATTTATTCTTTCTCTGCGACCCGGTACTAACTGACTCACGGACCAGTACCGGTCCGCGGCCCGGGGGTTGGGGACCACTGGTCTAAAACATATCTCTTTTGAAAATGAGACCTTGTACTATTACTATTTAGAGGTGAAATAGTTTGGTCCTACAAAAGAAGAGTGCAGTTTCTTTGTTTACTCTCAAACTGACATAAATGGCTGCTGTAAAGTTTTTTACTTTAGTCAAATAAATATGTTATCGGTTTATTAGTGGTAATATATATATGTAATACCAAATCAGAAAAAAAACATGTCATTGCTTAAAATCATTGTTGGTCTTCCTAAAAAAACAATATCACAGTTTCATAGTTTAGTCCCACGTCAGACAAAGCCGATCAAAAATGTTGCAAAAAAAATGCACAAAGAGAATAATCCAGAGACTAATCGAAAGAGAAAATCCCCTTTGCCTTTGTCTTTGTGTTAATTTTGTACTCACTGAAAATTTACCAACCGAGATGTCTCCTCTAAACATAGTGCAGATACCACACTCTGCCTTTAGGTTGTACAGTCAACAGAGGAGCTGGGCAGTTTTCTGTCTGATGACTCACAGGAATCAGAGTCTAATAGGGTGGTGTTTAATTTGTAAAGTAAGGGCTAAAAAAGGAAAGATACTGGAGTTAATTTGTAAAAACAAAAAGCTTTTTGTGAAAATGTAGTTTAGTGCTTTTTCATTGGACTCACATTGTGCTCATCGTGTCCAAGACGTCTGTCGACTAATCATTGGACTGCAGCGTGTTTAACTAAACCTTTATTCACAAATAATGCACAAAACAAGGGCTTAAGGACATGGCCTGAATTTAAATTAAAGGAAGAAATCCCTAAATGTTTCCATGGCAACCTGTAGAGGACATTTTGCACAAAAGATTAAAATTGAAAAAAAAAAAAATAAGAAAAAAAATCAAGTGACTTGAATTGCTAAAATTCAGAAAATTAATAAATATTTGTTATGTATTGTGATGACTGAACTTAATAATGGCATTCATAATAACAAAATGGGCAATCTTTAAAAGAGCTTTTTTATTTTTTTATGGCCAATAAGGAACAAAATAAAGTGTTAAAGATTATGCAGCATTTTGTCACTTGAGCTGCTGACAAAATGATTTTCTGTTCACTAATCAATGAACTGCAATGTGTTTAGCTCTACTTTTTAGTAACAATATAAATGCAAATAAATGAACTAAACTGAACTGAACTTACTGCTTGGTGGAACCGAGGCTCTTATGGACCTTTTTAAACTGTTACTGTAAACTGTTTTTTATTGTAGATGTGGTTCGTTCACTACAGTGGACTGCAGACTGTAAAACTATAGCATAACCTCTTTCTGCTGCAGCTAATACAAAACAGTTGGTGCTCACTGCCTGGACCTGCACAAATGAAACTAGTGCCACATGAGACACGATGTTTTCCGTCATCAGAAAAAACTTAAAATCAAAATCTGTGGTGAGCTACTTTTTCCTAGTTTCACGCTGACCAATGACATTACTGTACAACAGCGCTGAACTGAAAACCATCAGGTGCAAATCCTCAAACAAAGGTGCGGCTTCACACAGTTCTTCTACCTTTTTATAGCAATTGTGCTGTTTTATCAACATTATAAAGCACTTTTATATCTATACTTTCTTTGTTTTTTTTCCTAGATTTTGTTAAAAGAATATTAGTTTCTTGTGAATTGTTTGATGATGTGAACTGATCTACCCTTGTGTAATACTTTTGTATACAGTAGGGCTGTGCCATTAGAAGTGAATGGATTGGAAATATGTGAAAACCATGTATTGACTCGATGTACAGTAGATGGAGTGACATTTGTAACCTTTGTAGCTCTTTTTTCCTTTATCCATTGTCCATATTGTTCTCTGTTAAAAGCAGGATACAGTATGTTACGACTAGGGCTGCACGATATTAGGAAAACGTCCAATATGTGATAACTTGCATAATTTAGATATACTCCCTTGACAACAAAATCCTTAAGAATTATAATATATACATTTGTTTTCTGCTTTGGATTATGCCGCTAACATAAACCCCAGGTAATGAGTTAATATTCTTCCTGAAGTACTCCAGTGTGCTCTTGAGACTTTAATAAGAACAGTGTTTAAAGGTCTTGCTCTCGTCTTTAAACTCATTTTTGCCTCTCAAATCCATAGTCTAAAGATTTAAAATCAAGACTGTTCAAGACCACAGTTGGTTTATTTGTCATTTATTTTTTATTCACTGGTCTTGGTTTTGAATTAGTCTTCTTCTTCTCCTTCTCACTCGTCTTCTTCGTCTTCTTTGTCTTCTTCATTTTCGTCTTCTTCTTCGTCTTCTTCTACTAATCATAGTTGGCACCACATTCAGGTTTTTTGTTCTTTTGTAGAGCTCTTAAAATTTTCACAGACCAAATCATGTTGCCACACCCTCATAATGAATATTTTATGAAAGACATGGTCCAGATAAAGAGTAGCCTATGCTGTTTTCATTTCTCTAATAAAAAATAGACAAATCATTATAAAACCCATTGGAAGTTGGTTTCATTACTCCCTGCCCAAAGAAAAAAAGTGAACCCTTTCTAACCTCGTTCCTCTGGGTTTGTTCAAAGAAAACGGCATGTCCCTGCAGGGCTACCGTAGAAGAGAGTATCTCAATTGCGATCTGTATTGTCGCCACCTGATGTTTTGGAAAAACACGCACTCCTTTAAGACAATAGACTGTGGGAAAATCACACACACACAAAACCATTTACTGCAGAAAATCACAATTTTTCCATCTATTGTGCAGCCCTAGTACAACCTACGTGAAAGAATGTCTATTATGATTGTAAAGACAGAGTTAAATGTGCTTTGTATAATATTTTGTCCCGTATGAAGGACAGAGGCCACTCCCCTGATGAAAATTTCTGAACTGAAAATGGATTACAGACTAAATTCTCTTGATTGTAACTTCAGCGGTATAAATAAATATGGAGGATTTAGGCTTCAGAGTTTGTCAAAACATAAAACTGACAAAGTGTCGGATACTATGCCGGCACTCAAAGACAATAATAATAATAATAATAAAATATGTTATGACTTAAGTATGTCATATTTAAGGATTTGAATTTTAATTAATTTTAATGTCATTTTTAAGTGACCTTATTGTCGAGCCTGACCAGACATATCCCTTCCCTTCACAGCCATTTCAAATCAGTAGAAACCCTTATGGACCAAATATAAGAGTTTTTCTAAAAAGGGGGCGGGGTTTATGTGATCCTTCTTTTCTCTGATTGGTTGTATGTTTCTCCAGTTGTGTCCAGAGCTAGTTCTTTTCAGTGTCTGTTTAGTGCTGCCTTTTGGAAATTCAACTAAAATCCACTTAAACCAGACTAAATCTTTAGCTAGACTAGAAATATAATACAAATGTCTGGCCAGGCTAATTATTCCCATCTTTTAATCACACACAAAACTAAATATACAACTTTTGTGTGACTTTATCCCCCTTTTTATTATTCACACATTTGTACATTTTGTACATAATTTACCAGTTGCTGTTTTCCATATGTTTTTATAATTTTTTCTATTACGTATGAGATGTACAAATATAATTCTTTGCTAATATATATCATTGAATTAGAAGCATCTTAGGAAAAAAAAAATTGGATTGAAATTGCTTTGAGCGTTTAGATGTAGGAGACTTTAAGGGTTTTTTTTGTTTGTTTTTTTGTTTTTATACTGATTTGTTTGTGTCAAGTGGATCCAGTTAACTGTCGTGTGATCTTTAACAGTGGCCTATGGACAGCTTTAAGACGAGCGCTCTTCGCTGCACAGCCCTACGCCGTTTCATTTATGCCTCTGTTTCCTTTTGTAAGACTTTATAGAAGGATTGTAGGTGTTTTCCAATGGTGCTAAACATTTCATCTAGTCAACAAGAAAACTCTCGTTCATAGAGAAATAAACACATCTGGACAATGACTGTTTTATGTTCCTTGTCGTAACGGAAAAGGCCTATTATTTCACTCTCATATAATTATATTAACAAAGGCATTTTAACTTTGTACTTGAAAAAATAAGGATAAGAAATAATGAAAGGTTGCTTATATTGTTTTAGACTAGAGATTGCTGTAGTTGGTGCTTATTTGTGGGAAAATTGTGTGAGAAAAAAAAAAAGGTTTTACTGTAGCATAACGTTGGCTTAATACACGTCGCTTTGGATCTACATTCCACGCTGTAATATGCTCCATGTTTGATTTGTTTTTTTTATTTCTTTTAACCAGAAACAGCTCATTTTACTTTTTCAAAAAAAAAAAAACAGGTCAGAATGATCTTCTGTGAAACTCTGTCAATGGTCTACAAACTGTTGTTTTTTTTTCGTTCGCACAGCTAATGTAGCATTCACTCTCCACTTGGACCCCTCCATTCTTATGTTTAGTGTCCAGAGAGAAGATAGAGGCTCTGTGTGTACTTGTGCTGGAGAACACTTGAATAAATGTCATGTTTTTTGTGCAAATATCTGCCTCCTGTTTCTTTGTCACACATACAGTTATAGACTACCACAACTGGATTAACATCTGATTGCTTTTTAATCGCAATTCACTTTTATTTGTACAGCACAATATCATGACAGCAGTTGCATTTAAAGGGCTTCACGGAGACGGGCTGTGTCCTGGCACCCTCCATCAGTGTGAGGGAAATGTGCATAAATAAAAAAATATATATAGTCCATGATGTTCATCTGAGTGAGCGGAACAGTACAGTATCTACTCCCCCAGAGGAAAGTGGGACACAGGCACAATGTGTGAACTTTGAACTAAGCAGAAATGTAAACTAAAATTGTAAAGGCACTAAAAGAGAAGAGGACAGACAGAGGATAGAAGCTCAATGTGTCATACAGCCTCCCAACGTCTGGGCCTAGAGCAGATTATCCAGAGATGACTGTCTAATGATGAACTGTGATGAAGTGGTAAATAGAACATACATAATAATCAAGCAGTATATCGACTCCATGATATTCTCTTACTTTACATCTGGTCTCAGTAAAGCAGTGTTGAAATAAAACCTCATCAGAGTCTCTTCAAACAAGAATTTAGACCAGCAATAGTTCCTCGACATTACTGCAGTACAGTGCATGAAATTAAAGTCTTCATCATTTAAAAATGTTATCTGTTTGAGATTTGTCGTGACATTTTTTTTTAGTAACCCAATTTCTAATTTGTACAAGAGGTCTTTTTTAAATCTACTAAATTTTGACAAAACTGATTTTTTTAAATAAAGCTGAATTTGTAAATAAAAAATAAAAAAGGAATGGAATTGCAATAATTAATATATTTCAGCATTTCCCTCTTGTGTTTACGTGTAAGAGATATTTCTGTAGTCTTTAAGTCTCAGCCAATCACAGCTCACGGAAGAAACGAAAATACTGCAATTGAGGCTATGTGACTAATTTAGTTTTTTCTGTTTTAAATTACCCCTCGTCAGGTAATAGAGTCTTGTACATCCCAGGACACCCTCCTCCTCTCGCGGTGGTACAGTCTCCTCAAACCGGACACGCCCTGCGTTAGAGATAATTGGTTGCTTAGGAAACCGAGTCCTCAGACGTCGCCTCTGATTGGAGCGTCTTCACGTCGCGCGGCGGGATGCTGAGAGGCGCGTCAACACTGCGTCAACAAAGTGCCAGACACACAGGAAAACGACTGATCTGTCCCTAGAGACTGTCAAAATAAAAGTCTGATCTGGAAGACAAAAGCGGGTGGTGACATCTTTATATAGCGACACAATAAAAGCGCGTTGTTCTTGTTATATTATTACAATACACGTATTTTGGCTTGAGTTAATTAATGATTGATAAATTTAATGATTTACATATTTTCTGGAAGCCTACAGTTTATAAATAATATATATGTATATATATATATGTTTCTCGCTAAATATTGTTCCACTGTTGAATTACACAGGGTTTCATTTAAGAAAAAATATTTTCTGGTTAAAGTCAGGTCGGTTTATTGAAGTCTTGTAAATATTTGTTAAAATATTTAAAATAAAAACAGCTGATTGAAAAGAAATCCAAATGGTCTCATTTGAACAAGTAATCTGTCCTTCAAGCAACATATTAAGCATCTTGTACGTAAACTGAAGCTGAAGCTCTGTTTTCTTTTCAGAAACAAATCCTGTTTCTCTGTTTATACCAGCAAACATTTATTTTCTGCAACTTTTTTACCTTTGTTGGATTACAGCAATCTCCTTTTTATGAATGCATCTGATCATCTTTTTAAAAAGCTGGACACTGTTTATTGCTTTACGTTTTATAATTGGTTGTGAAAATCGTGTTTACATTGTGCTGCAGCTGAGTGTCCGTCCCTGTATGTTCGCAGGTGTTCTCATTTGCTGACTTTCATTTATATTTCTTGGGCTCCTCCCATCTTACCTCTGCACATACATGAGTAAAAACCAACAGAAGTATGCTCTGTGTTCTCAGAAGAACATTCTGATGGTGGTTCCCCGAGTCAGAGTTGATTAAGGCAGAATTTCAGTAGCTGCCCTCTGTGCACGGAATGAACTGCAAAATGTTCTAAATCTATCTGAACTTGTGACTTTAGGAGAATTTAAATTTATTTTAAAGAAGCGTCAACTAGCTTTGAAATGTAACTGTTTTGAACTTGCACACATTGAATTGATTTTGTAACTTTTGATTGTAAATATTGTTATTTGTGTTTTTGTAAATGTTTTGTACTTGTCTGAAACTGTATGTAATGCTGTTGTCTTGGCCACTCTTGGAAAAGAGATTTTTAATCTCAATGAGGTTTTACCTGGTTAAATAAAGGATATAAAAAAACATCTTTCGTTATTTCTAGTTATTTCACACGCTCTTATTTGTAAAGCTGAAACCGGATGTGTTCGTCCTCGCGCCTCGTTGTCTTGACGCCGGTGATGCTGCACTCGGCTGGTCCCAGACCGGCTCCATCTGCTGTGGATCTCTTCGGGAAGTGCCATCCGCGGATTGTTGCCTTGTTTCCGTCACTAAAGTCAGCCATAGCCCCGAAGCGAGAGACCCGAGTGGAGCAGCGCAAACAGCGGCGGCAGCGGGACTCAGGAGGTAGGCATGTGACCGCTCTGCGCACTTTATTCAACCCTGGTTACTCAGTTTAGGAAGAAGACTTTTGTTCCTACGCCCCCGGGCTACTGGAGGCTACGTCTGGGTGGCAGCCTGTTGTTGGTGGTGGTGCCATCCTCAGGACTCATACACGCCCTCAAACCCAGATACAGCACTCCATTACGCACAAGAGACGCGTTGTTGTGACCCACTGCTGCTCTGTGTCGTTCTTAAAAGCAGCAGAAGGAAGGACTGAGGGGCGGACTCAGAGCTCGGGAGGCGGCTTGTAGGTCGCTAATAAACGTCTGTGAAGCCGGATGGAGAGTGCCTTTCTTTGTCAAGACGCACTAGTCAAGTGTCATGATTTCACTGACTCCACTTACGCAGCAGAACGAGCAGCAAAAAGGTGTCCTGGCCATTTGCACTGATTTAGTTTTACAGGAGTTCAGTTTAACAATTTGACCGAATTTATAAAATTTTTTAATTCTTTAATTTATCTGGGTCACAAAATATATAAATTGTTAATTATAGGCCTCTTGACACAGGTTGGAACTTTAAACTTGTGTCCAGATGTCCATTTTGATATTGTGGGGTGAATTTTAGTGACAAATAGAGAAGTCATAGGGCTGGGCTGGGTCAAATGTGAAAATATCAGAACATGAGATTAATTTAACATTTTAGAAGTACTATTATAATCAATGAATGAACTATTATTAATTATTTACCTTCATTGTTTCACAAATTAATATTATATTATATTATTTTGATATTTTTTTAGATTATATGAATGTATATTGTAGCCATAAAAGCCATAAAAGACTGCTATTTTTTGCTGACTCAATATTTCATACATTGCAATGTATTACATACTCCTTAGATCTTTAAGACCAGACTATGAGACAGGACAGCCTGGTCCCATCAGGTTTAGATTCAGCTTAACCCCCCCTCTGGAGATAAAGCTCAGCTCCCTCACCAGTTGTTCTCAGAATTGACAAAGTCTCTTGGAATTAGAGACAAAGAGTCCAGATGCTTTTGCTTTAACCTTTTCTTTATTGGATTGTTATACACTGTAGATATACTTATTTAATTTTCTCCCCATTATTATCTCGTTTATTATGGACCAACACTCACTCTTAGTCACTTTGGACAGTTTAGAGTTAACTGGATGGTGGAGATTAAGGTAATGATAATGGGTTAGAATGAGGCTAGGACTCATATTGAACTATTATTTTACTCAGTCTTGACTTGGACAAAACTCTCTGTGAGTGGATGAAAACCTCTTTTCATGGCTGGGTTTGTAGAGTTGACCTGATGGAGGGTCTAAGGACAGGTGGTGTGTCTGGTACAGTCTGTGAAGTCGTCTGAGGCAGCTGTTGTTCTGATACTGGACAATACAAAAACATACGTCTAGTCTGAATTTAAAAACTGACCCTTAAACCAAACACTTACCTCTCCATGACTTTTGTGGATTTCTTAACTATTCCCTGGAATCTTTTCCAAAAGATCCTGGGCTTGGTCTGGTCTTGGTCTAAAGCTAAAGACCTGGTTTTGGTCTCAGTGTGGTCTCAGCTAAAACACTCCTTAATAAAATAATGGTACATGGTTAAAAAAGCAATTGTATTTGAATAAACTCAAGTCTATTGCACAGCTCTAGTTCAAAGCCTATGTCTTCATAAATACATTCTCAGTTTATTACACAGTAGCAGACATTAGGCCATAGCTCCATTCTCACTGAAGGACGGTCCCAGAGCCTTCATCAGCCCGTGCCATGCAGCAAAACCTGCCGCACCCTCATACGTCCTGCACGCTCACGCAGCACGCAGGAGAGAAACACAGGCCCACACAATACATGGCACCGATAATAGCCCACAGTGGTGTCGTCTGAGGGAGGAGGGAGGGAGCACGGTGCAGATTGGGCTTTTGTTATTGGTGAATGGTTAAACACTGACGGTAATTATATTCAGGAGACAGTGAACAGATAAAGGACAGAAGAATGGAGTGGTGTTGTACCAGCAGTATATGTTGGATTAACTTGAATTGTTTTAGTAAAGAAAACACAAGCTTAGACGAAGACAAGTGTGTGATAAATAAGCATCATCAATATTCAATCTGTTGTGGGCTACACAGTTGTACTTTAATAGTTGCTCCAATGCTCTATGTCCAAGTCAAAATCTCAGCATGTCCTCTAAATGGGCTGGGTTAGCAATCTTTAGTCAGGGCGGGGCCTTTTCATGTTCTCCTTGTGTCCAGCAGAGTTTCCTTAGGTTTCCCCCATCAACCAGTCAGTACTCATAACCAAGATACTGGCTTTGCATCTGGAGCGAGTCCATGCCCCAAGTGGTGCCAAATGATGGATGGGTTACATGTTGGACAATGTTTAAAAGTTAACTATGATTTATTAAGTTATCCCAAATATTTTATTCCCTTGTGTCTTCCCTTATCTTTCTAAATCACATTTAAATAACTATTCAAACTTCTAAATAAATGCAAATAACTAAGATTTCTTAAGTTAATCTAAATCTTTTTAAAATAAGTCCTTAGAACTTGCACCAAAAGCATCACGGGGGCGGCAGTAGCTCAGTGGGTAGAGTGGTCGTCCTTCAACCGGAGGGTAGGTGGTTCGATTCTCACTCTCCCCACAGTTCATACTGTTGTTGTGTCCTTGGGCAAGACACTTAACCCACCTTGACTCCAGTGGCTGTAACACTGGTAATTACTGTTGAACAATGTAAGCCACTTTGGATAAAAGCGTCAGCTAAATGAATAAATGTAAATGTAAACGTAGAATGACCCTTCACTCGAGTCATGTTGCAAGGAGCGTTTATCAGACAAAACTTAATAATACAACCTTAAAAACACTAAAACGCTAAGAGACAATACAGCTTAGAATGATTTTAATGTATTGATAACTTGCACATAGGCAAATGTTTGGGTTGCTCTAATAATAATAATAATAATAATGATGGAGTATGATGGAAAATACAAATGTTTTTTTTTTTCCAAATGAAGGTGCTTTATTCTTTTCTGTTCTCATCATCTTGTTTTACATGTTTTTTACAATTACTATCTTATTACATCCTAAACTGTAAATAATATGACTAATATTGATGAAGCCCTGTTGAATAAGCAAATGGACAAAACTTTTTTTTCTGTTTTCTGTTAGCCATTGTCATACATTTTTGCACAGTTTTTTTTCCACTGTCCATTGGGACGTGAGGTCACAAGCGGAGACTGACACGGACTACTCTCAGTTGTAGCTGATGTCAGACACAGGCTTGTGGACAATTCACAGAGCGCTCACATTTCTCTGCTAGACTTACACTTTCTACAATATCTCAAAATGAGGTACTGCAGTTATAGATAGTAATTTGAGCAGTTTTTATTGTTTTGTTGTGTGTTACCAAATCTCTCTTTTTCTGCAGATCTAGAGCTATCGTCATGTCTTCCAGCTCGGCGAACGTGCGGATCCTGATAAAAGGAGGAAAAGTGGTGAACGATGACTGTACGCAGGAGGCAGACGTCTACATCGAGAACGGGATCATCCAGCAGGTCGGGAAGGAGCTGATGATCCCGGGAGGAGCCAAGGTCATCGATGCGTCTGGAAAACTGGTGCTCCCCGGAGGCATCGACACCAGCGTTCATCTGGACGAGACTTTCATGAACGCAACCACAGCGGATGATTACTACAGCGGCACTAAGGTAAAAACAGAGGGGGCTTACATTAAAAACTGGAGAAAAGTTTAAGTCACATGGATTATTCTGAGGCAACAGTGTTAACGGTAGAACAGGACGTCAAGTATTTAAAAGGTTGGTTTAAAGAGTTGGTGGTTTGTTAACATTTGTCCTTGGTCAACACACCAAAACCCAGCTTGTTGCCAATGATGTAATAATTTGTGTTTTTGTTTAAAAGAAGAAATGGGTAAATGCTCAGAGCTGTTTCTAGAGACAGAAGGGTACTCAAGCAGGAGTTAAGTGTCCTCAATGCTAACTGTCCATTATAAATCCAAATACTATAAAAACACTCCAACGTGTATCAGCTTGTCCTCGGTTATTTGTTTGCTCCATTTAATTGACATAATATTAGTTCAAAAATAATCCACTGCCCTCTATATTTTGGGTTTGGGCCTCAGATAATTCTGGATATGCAGCTGATGAAGTAGAGCAGACTAAAGTCTTTACAGTCCCTGATGAGACTGGGACGCCCCTCTCAGCCTCGGGGCATCCTGATGACTCACCACTGAGACGCTCTGAGACAGAAGCTGAGAGCTGCCGGATGAGATAGTGCAGGAGTGGTGTTGGCTGTCACAACTGTCAAAGTGCAGTGGCGTTCACCAGTCATGACAGAATCTATAACTCATAACTAAGCATTTCCTGTTTGATTGTAGATATTACAATAATGATAAAAAAAATGATAAATGATAAATGAATGATAAAAAATATAAAAGTTCTCTGGGTCCACATCAGGTGCCACTGTCCTCTCTTTCTCTCGCTCATGCCTGTCCCTGTCCCCTCCTCCCGACCTGCTCCGCTCGCTGCCGTGCTCCAGAGACAAATGCATACCGTTTCCATAGCGACCATTTGGCTACTGCAAAAACTGCAAAAAAAAAAAAAAAAAACCTTTCACTCGCTCCATTGTGCTCACGGACAATGCCCCTCAGAGCCCCCTCCCACAGTAAGATCTACTCCAGTCTCGAGGGTCAGCTGACAGATGCTCCCTGAAGCACACACTCAAATACAAAACACTCTCTATTTTCACTTTAGGGGTTTATTAATCAAAAATAAGGACTCTTTGTGAATATGAATAATAGGTTTTAGAGCTTCTTGATGTACTCTTTGACTGTTTACTGCAAATTAAATAATATAGTGAAGCATAGTTGAGGTAAAATGTTTAATCAGTAGAAGTTAGGGTTAGTAGAGCTTTAAGTTTTATTGGCAGTGACATTTACTTTTATGTTTAGAGAAGACGCTCTTGCAATTTTATGGACAACCTCAGTCTATGCATTTAATTGCAGTTACGTAACTGTTTCTTAAATTAACACACATGTATTCTTTCTTTATTATTTCTAATATCTTTGTGTACATTTTCTTGTATCTAGCAGCCATCCTACCCAAGACAATTTATCTAATTTAGTCCCCATAGGGATATCTTTTCTTTGCATTTACCCCATCCATCATCCAGTGTCATAGGGGGCAACCTTTTATGAACAGTGTGCAGCCAATAAGTAGGGCCTGAGCACCCTCTCCAGCTCTCGAGCCTGCGTCTTTGGGTTCATCTTCGACTCTTTGACTGTGCCGTTATACTTTACCGCTGTCCCAAAGCATGAGTAAGCATAGATGGAGGAGAAAACCGTGGCCACGCCACGTGCTGTTGGAAGAGACACACAACAAGTGTCTCATGTTTCAACAGAGACGGGAGCAGTGGATGTTTGAGGCAGTGGTTTATATGAGGACATTTTGTCCGAGATCCAGCTTTGTAAACGTCTACATAAACAGGTGACGCCCTGTTCTTCGCTCATCTCCCCTCCTCCATCTCTCCACTCTGTGTCTCCTCTCTGTGTCTCCTCTGTGGGCGGGACTAAGACCCGAGGAGAGGAGGCAAGTGGGAGAAAAGAGGATGCAAAAAGAATCCAGATGAAACCTCCCCTTGGTGTTGGGTACATACTGGAGAATATAAATCAAAATATCTTAGAGGAGACAAGCTATTGGTCAGTCACAGTAATAATGTTAACATAATGTTGTCTTGATTTGATTAAAATCCTTCGTGTTGGAAAAACAAGACAAGACAGAGACAAGATCTTCAAAAAGTGGTCTCACTGCAACACTGTGCTTTTGTGTTTTTTTTTTTTGTTTTTTTGTTTTTTCAGGCTGCTTTAGCTGGAGGGACAACGATGGTGATCGGACACGTGTTACCGGAGAAGAACGAGTCTTTGATGGAAGCCTACGAGAAGTGCCGCAGCTCGGCCGACTCCAACACCTGCTGTGACTACGCCCTGCACGTCGGAGTGACCTGGTGGGGCCCCAAGGTACAGTCTTTCTCCTCTGTTTCATTTCATCAGCTGCGTTGATTTTTGTAATGGACACAATAAAACAGAACTTTTCTCTTGGTTTAGGTAAAGGCCGAGATGGAGAAGCTTGTTCGAGAGAAAGGTGTGAACTCCTTCCAGATGTTCATGGCCTATAAAGACATGTTCATGCTGCGGGACTGTGAGCTCTTTCAGGTCTTGCAGCACTGTAAGGACATCGGGGCTGTAGCCAGGGTTCACGCTGAGAACGGAGAACTGGTGTCAGAGGTGGGACATATGTCTATTTTAGTTTTTATTTAATTGAATAATCATCAGAAATGCTAATGTGATTGTGTGTTCTGGTTTATTTTAGGGAGCAAAGGAAGTATTAGAGCTGGGGATCACTGGACCTGAGGGGATTGAAATCAGCCGACCAGAAGAGGTATGAGGGCAGTACAGAGACACATCATTTCAACAATGTCTCAGAAGAAACAACACAATGTGAAGCACAAAAAAAAAGATTTATGTCAGTAAATTGTTAAAGGGACAGACACCCAAATAAATATAGGCTGACAATTGCCTAGAAGATAATACAATTCTGATGCCTTTCCTGTGTACATTTTGTCAAGATACAATGTTTATGGTAACTTAGACACTTACAGACACAGTCTACACAGACAGTATGCAAAGCTACAGGAATAAAAAATGATTAATAATAATAGATTCACAGTTTCTCCAGCCCAATAATTTTATTAGATTTTATTTTACTCTTATTCAGTCATATCTCCATTAGTTACCTGTTTCTGTTACCTTTTTTAAGCTAGCTCTAAAACAATAAAAAAGTTATCGTTTTTTTCCACACAGTGACAGATCTATACATCATAGATCTACACACTTCATCATTTCTGGGTCTGTGATTGACTAATGGGCCCCATGTGGCTTCACAGGCTCAGTATTGGTCTCAGGCCTTTATTATGACATAACACAGATTGTATATCATTCATTTATGTGAAATTTAATGCCAAATACAACAATGCTGGAGACCTGAACATGTTTATGAGTCTGAGAAATCATCTAAAATGTACTGGATTCTCCTGCAGTGTAATTCTATTTTAGCCCATAGACAACTTTTTTTAAATGAAAACAGACATAAATAGTTTTGTATCAGGGTGCAGCAACATATCCCATGTACAGAGGAAACAGTGACCGTGTGTTTCTTCACAGCTGGAAGCAGAGGCCACTCACAGGGCTATTACAATCGCCAACAGGGTAAGTGTTGGTCGCATACGCAATGATATACAAATATAAACAATATTTTTACAGATAAAATAAAGACATTAATTTACTGTGTGTTTTGTTTCAGGCTCACTGCCCGATTTACCTGGTGAATGTGTCCAGCGTGTCGGCTGGAGACGTTATAGCTACGTCAAAGACACAAGGTCACTTCAGTTAAACACTATTTCCTAATATTGCTTTATTTACAATAATCTTTCCACATTGCTCACTAATGCAGCCTGTTGCTTATATAATACTCAGTATGTTTAAATGACCGCTCAGGCGTCTGGTGTCTACTTAACGAATACTGGATAAACGGTGTGTGTCGCGTGGATGACAGTTGTTGAATCTTGTCTAATCCAGTCCGTTTGCTTCTGTTTTGGGGTCTGCAGGTAAAGTGGTGCATGGGGAGACCACCACAGCCCACTCTGTCCTGAGCGGGCTGCAGTACTATCATCAGGACTGGGCTCAGGCTGCGGCTCACGTCACTGTGCCTCCTTTACGCCTCGACCACTCGTCTCCCAACGCCATCATGAGCCTCCTCGGAAAGTAAGAGTCAAAACATGCTCTTCCTCTGTTCCACTGACCAAATAACTGGGTCCTACTCTAACCTGTGACTCTACCTACATACTCACAGAGTTAGATAATTATACATGTTGTATACTTTGTTTTCTTTTATGAAATATGAACAGTCTCAAAGCTGTGTACCTTAACTGCAATTACCCCATCTCCAGAAATGGCTCATTAGAGATTTTGTGATGTCACAAATAACCCCAGCACAAATCTGAACACATCCATGTTTGATCACTTCGTTAAACTTGGTAATCATTCCTTTTCTTCATCATTTCTCTGCTGCACTTACCCTTTAATAGAAAATATGACAGATTATTGAGCAGTTTGTTTCACAGCAGCGTCTTGATCGAATTTTGCAAGATTATCATATTTTAACTTTTATTTAGTTTTAAATTTCCTGTAGTAATTGCTGTACAGTTGTTGGTAAATTTAAATTACATTTTCTTTGGGTGTTAATTACTGCATGAGATACCAAATCTGACAGGGTCTTTAAAGGCAAAAGGAATATCCAGGTATTCTAAAATACCTTTTTTGTAAAATAAACAGGGCATCAGACTTAAAGGGACAGACACTAAATCAAAATGTTTTCATAAACAAATGTGTTTTTTGTTTTCTTGACTATGTTTTTTTCTTTTTTAATTGGTACCGTTCCAACACTTATATAATCCAAGTCTTTAATGAAGTGTTGGCTAATTTCCCTAACTTACTTCTTCTGGCTTATATTTCTTTTCTTTTATGTTCAGTGCGAGACAAAATAGCAGTAATCATTTGTAATCCTCCTTATTTACAACTATGTGTGACCTCATTTCTCTGTTTTCTGTTGCAGTGACACTCTAAACGTTGTTGTCTCCGACCACCGTCCGTTCACCATCAAACAGAAAGCTATGGGCAAAGACGACTTCACCAAGATCCCCCACGGGCTCCCGGGCATCCAGGACCGCATGAGCGTCATCTGGGAGCGAGGAGTGGTATGGCTCTGTCGTTCCTGTCCTGCTGCCAGTGAACGTCTGTGAGGGGGGCATCTGTTTGGGGGAATATTGATCTGAACGTGTAATACAGTAGAAAAAGTGACATCTGCCTGTGGTCTGCCGACTGTGTATCGTCTCTAAGCTCTCTCTGTTTAATTCACAGATTGGGGGCAAAATGGATGAGAACCGCTTCGTAGCAGTCACAAGTTCAAACGCCGCCAAGATCTACAACCTGTATCCTCGGAAGGGCCGGATCATCCCCGGAGCAGATGCTGATGTGGTGGTCTGGGACCCTGAGGGATCCAAGTACGAAACCCGACCTGTCCCATTAAGGAGCAGCTTGTCTCGCTGCAGCTTTTAGATCATATTTTGGAGTCGGAGTAGCTTTTTGTCTGGTTACACAGCAAATGCTCCTGGGAAAAACAGCAAGATTTACTCAGTTTCACTCAGAATTACATTTTGTTTAGACGACTTGGGCCATGTATTTGAAGGTACTTTGTGTAAAATATTGTTGAATATCAGTGAGCATTACTTGTTTCAGTTGTGTCCATAGCAGACACTTAAATCTCCACAAAAAAATAGCATTTGTTCATAGCCTACAGTATGTCCCTGCAGGGCTACCATAGCTGTTAACATGCTCTGAAAAGTTTGCCACCAGATTCCACAAAAAGCCGAACATAAATACAAAATTTGACTGTGCCTAAGTGTAACTTGAGATACCAAGTCAGTTTCATTGCGTCAACAACACCGTCACATATTGGAGGTTTTCTTGATATTGTCCAGTCCTCCAGAGTGTCTACATTGTATTTACAATTATTACAATAGTTCTTTCTGCTTTAACTTAGTCATAAACATACATTTATCTTATCAAACACATGAAAAGATCCATCTAACAAAGTATTCACGTTCGAAACCTGGTCTTACCGACTCTTTTGTCTAAAGATGTTGCAGTTCTGACAGGTCTGGGCCTGTTTTAGGTTTAAAGATGTAATGACCATTTTACTTTTCTGAACATAAACAACACGGTGCTGCTCTGACTGGATTTATGAAACTGCAGTTTCAGAAATCCAGTCACCTCCAGGTATTCATTTTAAGTTCCTGACGCCTTTAACTGTAACCTTCTAGACGGTTCTGTGGAGCAGACTACAATCTGTGCAGCAGTTCTATTTGGCAGATTAAACACCTGATGCTTTATAGACAATAAAAATATTTTTATGACAGAAAAGAAATACAAGTTTAGCCATAAATGTGGAAAAATAGCATCAATGTTGTTTTCCAAACAGTGTAGAGTGTAGCATACCAGATGTTTTTTCTGATATGCCTGGCCCTAAGCTTCTGTTCGACATTAACATGGAGGAACAGAATAAGAATCCTAAACTGATCTGGTATGTTTGCCCGCAGAACCATTTCTGTGGATAACCAAGTCCAGGCCGGCGACATAAACCTGTATGAAGGTCTGCGTTGTCATGGTGTGCCTCTGGTGACCATCAGCCGCGGTCATCTCGTCTACGAAAATGGCATGTTCACGTGCTCCGCAGGCTCCGGGAACTACTGCCCGATGAGGACCTTCCCAGATTATCTTTACAAGAAGATGGTTCAGAGGCAAAAGGTACCAGACACAAATGATCTGAAACTTTAAACCCCTTCCTCCAAACCCTCAACACAGTTTCTCTCATTAAAGCAACAGGAGAATAGAATAAGGTAAGAATAGTGTCCTGAAAGCATCCTGTAGGATAAAACAGAGGTGCCCTGTTTGTTCCACATGTGTATTTTTGTAATATGAGTGCATCTTTGAGGCAGCATTGTCAGCCCATAAAGAGATTATAATTATTACTGGAACAGTCATTAGAGAGAAAATAATAGATGTTTAAGGTTTAATTGTTAATAGTTATTAGAAAGGTTGGAAATAAACACTCCAAATCTCATTAGTTTCTGTGGCTCTTACACTGGAATAAACCTGCTCTCTTTCATTTTGATAAAGGTTGTGGAGGTAAATGGTAAGAGAACAGCACTATGTTAAAAAAAATCCTAAGCTGTAGTTTTTTATGTAAGCAGGCATGTGAGAATTGATTTTGATTAGATTAGACTCGTCAGGTATGTACTGTCTTTATATTCAAACCAAAGGTGCACTGTTGTCGGCTGTAGGCAAGTGGCTCTTTCATTACTGTTCATTCCTTCACTAAACATTATAGCAGCTGATCATCTCAACACTTCTGGAGCACATCTGTTATTTCCCAATCGCTTTTTCTTCACCTCATGTCATAGTTATAAAAGAGAAAGAGTTTGCTCTGAAATCATTTTAGCTTCTCGTACATGTAGATCTTTTCTTGTCTGTATTTATTCGTGTGTGTTGTCTTCTCAGTCCCAGGCGGTGAAAGCTGTGGAGAGAGAGCCCTACGACGGAGAAGTGGTGGAGGTGCTGAACTCAGGGAGGAGAGACTACGGGACTCTGGATCTGGACACGCCGACCCGTCCCTCGACTCGACACGGAGGCGTGAGAGACCTCCAGGAGTCCAGCTTCAGTCTCTCCGGTGAGAATAAGACTAATGTTAAACATAGAACGGTTTGTTTATTTAAGGATCCCCTTTAGTCGTTATCACAGTTCTTCCTGGGGTCCACATTTACACAACATTCATCCCATAAACATTCAAAGTATAGTATACTAAGAATTCAAGTAGACAGTTGAACATGTCAATATATTTTACAATAAGAATAGTTTAAGTAAATATTCACAAAGATACAGCTACAACTGTAACACAATAAATGACTTAGTGATCATGTTACAAAATAAAAATATATAACAAACAAAAAGATTATCTTCAAAATGTAAAAATATTAATACATTTACATTTATTCATTTAGCTGACGCTTTTATCCAAAGCGACTTACAATGTTCTACAGTAATTACCAGTGTTACAGCCACTGGAGGCAAGGTGGGTTAAGTGTCTTGCCCAAGGACACAACAACAGTATGAACTGTGGGGAGAGTGGGAATCGAACCACCGCTCTACCACTGATTACCACTTTCCTGATGTAATATAATCTTAGAGGGAAAGAACAGGCCTCTGTCAGACTGTTGCTTCTCAGAGTTTAATTTGTCGTGCAAATCAAAATGTTTGTGCACTGCTTTTCTCTCAGTCACACAACCAAAGATTCCCTTCAAAAATATCAGATAGGTTCGGAAATTTAGCACAATTGCAGAGAATCTTGCTGTGACATTTATTAATAACCATGGTATAATAGTTAACTTGAACAAGTTAAGTTGTGTGAACAAGCATATGTGCATGCTAGTTTATAGAAAAATTCACAGAGTGAGATTTAGGCAAATTCTATACTGTTAGTGGTCAAAATATTCTGTCTTGCATTTATAATAGTACCATGTTGTGGGGACAAACATAAACTTGGACACAAAGAACCATTTCTAGACAATAAGTCAAGATTTAAGAAAATAATTGTCTATTTGTCTTTTTAGACTTTTCCATATATACATTTAATATTGTGACTATTCTTTAAAAATCAGCTGTAATTTGCAATAGCTTTGTGTAGTTGATGCATATTATTTGTCAAAGACAAATCCCATACTTTGAACCAACATATTCACTTAAGAATAACCATACCATATTTTTTCACCCCTGGGCCAGACATACACAGGGCACTCACAGAGTTCTTCTCCGACCACCACCAAACTTACCTCTACACTCTCACACAAAGGTGGGTTAAGGGTCTACCTGCCCACCTTCCAGTTACAGGACGACCGCTCCAGCAATGAGCAGAGAGTTTAAATCTCTCTGGAGCAGTCTAAGCTGTTTGAATCTGTTTTAGTGGAAAAGTCAACAACACACCAGTTTACTGTGTCACTAAAACCACACGACTCCGTATTTCTCCAGGGGCCCAGATCGACGACCACATCCCAAAGAGATCCTCGGCCCGTATCCTGGCTCCTCCCGGGGGACGGTCCAGCGGGATTTGGTAACCGGCCCCGAACCTGGTTAAAGCAGAAGAAAACAGAAGGAAATGCACGGCCGAGCAAGTTTGTTCTTTGTTTTTGTTTTTCTTGTGGAAGCTTCCAGTCGTGTGGTAACGGATTCATGTTTTCAGTTTGAACACTGCACAAGGTTTAGGACTGTTTTACACTGCATTTAAACGATTCATAGCTCAAGTGAGGGATACCTAATCCAATTTAAGTTTTGACCAAATGTAAAAGATTACAATGGACTTTGTTAGGGGCAAAATGATTTTACTGTTATGGGCCAAACCAAGATTTAAAGGAGGACCAAAATCAAGTGAGTAATATATGTGAAGAAATAACAAACAATAATATGGTTGAAACTAAAAAAAAAAAAAAATAGTCTGCATTTGAAGAATATTTCAACAATAATTATTAGGGCTGAACCTCGTAGTGCAATTGCATATCATAATAATTCAAAATAATTCAAATAAGCGGTAAAAACTGAAAGGTCATAAGTGACATTGAAATGAGTTGTATACCGTTTCAGTGTTAAGAAATGTTCTTTCAAAATCTGCTCAAGTAAATGTAAAAAAAATGTGTTGTGTGTGCAAAATGTGTATTCATTAAATAATAAGTTTTTTTTATTATTCATAAGATTTGACAACAATGTAATGTTCTCATATCATTCAGTTTGAAGAATTGAATGGATTCGACTGGTCTTGACTCAATGTCCTTTGGGTCTAAAACTGAGACCCGACAAACTAAAAACAAGTTTCTAACAAGACTAACTCCTTTAAATTATGGTTTCAAGTTTCAAATCCCACTCGGTATTTACAACACGAATAAATTCTAGTTTTAGTAAGTTTAGGGCGAGTCGTGGTTCGTACCGTTCTGTTACCTCACTGTAAAATATTTGCACTTATGTCAATTCAGATGCCTTTTTTTTATGTGAAACTGTCACAACTGTCTTTTTTTACCATGAGCTGCGGGGAATGAACTGTCTTAAACATTCAGTGAGTAAATGATGAAAAGGATTGTTGTATTCGACCAATTTAGGAAAATATCATAATGCAAGCTTTTATTTCTTATTGTTATTTTGTTTTATTTGTAAAAAATTTTGACACTGTTTTTTGATCTGTATAATTTCTAACCGTGTTTACGGCCTTAGAGCACAATAGACTAATGTTCAACCCTTTTAAATGTGAACGAGAAGACCTTTAAACTCCTGTAACATTAAAGCAGCAGTAAAACACCTCGAGGGCAAAACGTCTTAACCAACCAATGTCTGGCCTTCTTATTAATAAATATCCTAAAATAACATTTGAATTACTGGAACAAGGCCCACAGTCTTTTTTAAGATTACAATTTCTCCAAAAATACACGTCACAAAAGCAATAGAAAGAAGACTAGGCTGCTAAAGCATCAAAATATTTCAGAAAAAGCAACAAACTTTTTGGAGGGGGTTAGCTAATCCTCTTTTAGTCCTAAATGTTTTTCTTTACCTGACTAAATCCGGACTGAACAAGAATAGCTCTCATGGCAACAAGTACTGAAAACACAAAATAATGGCACTATGAGTCAAAAAGAGCAAGAGACTAAATGAGATTGAAACTAGGGCTGCAAACTACCATAATTCCCTTCTGTGTTCTAATTGCTGCTGTAATATCCTTGTTGTTGTTTTTTTGGAAGTATTCATCGGTAAACTTTTAGGCTTGAACTCAGACCAATGATGAAACATTGCAACATTAAACCAATGTAATAAAAATTTTGAGGGATGGTCACAATATCTCCTCCTGTTGGCTATAGGACTCAAACTGTCACAACATGAAATGGTTTTAAGTTGAAAAGAGCAAAAGAGAAAATGTCCCACTGCCTGATACTTTCGCTGTGACGCATCGAGAAGCTGCAGAGATCCTAACATTAGTATCTGAGTTAACTTTATGGGATTAAATATCGTCTAATGCCACTGGACGACCCGCTTGTTTAGCAAATACAAAGCACTGATATGTTCTCAAGTTCTCTTGTCTTTTTAGACGGCTTTTTACCTGTTAATTATTGTCTTTGTAAATTATTATCAGGTCTGAAGTGTGACTTTAGACTCAGTATTGTTTTACAATGTCTAAAGCTTCAGTGACTCTTGTTGTGTCTCTTCTACTTAAACATACACTGGTGCTCAACAACATTTTGTCACTTTATATTACGTTTGTATTATTTTACAGCTGTTTCGTCACATGATCTGAATGAAAATAAACACAATGAAACCTCCATCTGTATCTTGTGTTTGTCAGTTTTATAACATTGGCTGCTGCTGTTATTTAATTCTTTTAAAAACTCTTCGTCAGACAAGTCCAACGTCCAGCTCAAGGGCCGATCATGGGACAAGGTGTGTGTTTATGTGGTCCTCAGCTTCAGAGATAAAATGTATTGTTAATGGCCCCAACAGCAGCCGCTTTATACAAACACAAAATCTAATGTTCAACCCCATTAAATGTGAACGGGGCGATAGTGTGTGCATAATTTAAACTCCTATAACCAGCACTGATGGGACCCACATGCAGCAGTATTTGTAGAAATCTTGGAGGATTGCACCTCGGACTATTTTCAGGTTTAAAGATTAAGAAGTTACACAGGCTAGAGTTTAATAGACAGTATGTTGGCTATATAGCTCTGTGACAGGACACTGTTCAGGGTGTACCCCGCCTCAGGCCAAAAAGCTGCTGGGATAGGCTCCAGCCACCCGCGACCCCTAACGGGACAAAGCGGTAGAAAATGAATGAATGAATATTTCTATTTAATTATATTTTATAGATCTGTGTTGATATGGGTTTGATTGTTCACAATGGTTCTATCTTCCATCTAAATGCATCAGTGTTGTGTACAGCTGATAAAAAACATAAAGTAAATTCTCAGTTCCATAAAAATAAAACTGACTCATTCTTTTTTAAAACCACGCATGGGACCAGCTTTTTTTTTCACCTTCCAACGATTATACTTGTAAAGCGTATCTGTAGTAACAAGTCTTTAAATTGACCTACTCACATGTGTCTGAGCTACAGTCATATTTATACGAGCAGCATGGAGCCGGGCGCATGCGCAGAGGCGGCCGGATTGTTGCAGCTCCAGACAGAGCCACGGCTCGTTACTAAGCGCTGCACCGCGGAGGCTCTGACAACGACGACAGGGCTTTGGAGCAGGGACCGCAGCCAGCGTGAGAACCCCAAGCTCTTGAACACAGTGAGTACCGAGGCTAAGTTCACCAATGGTGCACAGTTTTCTTGTGTTTTCTTTGCGTAAAGGCGCTGTTCCTCTAAATGTTTTTTCCCCCACGCACTGAGGCACTGGGCACTGACAGCAGCCTTGGCCGGAGCTATTTCTGAGGCCCGTAGAGGGGGCCGCTTTCAGAATGAGAGAGCAGCGATGCGGCTTTTTAACCCAAGACTCGCAGGAAAACGTGCACATAATGTCATTTGTCCCCCGCCCGTTTGTCCGCGCTGCTGTTTCTGCGCCGAAACAGAGGCGCTTTTGTACAGGCCTGCCTCATTTCAGGGAGCATATTTGACTTCTGCTGTCGCTGTCGATACAAAACCAATTGATTTTGAGGCTAACAAGACGCGCCCACTTCAAGGTCCGTGCGTCTGTAAATGTAAGACAGAGGTTTTCCAACACCTTCATTTTCAAAAACCTACTTAATGTTTGTCATTGTCTAAATCAATTTAAAAAAAAATTGCTGCTTTAGAAGTGGGTTATAATTGTGAGGGGCACTTTGTTAAGAATAATTAAAACACATTAAAAATAACCAAAGCCTTGCTATAATTGAATAGGGCATGAATATATTTAATCGGATTAAATGGGATAAATGTGGACAGAAAGAAAGAAAGGCCAAACCAACAGAAGATTTGGGGTAATGTTGTGTTATTAACATATAATTACCTTTGTTAAGACCCACTGTTGTAGCTGGTGTAATGAAGGTTTTGGTCAGATTATGTAAATTTAAAGTATTGCACATGTGAAAACTAAAGGCCTACCTCAATATCTGTCAATAAAGAATGTTTAGCTCTGACAAGAAGCTACCACCTTAACTTAAAAAATCTATTTAAAAGTCTCTTTAAAAATGTTTTGCCCAGCCTTATATTTGTCTGTGTGTTTAAAAGTTGGAGATGGCAGTGAACGTTTACGCCACATCGTTGTCCATCGACAACCTCAGCCGACATGACATGCTGACCTGGGTCAACAACTCCTTAGACCTCACCTACACCAAGATCGAGCAGCTGTGTTCAGGTACGGCCGTTTCAGCAACACAACTACATGATCACTGAGGTCCTTAAGGTCTGGACCCAAGTGTTGGTCCAGTGTCTTAAAAGTTACAGGGGTTTAAACATTATAATAATAGTTCAGTTTTAGACCAGACATGTCCAGAGTCCGGCCCAAGATGAGAGTTTATGTGATTCTCAGCTTCAGAGAAAAATCTATTGTTTATGGCCACAATTAAAACCTGTTCAGATTCAACTAAAACCTGTTTAAATCCAACTTAAACCTGTTCAGATCCAAATAAAACCTAGTCAAATCCAACTTAAACCTGTCCAGATTCATCTAAAACCTGTTCAAATCAAACTTAAACCTGTTCAAATCCATCTAAAACCTGTTCAGATTCATCTAAAACCCGTTCAGATTCATCTAAAACCTGTTCAGATTTAACTTACACCTGTTCAGATTCAACTTACACCTGTTCAGATTCAACTTACACCTGTTCAGATTCAGCTTACACCTGTTCAGATTCAACTTACACCTGTTCAGATTCAGCTTACACCTGTTCAGATTCAACTTACACCTGTTCAGATTCAACTTACACCTGTTCAGATTCAACTTACACCTGTTCAGATTCAACTTACACCTGTTCAGATTCAACTTACACCTGTTCAGATTCAACTTACACCTGTTCAGATTCAGCTTACACCTGTTCAGATTCAACTTACACCTGTTCAGATTCAACTTACACCTGTTCAGATTCAACTTACACCTGTTCAGATTCAGCTAAAACCTGTTTAAATCCAAATTAAACCTGTTCAGATTCAACTAAAACCTGTTTAAATCCAAATTAAATCTGTTCAGATTCAACTAAAACCTGTTTAAATCCAAATTAAATCTGTTCAGATTCAACTAAAACCTGTTTAAATCCAAATTAAATCTGTTCAGATTCAACTAAAACCTGTTTAAATCCAACTTAAACCTGTTCAGATCCAACTAAAACATCTTCAGATCCAATTAGAATCGGTTTAATTCCAAATAAACCTGTTCAAATCCAACCAAAACCTTTTCAAATCCAACTTTAACCTGTTTGAATCCAACTAAAACCTGTTGAAATCCAACTAAAACCTGTTTGAAGCCATCTAAAACATGTTCAGATCCAACTAAAACCTGTTGAAATCCAACTAAAACCTCTTTGAAGCCATCTAAAACATGTTCAGATCCAACTAAAACTTGTTGAAATCCATCTAAAACCTGTTCAAATCCATCTAAAACATGGTCAAATCCATGTAAAACATGTTCAAATCCATCTAACATGTTAGTAAAATGCTGTTGTCTGTTTTGCAGGAGCGGCGTATTGCCAGTTCATGGACATGCTGTTTCCAGGTTGTATTCTTCTGAAGAAAGTAAAATTTCAAGCAAAACTTGAGCATGAGTTTATACACAACTTCAAAGTCCTTCAGGCAGCGTTTAAACGGATGGGCGTAGACAAAGTGAGACTCGTTTTGTTTTCTTATCCATATCTCAGTGCTTGTGCTTGAGTCTGGCATACACCTTACACAAGATCATGTTACCTGATTTTCCCTGTGTTACCTCTGATCAAACCTGCTGATTTCAAATAGTAAAGATCCAAATAGTTTATTATTTAAGATTGAAAAGCTAAATATATGAAAATAATAAGTTTGAATAATGAGTTTGTTGGGTCTGAGCACCAAAGGACAACGAGTTTACACAGGTCACTGTCACAGAAGAAATAAAGATTATAACTAAAACATCCACTGCAGATTCAATTTTGAACTTTTGTGGAGATAGATGAGTTACATGTAGGTTTGTTATATTACTTTTTATTTCCTAAGGTGTTCAATGCCAGGACTCCCCTCAAAAGAAATGTCCAATCTGAGTAGAACTTTCCTGTAGAAATAAAATTTAAATACAATTAAATATAAGACGTGTCCACAGTTCGACTGAACAGAATCAAACATCTTGATTATAGTTTTATAGAAGTAGCATGCTATGGAGCTGCAGGTTCATGGAGCACATTTGTGCTTTCTGAGTTGTTGTAAATGAGTAAATGATGTAGAAAGACTTGGCCCACTGTTGAATATATACAGCACATTCTCCGCTCTGCACATGTCCTGCATCTGTTGTAATTAAAGAAACAGTTTTGTGTAACTTGACGTTCTGGCTTGCCTTATAAATCCAATTCATCACAAAAAAAAACAAAACACAAACTTTAAAAAATTCAAAAACAATGATAATGATATTTCCTGTGTATGTTATCAAATAAAAGCATGAGTTATTCACACAAAGACACATAACCACTTCCTGTTTCCATTTCCAGATCATTCCTGTAGAAAGGCTTGTAAAGGGGAAGTTTCAGGACAACTTCGAGTTCGTGCAGTGGTTCAAGAAGTTCTTCGACGCCAACTACGACGGGAAAGAGTACGACCCGGTTTCAGCCAGACAGGGGCAGGACGTGGCCCCTTCCCCCAACCCAGGTGATCACTTTATCCACAGACCAAAGAGAAACACAGGTAACCCCCCCAGTCCTGCCTTTGTGCACGCCTGCCTGAGCTTTGGATGGCTCTACAGCGCCCCCTGCAGGAAGGGGTGTGAGCAGCACGACTTCAGTGAATGGCCGCTGACTTAAGGCCCCGTTTAGACCTGGCATTAAAGTGTCTTTTTGCTTGATCTGATCACAAATGGCCAGCTCTAGTCGTTCTGTTCACACACAGCTTTAAACATGTGTCTCCTGAGAGCGCATGAGAGGCTTGATGCGAATAATCAAATGCATCTGATTTGCTTGAATGGTGCTTTCCCTGCTCACGTTACTTGTCTTTACATGATATTGAACCAGTGGCATTTAGCCTAACCAGACACACTGCTCTCACGTTGTATTGTGTACACAAAGACATTGGTCTGGGATTGTCCAAGCTGCTCTGTATTCTGCTTTGGCTCTTTTTTCCCAATCCCTGCGAGGGATGCAGGGTTTTGTTTTGCGTCATATTGAGCGTGACTATTTTCTCTCCCAGTAGCCATGTTGGTATACGCAGTGGTTTGTCGACAACATGAATCGGACGCTTGCTTTCTTTACGTCACATCCGTGGTGTCTCTGATTGGGTTACTCAGCAAATGTTAGTTCCGCCCATGGTCCCACCTTGAAATCTTGTTCAAACCCCGCAGACCCAGACCAGTTTCTTTGTGTATGCAATAAAACAAGAAAGCAGTCAGACTGGCCAGGCTTAGTGGCATTGCCCCTTCAGCTTAAATAAATAAATAAAAGTTTTTTTTTTGTTATAATTTAGTTTAGTTTGGTCAAGAAAAAAGAATAATACAATATTTTCATCCAAAATCAAAGCTTACATTGACCAAAAGGGTGTAGGCTGAAATCAAAACTTACTTTTTTGTCTACCTTTTTAACATTCAGTCACACTGAGAAACACTGATACAACAAAACAAAATAACCACAAGTCACATTGATTCAGAAAAAAATTATATTATTTTAGAAATTCTTTTCATCATTAATTATCATTTTCATTCCTGCCACTATCACTGCCAACACTATCATTTTTTCTTTATATTACAACACTGGCTTTGTATAATGAAATCTTCTCTTTAAATCCTTTCCTTCAGTTCATGGTTGAGACTTTTCCACAGTTCAACCCTGAACAGACCTCTCGGTTCTTGTTGGTTCTGTGTTTACTGAACATGAGTGTTCCTCTGAGCTCAACAGGAATAGAGTTCATCTGGACAGTGTCTGGAAGTTGCTTATTTTAAACATTATATTTTTTAAATTCTACTAAGTCATTCAATTTTAATTGGTTAGGCTTGTTTTTTGGATGATAAGTCAGATCCTATTTGAACAAATTCCTGATCCAGACTTCCATACTTAGCTCTTTTTATTCAGCCGCCTTAGCATTTGTAATATGTTCTCCAAAATAGTGGGATACAGATTTTAGCTGGCCTATTTAAAATGAATACAGTATATTAGCCTCACTTTGTTAACAATATCCTCAGTGACTGGGATCAGTGAGGCTGCTGTGAAGGATTTGAATGTGTTTTAATAAATGATAATCAGTGAAAACAACAGACTAGTGATATGTCATGCTTCTTTACATCAAATTAAAACTTAAAGTAAGAATGACTTGAGCATGTGCTCTAACAGGTAATGCTCTATTAGCCCTGCTCTGTGTTTCTAAAGCTTTCTGTTTAAAACCAAAGGCTTAAGTGTAATGTGAAATGCAGTGTGACATAAGCCTCTAAACAGGGCTGGTGGAAACAAATTTAACAAAGTCTAAAGAAAAGGCCTCAGAGTATTTTCAAATGTTATAGAGATTTTTCTGCAGCGTTTTTGTAAATCACAGATCATGTGACCCACAGACGTCGCCATAGGGTCATAGACTGTATAAGAATTTAAATAAATATATGTTATAATATGTTCTGGATGGTTGTTTAAAGATTATTATTAGAAGTGTTTTTAAATTTATTGTATGACTTTTCAAAAACAAAGCTTGCAGAACAAGTTTTTTTTTTCTAAAGCACTTATAGAGTTTTGCAAAAATACTGTATTTATTTTGGGATTACAAAAAACATGTTTGTTTTTTTTTATTCATCAGTTTATAAGTTACAACATTAGACTCTCCAGTCAGCTCTCTATAAAGCACTGTACCCTCCACCTCTGCTGCTCCAGTGCCAGTAACACTACAGTATCTATTGTAATGTTGGACTTACCTGTGTAAAATGATTCCAGGGCCACAGAGAACGTCTCCGACAGTTCCCAAAAACATGCCAATGCCTCAGAGGGTCCAACACAACACTCCGGCCCTGAGGAAAAATGCATCTTTATCCAGAAACGGGGGCGATGCCGACATCATGGAGCTGAACCAACAGGTACTTACTGTTCGTAAATGTTTGTAGTTTTCCAGACGGCTGTGCTCCACCTGACAGAGTGTGGTTCAATGATCAGATCTGTTCTCATTCATTCACTTTCCGTCCACAGGTGTTGGAGCTGAGGTCAACTTTAGACGGGCTAGAGAAAGAGAGAGACTTCTACTTTGGGAAACTACGGGACATTGAGCTCATCTGCCAGGAACACGGCAGCGACCAGCCCGTCCTCTCACAGATAATGGACATTCTCTACGCAACAGAGGTAACTATCGGTTCAAAGGGCACAAGATGAAATAACATGGGATAGGGCTCCCTCCTGAGTGAGCGCTGCTGGATTTGTTCAAAAGCTAATGGCTCAAGCACCTAAAGAAACCAGAGTGAGTCTTGTCTGTCTCCAGAAACAGAAATCTATTCTCATGTCCTTCAGTTTTTGTAGAAGGTTGAAACCAAGTTTACTAATGAAGGCGCTTTATTCACTCTTTTTTCTTTCTGGCGCTTGTTGTGGAATAAAAAGGGTGTCCTGATTGTGAGCCGTAATTTTATTTTTAAATCCTTCATATTATATTTTTGATGTTATGAATTATATTCCAATATATGAAAAAAGACTGTGAAAAAACTTCCATCGGTTAAACTGGTGCCACTGACTTTTTCAGCTGAATGTTGAAACACTCAGTGATTCTTTTCAGCCATAGCCAGGGTTTAAGGATTAGTAAGCTCCACAATATTTGCTCTTAAAGTATAATGCACTGTATTTAAGGCATTTAAAGCCAAACGAAAACAAAAATCAGTTGAAAAGTACATTTATTCCTTTAAGTGCCTTATAAAAAAGACTCTGGTCTTTCTGTGAGGAGTCTGCATGTCCTTCGCGTGTTACTCTGGGTTCTCTCCGGGTACTCCGGCTTCCTCCCACCGTCCAAACACATGCATGTACAGGTTAATTGGTAACTCTAAATTGAATGAATGTGAGCAAGAGAACCCCCTCGAAAACGAGATGATTCATCTCAAGGGATTAAATAAAACATCCACCTACAGCTTTTAAGCTGAAGCCATGACATACATTCTTAACCATGTCTGTAGAGAACATCCTGCCACTCTTCCTTCATCCCTGTGTTATACAAACAGGGTACGTTTGTATATCGAAACATTGTTTTATTTAAAGGAAAGTCCAGACTATGGCCAAAACCATCTTGTTTATGCAGAAGTTGTCATTTACGGTGGCTAATGTTGTCCTTTTATCCACTGAAAATCTATGGTCTGCTCATCTTCTGACAGAATGCACCTGCAGCTCATGTTTACTAAAAGTTAAAAAAAGATCATATACAAGCTATTTTAGTGAGAAAACTGTATAAATAACAGTGTTTGAGGAAGAGGGAGTTCTATTCATTTGTATTCCAGGTCAGAAACCTTTTTTTCTCTCTTTCTGCAGGAAGGCTTTGCGGCGCCGGACGAAGACGACTATGACGTTCAAGCTCAGCTGGTCCAGGACGAATACTGAAGCCTCCTCCTGCTGCTGCTGCACCACTTTCTTCATGCTCTGTTGGTTTTCTACTCTGTGCACGCTGCCTATACACACTCACTCTTAGATTTCTCATTGTTTCCTCCCGCTCCCCCTCCAAAAACGACTCCACTGACAGTAACAAAGATCTGTGACATATCCGACTTATTTCAGCATGAGTAACACAGAAAACTGAACCGAGCTTTGGCTTTGAGGCTGTTTTATTGACTTTAAGTTTGTAAATACTACTGATTCCTGAGAGAACAATGTCTCTTTTTGGAGTTATTTATTTGCCTTTAGTGCTGTTGTGTTAAAGCACAGATCCCTGCAGCTCCTGTATGAACCATCTGGACACTCTCAGAGCTACTAACCTTTTAATTAACATGTTATTATTTATTTAACTCTACTTTCTATTAGATTATCTTTTTGTAGCACAGTTTGTGCAAAGCCTACTGTAGAGACTGATCGAAAGGCATTTTATGAGAAGACCATGTTAACTAAGACTAAAAGACTGAGACTTATTAAGGCAGGCCTGGTACAGTAAAGGTCGGGTCAAAGACGTCATACAAGCACTGCACAATAATTAATAACCAAGCTTTTAGAACCAAACACTTTCTTGAGACTGGGCCTTGAAACAGTAACTGCTCAGGTGACAATGAAGCACAAGAATCTTAATCAAAAGAAGTGAATGACTGGTCCCGATCTTCTTATAAAGTTGTGTGTTTTTAGCTGTAACTGAGCAGTGAGGTATTCTATCACACACAACCAGTGACTTATTTCTGGACGATAAGACTTTTGATCAAAATGTGATCATTTGTCTAGCCGTCAACAAAAGGTTGGAATAATAGATAAACTTTACTTGTGCGTAAAAGTGAAGCAAAAGAGCAGAAATGTTTATTGTGTTTTTCAAATGAAATATGCGTTTATTAGCAACTGCTGTTTCCAGTTTTAGACAGTCAGTGTCGTGCGGCTCTCGCTTTGTGAATCAAATCATTGCATTTATCGTCTACGCTGCGTTAAACACAAGCAGACATTAAATATTGACTCATGTGACACGTTAGAAAAGATTTAGAAGATATTTTTCTCAAATGTTGCTTGTCATGGCAAAAAAGAGTGATACATTTTTGTACTTGTAAATAAGTTTAGGATAAATGAAAAGCTTTCATTGGTAGTTGGTCCCATGGCTCTAACGTTGTGAATTAAAAATAGCATTCTCCGTCTACATTGCATTTAACACAAGCATGAAAGAATTGACTTAAAAGAGTAAGCTCCTAAAATGAAGGAAACTGGAGCAGCTCTCTAGATTTTGTTTTGTGAGAGCCATTATTGTTATTGGAAGGAAACTTTTTATCAAAACACAACCAAAAACCAAATATACTATATATTTGCAGCTGAGGCAAGTATTAAAAAGCCAGATTTAGGAACATTTAATATAAAAAAAATGATCTTCCTCTTGGTGTCAGTCTTTTGGTCTTCGTTAGTTTTGTCTTGACTTCAACAACGGTATCTATTATTAATGATGAGGAACAAATCTGAGAATGTGAATGTTACACATTGACTGTGAATGAGTGAGATTTTGTAAATGTTTTCTGTTTTGAAGATTTAATTTTGTTGCACGATGACAGTTGATTGCTGTTGTAAATTTTGGGCCAACACAGAGTCACCTTCAAGTTGAAAAAAATAATAAAATGAGTGAAGGAAGGAAATCACGTGCAATACTGACTTAAAGGTTTTATGTTGTTGCAGGTCTTAACAGAGGTTTTATCTGACTTTAGGGAGAGTTTAAAGCAACAAGAACAACAAGTCAAGCTGTTATTAGATTTTTGTTAAGAGCAAAATAAAACTGTTCAATTTTCATCAGTAGTTGACATTTACACTATCCAAACCCTCTAAATAAAGTTGGATTTTTTATTTATTTTTTCTTCGTTTTTCACTTCTATTAGCAACATTGACAGTTTTTTTACGGATACATGTAACTGTGGTATCTGGAAAATGAAAATGTGACAACACTACATTTCACATGAGGACTACCATGCATTCTTAAGCCATACTTTAACCCAACTTTACATTCTTATCTTAAAAAATACAACTAAGAAAAAGAAAAAATTATGCTCTAGTACTTATTGATTAAATCCACAAATTATTGTATAACATTTTTCTGATGTTGTGAATGTCTCCCTTAAGTCAGAGTAGACATTAGTTTATGGTTTTATTTATTAATGTAAACTATTCTGTCTCATACTAACACATTTTTACACTCCATCTTTGATCAGGATCAGTACCTAGACATGTATTTAAAGATAGGAGAAGTAAGTCGTAGTTTGGAAAAACAAGTCAGTATTCAAAGCCCTGTGACTGATTACCTTCACATACAGCTGACGAAGCTAAGGCTGTCAGCCTTTGTTGTTATATTCCACTGTTTTGTTTTTGCTCTAATACTGGGACATTCATCGAACAATCAACAAGACTCACAGCTCTTGAGTTTGGATTAAATAAACCATTGTGAAATAAACTGATTGTGTGCTTTTGTATAATACAGTATATTGACAAAAAAGGAAACTAAATACTTGTTCATATAATTCTGTGTTATTACCCTTTATATTTTTAATCTGTAAATTCACAAATGCATAATTATATGAAGCAAAACAAAAAAGATTTTTCAAAAGCTTACATTTCATCCTCATTTGAAAAACAACAAGAAGCACATAATACAATAGTATATATAATATGCATTTGTACAGGTCAAAACATAACTAAGAAATGTTCAAGCCACTGAAGCCAAACACTTACAGCACTGCTTTAGTCTCTCTTACAATGCAGCTTTTGCCATATTTTACAAATTGTCATGGTACTTTCCCATTAAATAAACGATTTTTGTCATGAATATAAATATTTGTGTATCCACATTATGTTTTTGAGGATTTACACCTACAAACCCGAAAGTCATTCCTGACAGCAAGTCTCGAACCAGTGGCTTATATGTTTACCCAATGGTTTGACTCTCAGGTGGTGAGAGGTGATTGGTCAATGCCTTATGTGCTCTGCCTTCTGATTGGTCAGAAGTGTTCTTACTCCGGGCTTTTTGGATAAAACGACCTTTAGCTCATGGGCTTACAGTTTTAAACGGTAGAATGCAACTGTTTTCGAGCATCAATACTAGCATTAATTAATTAATGTTTTTACAGAAAAAAAGACAAAGACGGAGTTGAATTTACAATATTTAGAGAGATCATGGCTGTATTAACATGAGCAAAACGTTACATCTTTACTTTAACAAATATCGAGGCTCTAAATGCGATTAAACGTCACACTTCCGTAAACAGGAATATGGGTTCAAAAAGCACTTTACACCATAACATACAATCAGAACACTGTAAACTGTGTTGTGACTGGTTTATCACAGTGTATCTCACTTTTACTTACAGTGTGGGGGATTAGCTCAGATGGTAGAGCGCTCGCTTAGCATGCGAGAGGTAGCGGGATCGATGCCCGCATCCTCCAACTTTATGCTTATTTTTATACATGATTTCAGTCAAAACACCACAAGCGCAGTAGAACAACAACATGTCAGACACGACTTTTTTTACCCCCCACCAAAAAAAACAACAAACAAAAACCTTGCAAATACGGCTTGCTTTATAAACAGTGCTACGTCTGTCTGAAATTAACTTTGCAAATGCTAACGCTAAGCTAGTGATCCAAACTTCTCAGCGTAAGTTAATAACCGTGTCATGCACGTTAAAGAAAAAGGCTAAAACCTCACTTTTAATCCACCGTTCATCTGTCTGTGCTCCGTTTTACAAATATTCTAAAGTGAAAGACGAAAAAATAAATAAATAATCCATCTACTTCTCACTGAAATAAACATGGCTAAAGATACATATCTTAGTTCTTGTAATGTCCACCAGAGGGCAGCAGCTCATTATTATTATTATTATTTTTTATATAGCGCTTTTCCACCTAGTGGCGCAATAATGAAAGGCTCCTAATGAAGAAACCAAGACTTTTGGGTAAACTTGAGCTAAAACAAATAAAAAGTTCCCCAATAGCTTGTATTTAATTAACCTTAGGGTTGAAATTCAACACCTATGTGAAAAGATTTGTGCGGCTAAATGTAAGTCCCTAAAGGGGAAGCTTAATTGGCTAATGATGCACAAATGTAAATTATCTAGATAAACGTAAAAAAAATAAAAGGGCACACTACAGTCATTAGGCCATATACTAGTGGCAGCATTAGTAAATACACACACACTCAATGTTTATCGCTTAATTTATTCACAAATTGAAAATATACATGATTTTGACTTCACCCTGCTGAGGAAGTGATGTGACAAAAACACAATTAAACTTGAAAATCTGCAATTAATGTCAACTGCAAAACGTCTCTCAACAACAAAATCACGCATGTAGCAACAATAGTGAGTAGTAGTAGAGTGTAGTTATTTCAAATCCCGAAGAGTGTTATTAATGCTAAGTTAATGTGTAATTGTCAAAAAGCAGACAAAGGAAAAACATCCACCAAACTGTCAGATCACTCGGATGAATAAGTGAAAATAGCCTGAAAAACATAGCTGGTTGTAACTCAAGCTCCGAGCATCTTCTTGACCATGTATCCGGGCATGTTGTAGAGAAACAGACCGAGGATGGCCAGCAGCAGCAGAGCCGTCACGATCTTAATGGTGAGCCACCGGTACTGGTCACACACCAGGTGTTTCGCAGCTTTCAGGGGGATCAGGAACCACAGCAGTGCCACGTCCGGACGACTGTGGGGTACACAGAGAGGTTTGGGTTATAGACAAAAATCCAAATGCTATTGTAAAGTATTCTACAGTACACAATATATCTGACAGAGAAAGACATCTAATTAAAAACTTTCCTTTTCAACAATGCATAGTCAAGTGTTTCAACTGCACTTTCAAATTTGTATTAGTAATTTGCATTGTGTCTTTGTGCTTTATATTTGTTTTGAATTTCTGGAAGGCTCCCATTGATAGCACCAAGAATAGTGCTATACAAATAAAACTGTCATACCTTACAGTGTCAGGATTACACAGGAGGGTTGTCACAGGAGAGGCCCATTACCCAAAACTCTTTGACTATATCGTTTGGATTTGTCCGGCAGACGTTAAAAATAACATCACTATTCTCTAGTTTATTCTCCCCTGGTTTAGATATTTAAACCTCGACATGATTTTATATTAAAGCTCTTTTCCAGGTATTCATAGTGTGACAAGACACTACCATTTGATATTGCCACACTAACTGTTCAGACATTTGAGCTAAATCTTTTCCACTCAAGAACTGAGACATTTCAACATGAGCCTGACCAGGAAGTAAAACAAGATGTATGAACTCTTCTTCCATTCTTCTCTTCTGTGCTACAAGGAAAATAAATACAAGTGTCTGACAACTCAACGTTAAACATCAAACACATGACGGTTTATTTGTGAAAACATCATCAGTTTAATTCATTTTATCATGCTTTGGACTTTTTAATGTCATTTTAAAACATGTTTAATTTTCTTAGTTTAAGTTTTTAAACTCTTTAAGTTTTTTTTTTTTTATGGGAAAAAAAGCAGAATGTGGTTAACCACCATAGATTGAGTTGTTAATTAATTGAGAAACACAAAAGAGACACGTGTTTTATTTAAAATGAATAATCAAAAACTTTGAAGTTAAATCCAGCCGAACAGTTCCATGACATGTTGCAGTCTTTGTCAGAGGAGCCAGACTTACCTTGGCTTGCTGTGCCCCTGGGCCCTGTGCTCTGAGGCTGGATTAGGAGGTAAGTGTGGTAACGTCTGTGTTGGTGTTCAGTATCACAAAGTAGGTTTGCTTTGTACTGAACAGCTCTGGAGCCGTAAATAAAAGATAGAAACAACTAAGCGAACACCGTCCAGAGAGTAAAAAAAAACAAGATACAGCTGACTGGAGCTTAAATACATTGTGCAATAACTTAGACTAACTGTTGGAGAATTATCCATTCTATATATAATGTCCTTAATCTTAATTAAGATCTGTAGATTAAGCTGTGACCATCTCTGTTCGAACTGTGTGTTCTTTCACACTGAAGCTGTGATTATAGTATGTCTGTAGCTCTGACCCTGTTTAAAGGTTAAACAACGTCGCCTAATCAATGATAAAATACATACAGTGGGGATCAAAAGTTTGGGCACCCCAGGTAAAAAAATTTATTAATGTGCATAAAGACGCCAAGAAAAGATCCAAAAGGCATCAAATGACAGATTAGACATCCTTATAATAAATCAAAAAAGTTAGATTTTCACATTAATAATTTTTACTTGGGGTGCCCAAACTTTCGATCCCCACTGTAGCTACATATGCTGGACTTTTCCAGAAGCAGGGCAGACTTTTTTTTTATTTTCCACTGTGTTGAGTGTCCTGTCTAAGGGTCCCGTATCAATGGACAAGAAACTTCTCCTCCTAAGACTTCAAAAACATCTCCAGCCTGTCTTTTCTCTCTGAGGGAAACTCAAATATTCTCTAACACTAGCAACATTATAAAATAAAACCCCTAGAAAACCCTAAGAGGACTCTTTCCTGATGATTTTAACTTCGTATTTAAACAGTAGACTCCACTTCTTTCTGTTTGTTGGTGTCCTAAATGTTTACTTGTTTATCCAGTCTGTGGAGTCAGTTTCACTGTTCCGCTTTGTGTTCCCATGATTGTTGGCTTTTGTCTAATTGAGTTGAAGAGAGATATCTGGTCTGTTTCACTCTCTGTTTGTGGCCCTACATAATAGCCACATTTCCAAACCATTATCAAACTGTTTATTCTTCTTTACTAAACCTTTAGTGTGTGTTCATTCAGAAAGTGCAACCTTTATTGTCTTCACAGTTTCATTCAACTCCAGTGGGATCATCTTCAAATCAGTGCAAAGTTTTACTAAAAGTGTCACGCTTTAAGAAGAATGCAAAGAAAGAGAGATATTAAAAAAAAATAATCACATAAAATAATTTCACTCGAACATAAATATAGCCACTCTTATATGCTCTGAGAAAACAAATCAAATCTATTATAATAAATTAACAAACACATATTTTAGCAATGCATTATCAAACTGAATATAATGATGAATAGTGCCTTTTCACTTGGACTTTTATCGGGTATTTGGTGTCATCTAGTTTAAAGCTTTAGAGAAATAACACTTCAGGCTCCGAGCATTTTCTTGACCATGTAGCCGGGCATGCTGTAGAGGAAAAGCCCCAGCATGGCCAGCAGCAGCAGAGCCACCACGATCTTGATAACCAGCCACTTGTACTGGTTGCAGACCAAGTGTTTAACGGCTTTAAACGGAGTGAGGAACCACAGAAGGCTGGTGTCTGGGCGGCTGCAAGGACAGAGACACAAGTTAATGTACGTACACTATACTAACTGGTGGCTAATGCATTGTTTGTTCGTGATGATTGAATACTAGAATGAACTAAATTAGCTGAGAGACACAGACAGGGCCAGGTGGTTGATGCTAGACTGGATCAGCTGATGGGGATTGGTTTCTGAATAAACCCTGTATTCTGTTCAGTTGCTAACCATAACCAAATGTTGTTCTTGGCTAAAAATATTGTTTCCTGTCCTGTAGGCTGTGGAGTTTGTTTAGGAATGCCATGAACATTATCACATCTTAAAGTCCATAGAGCCAGTGTTTTTTAAAAAAGGTTGTTGGGAGACTTTGGTGTTGGTACTGCCCCTGACAATGTCTGAAAAGCAGCTAACATAAAACCTCAAAATCTCCAACTTAGTATCAACTAAAGACTAAAACCGATGGAGAAATGTATGAGCAGATTGTCCTTTTGGCTGTTCCAGTCTAGCATGAACCAGACAAAGCAGACAGACAATTTATTTAGAAAAACACAACGATGTAACTAGATAGGAATAAACAAAAGAGAGAAGTAATAGTAACTTACCATAAAGTAAGACGATCCCAGGGTAAACCCAGGCCGTGGTTCAGTCAGTTCTTACAAATGTCTTTCCTTTTTCAACTACTTTTATCTTTTTATAATGCTTTTTATGAAGGTTTAGGCTTATTTAGGGTTTTTTAATGTTTATTTAAATGTTCCCGTTTCATGTTTATGACAGATTTATTAGTTTATTTATGAGAGAGTTAGTTGTTTTAATCACTAATTTATTGTCCCAGAAGAGCTCAGTTGTGAAATTTGCAACTGTGAGCGTTCTTTGGTGGCTTTATTAGAAGTGGCCTATATGTTTGTGAAAAAGTGAAAAGTAGGAGCCAAAGAATAACACACAAAAACATCCGGACAACAGACGATGACAAAGGCAGAAGAGTGTTTGTGTCGTACTTGGGTTTCTCCAGAGGCTCGGGTTCATTGCGTCCTTCACCGACCGGGTTTTTCTCGGCCTCTTCTCCCGTCAAAAGGTGCAGCTCGGCCTCCACTTTACCCTGAAACAACAACAACGAGCAGAGCATATTTAGGGGGAGGAGCTTAAAGGTACAGACACGTTTTGTCGTAAAATAGCGCTACTCTTCATTCATTCATTCATTCATTCTCTACTGCTTTGTCCCGTTAGGGGTCGCAGGTGACTGGAGCCTATCCCAGCAGCTTTGGGCCTGAGGCAGGGTACACCCTGGACAGTGGCCAGTTAGTCGCAGGGCTGGCATTTAGAGACTGACAGTGACAGACAACCATTCACTCTCACATTCATTCACTATAGACACTTTAGAGTTGCCGATTAATCTATACGAGCTACTCTTTAAAAAACTAAATCAATTTGACTCTTCCCTATTCCTGATCACATTTTGTTGCGGTAGATATCAACTTTAATGTATTGTAATATTATTGTTTTGTCTTTAAATAGTATTTATAGTATTTGTAATTACAATACACTTAAAGCCTTTTATGATAACTTTAAGACTTCCTAATTCGAAACAAAATATTTATGTGAAAAAAACCCACACTTTTATTTTACAATCTGGACCAAACAGCATCTGTTCCGGATGCCTCCTGGACGCCTCCTTGGGGAGGTGTTCCAGGCATGTCCCACCGGGAGGAGGCCTCCAGGAAAGACCTAGGACACGCCTCGGTATCCCCCCGGAAGAGCTGGAGGAAGTGTCTGGGGAGGGGGAAGTTTGGGTGTCCCTGCTTAGACTGCTGCCCCCGTGACCCGGCCCCGGATACGCAAAAATATCAATTCAAAGCTCAATAATATGCACTGGAAGGATTTCTTTCTGTTGTAGCTGCTCCGAGGGGTTTCCAGTGTGCAAAAAATAACGGCTTGTTTGCACACAGTCTATTGTTTATAATTTCACTTTGCACCTGTTTTTATTCTTGAGTTTTTTGTGATTGTTATTTCTGATTGTGCTTTCGGGTTGTTGTTGATGTTTCCTTTTATGTTGTATGTTTTGATTTGTTGCAAAACTAATTTCCCCAAGTGGGACAATAAATAAACTCTGAAGCTTTGAGAAAGCTAGCCACAGTCTCTCAGTCACTTACTTTACCAATGACTCACCGTGAGTTCAAACTCGTCTTCCTCGTTTCTGGCCACAAAAGGCCACCATCCTTTGATTCTCTTCTGTTTAAAGATGGACACCATGGGCATCTCTCCTTCGCTTGTCACCATCTCGAGCTTGCACTGCTTGGCCGTTTTAGCGCCGCGCGGGAAACGGTTCAAGTCCAGCTCGATTGCACCTGTACATTTCCATCAACAACATACATTTAAAAGAAATGATAACGCATAAACAAGAGTAATGTTATTTTATTGTTTTTATCTGAACCTAAGAAGTCGTCTGCAGAAAAGTGGTCGGCGTCCCACACTTGGAGGTTCAGTCGAGGCGGGATTTTGTACTCAGTCTCGTCCCAGGCAAACATGGACTCCTTTTTGGAGATGACGATCTTCTCTTCGGCCATGAGGTAGTCGAAGGGGTAGATGAAGCGCCAGTTGAAGTTGCCCTCTCCTGTGATGGAGTGGTAATGGACGTCTGTGTCCTGTTTGTCCTCCTGCTGCCCTTTCAGCCAACTGGGAAACATAATTACAGAGATACATTAGATATGATTGCAACATGTCGGCCTATTCATTTTACCTAAGAAACCTTACACTAAACTTTGTGTCATTGTTTTGTTCCTATTTATCAACTTTTTAATGCTTTGAGTTGTTCCTTTTTACTGCTCACTGTTTTCTCCTTATCGTTTTTGATTTATTGAGTTACATTAAAGTGGCACTTTGCAGGTCTGGCAGTTTCTTTGTGGTTTTTGGTTGGATTTTTTCTACAGAGCTAAAGCTTCGGTGTAAAGTTAAAAAACACTTGCCCCCCTCTCTTCCCCCAGTTCGAACATGAGCAACAGTTTTCTGACACTAATGTCGTTAAACAAATTTGTTTCTTGTGAGACCTGAGACTCCCGCGAGACTTCTGTTTGAGAACCACAGTTATTACAGACTTTCTCTCTTAAAGATTGTAATTCTGAAAGAGCTTGTTTTAATAGTATAGCCTTACCATTCACCTTTAACTGCTACAAATGCATTTTCTGATGTTTATTGATGCATTATTAGTCACTATAAAAAGTTAACAAATATAAATTAGTAAGAACTATTGAACTGTTAATAATTTTTCAATGTCTTATTTACAATATAACTACAATTGATTTATAAATGATGTACCTAATATGTCCCCATTGTAATGATTAACCACATACTCACCCTCTCACAAAGATATCGCTGGATTTTTCACCGGTGAAGATATCGTCATCTTCTAAAACCACCTCGTCTGTGTTCCAAATAATGACCCTCAGCTCAAACCTGCACAAAACAATAAAAATAAAAAATAAAAAACACAGGGGATAAAAGTGGCTTGTATTTTATTTTTGGGCAGTGTTTATTTTACAAAATTTAGTGTTGCATTGGTGGAAAAGTACACTAAAAGGCATAACGGCTGAGTATAAATATAGTATGTAAGTAATTATATGGTCTATTACAGTTTTACAGATAACTTTAACATTAACACGTTACTGAATTGGATTAATCTTCACAGACATCGACTCATCAACGTGCCAGTGTGGACATAGCCTTAGTTCTGACCCCAGTAACATTTACAGAATTACATTAAAGCTTTCATTGTACTTTTTGGGTTTTCTTGGCGCGATATCCAGAGCTGGTCCTGGGGCAGTCATGTCTTTAGGGAACATATCCACCCACATCTCTATCCTGCCCTGAAAGAAAAGAAACGACACAAAGCCATGTTAGAATATACTCCTGTCTTTTCACAGTGTAAATGTCTAACGGGTAAAGTTCATCTGTACTTGTTCGATGCCTGGTTTATCAGGATGAAGCAGCGGTCTTGTTTCCACGTGCTCTGGAACAAGTTTGCAGCCAACTTTTGGGATTTGGTCCCAATGATTCAACACACTCAGAGCCACGTGGTCATCTGTCTGCTTCTTCAGACCTACAGCAGCAGAAAAAACTTTTACAACTGAAAATAAAATACTAATGCCAAATAGAGTAAAACATTTTATTTTACTGAAGCTGAAGTTAATTCAAACAAGTAGACTTCTTAATCATTTTTGCCAAATACCTTTTTCTTTCAAACTGTGGGGCTATTGTTTGTGGCCATATATCAAAACACTTTGATTTAAAGTCACACACATTTTTCACTGTGTTTATGTACGTATTGTAAAATTGGCCACTTCTCTGTTACTTATGTGTTTCTTAATTTCTTGCCAGGTATATTGTGTGTGTAATTATGTTGAGCATTGGCTGCGATACCATTTTTCAAAGTCAGACCATTTAAGTACTTTAAACTTAAAAATATGGCGTAGGATTGTTGAGATGGAATGCATCCATTTAAAGGTTGTACATAATCTTTCCTCGGTTATACTAAGTCTTCTTATTTATAAGTGAAAGTATTATAACTAGAATATGAATGAGGAGCAGCCCTGTTAATTGAAATGAGTTGGTACCGTTTTCATCCTCGATCTCAGTTGGTCCCATAAAGACTCGGTTCTCCACCTTCACTCGTCCCGCGGGACCGTAGTGCGGTCCGTCCAGTTTACCGTCTTTACACAACTTGGCCAGGATGTGTGTAGGCTTCATCGGATCTCGCCAGACGTTGTAACCGTGACTAAAGACAAACACGGTCACCAGTTAGGAGTCAGGCATCATAAATAGAGCTTACTATTATTAATAATAATAAAAATACCTTGACTTTATATTAAATACATTTTTCAGATAAACCCTTCACAGTGAGGGGCTCTTACATGGCGTAGTTGCGTGCGATGCCACACGTGGCCCTGTGTTTGCTGTAGAAGCGGTTTTCGAGGTCGACCTTGGTTTCTCCGATCAGATCGTCAGTCCCCACCAGGTCCCAGTCGTAGATTGACACTGTCAGAGTTGAATCCATCGGCAGCGTGGCCTCCACATCAAAGGATCTGACACAGGAAGAACATTATATAGATCATGCTCTCTGTACAGCAAGTTAGGCAAATATACTTCTTTTCTACCATTGTACAAGGACAGTTTTTTTACACTGATGAACTAAACTATTGAAATTTCCTGTTCTTTAGTTTGTTGTACAAAATAATCTAATACTTCCTATAACTACTTCTGCCTAGAGCAGAAGAAACTGAGAACTGCTCTGAGAGAAGCACATTCTTTTGAATAAAGGTTGAGGACATTTATGAAATAAATAAATATTCAGCGTCTGACCAATTCCACTGGGTTTGTTTATAAAGAGCAGCATTTTGTCCCTGCCGGGCTACTGTAGCTGTTCAAAAACCAAAGGGGAGTGACCAGACCAGGTTACAAACACATTTATCACTCACTTCCCAAACACTGGGTTGAGCTGTTTGGAAATGTAGTTCTCTTTGTCTTTGATCTCTGTTTTTCCAAGTCGGATTGCAATGTAAGGGTCTGCTTTGCCATTAATGTCGGCTGGGTGCAGCTCAGTCGCCTTAAAAAAAGACATTAAACCATTAAAATAGTCCCTTTTCTGAATATTCATAACAAGGTAAAACTTAATAAACAATGTTGTTATTTTTTTTTTCATCATACTCTGACGACGTAGATCCGGACGAGGACGTTGACCGGGTCGTTGTGAGGGATGTTCTGAAACATTCCCATGCTGGAGTCAAAGTTCACGTCTCGGGACATGTCGTCTGTCACTTTGTACATACACAGAGAGCCCTGGAACGATAAAGGATTAACAGAGTTAATACAATCCCAACAAACTGTTAGCTACTGTCTGTAACACAGATTTGAATATAGACCTGGAGGCAACCAGATATTAATTACATGACCACAAAGAGACAAATCTTTTAGTGAATGATGTCACAGTCCCAAATTCCCGGTATGTGTCTGGAAGAGATAAAACACTGGCCAGTGCAATAATAAAACCTGTAAGAAACATGGTGTTGGGACATTGCATAGACGTACTCTTTTTCTGAAAAAAACATTCGAAATTTACCAAACAAAGCTTTAGATCAAACTGTGGTGCGTCCAGATAAGAAAAGTCACAAATTAGACCTGTTTAATCCTGGTTTAGTCCCAGTTTAGACCTGTTTAATCCTGGTTTAGTCCCAGTTTAGACCTGTTTAATCCTGGTTTAGTCCCAGTTTAGACCTGTTTCATCCTGATTTAGTCCCGGTTTAGACCTGTTTAATCCTGGTTTAGTCAAAGTTTAGACCTGTTTAATCCTGGTTTAGTCCCGGTTTAGACCTGTTTAATCCTGGTTTAGTCAAAGTTTAGACCTGTTTAATCCTGGTTTAGTCCCAATTTAGACCTGTTTAATCCTGGTTTAGTCAAAGTTTAGACCTGTTTAATCCTGGTTTAGTCAAAGTTTAGACCTGTTTAATCCTGGTTTAGTCCCAATTTAGACCTGTTTAATCCTGGTTTAGTCAAAGTTTAGACCTGTTTAATTCTGGTTTAGTCCCGGTTTAGACCTGTTTAATCCTGGTTTAGTCCCAGTTTAGACCTGTTTAATCCTGGTTTAGTCCCAGTTTAGACCTGTTTAATCCTGGTTTAGTCCCAGTTTAGACCTGTTTAATCCTGGTTTAGTCAAAGTTTAGACCTGTTTAATCCTGGTTTAGTCCCAATTTAGACCTGTTTAATCCTGGTTTAGTCAAAGTTTAGACCTGTTTAATCCTGGTTTAGTCAAAGTTTAGACCTGTTTAATCCTGGTTTAGTCCCAATTTAGACCTGTTTAATCCTGGTTTAGTCAAAGTTTAGACCTGTTTAATTCTGGTTTAGTCCCGGTTTAGACCTGTTTAATCCTGGTTTAGTCCCAGTTTAGACCTGTTTAATCCTGGTTTAGTCCCAGTTTAGACCTGTTTAATCCTGGTTTAGTCCCAGTTTAGACCTGTTTAATCCTGGTTTAGTCCCAGTTTAGACCTGTTTCATCCTGATTTAGTCCCGGTTTAGACCTGTTTAATCCTGGTTTAGTCAAAGTTTAGACCTGTTTAATCCTGGTTTAGTCCCGGTTTAGACCTGTTTAATCCTGGTTTAGTCCCAGTTTAGGCCTGTTTAATCCTGGTTTAGTCCCAGTTTAGACCTGTTTAATCCTGGTTTAGTCCCAGTTTAGACCTGTTTCATCCTGATTTAGTCCCGGTTTAGACCTGTTTAATCCTGGTTTAGTCAAAGTTTAGACCTGTTTAATCCTGGTTTAGTCCCGGTTTAGACCTGTTTAATCCTGGTTTAGTCAAAGTTTAGACCTGTTTAATCCTGGTTTAGTCCTAGTTTAGACCTGTTTCATCCTGATTTAGTCCCGGTTAAGACCTGTTTAATCCTGGTTTAGTCCTAGTTTAGACCTGTTTAATCCTGTTTTAGTCAAAGTTTAGACCTGTTTAATCCTGGTTTAGTCAAAGTTTAGACCTGTTTAATCCTGGTTTAGTCCCAGTTTAGACCTTTTAATCCTGGTTTAGTCAAAGTTTAGACCTGTTTAATTCTGGTTTAGTCCCAGTTTAGACCTGTTTAATCCTGTTTTAGTCCCAGTTTAGACCTGTTTAATCCTGTTTTAGTCAACGTTTAGACCTGTTTAATCCTGTTTTAGTCAAAGTTCGGACCTGTTTAATCCTGGTTTAGTCCCAGTTTAGACCTGTTTAATCCTGGAACAATCCACAACATTATATTTCTATTTCCTGCAAAAGAACGTTCAAATATTGCAGGTAAATTTGTTATTGCTATATTTAAAATAATGATCAAATATCACACATTTCCTCCGATATCGTGCAGCCACTAACAAAAAAAAGAAAGTAACAGTTTTTGTGTCCGAGCCTTTTAGAGACATGTAGCATTAAACTCACTTTGAATTTGCCAACAATCCTGTCTTCATCGGTGGTATTTTGGTCTTCATCATCACCAGCCTTTCCTCTGAACAGATTAAAACTGTGCAGCCAATCTTCAAAGTTGTCAAATTCACTCTCCAGCTCTTTAGGATACACCTGAATAAATATGAGACACACAGTGTGTAAGACCTCATATTTTCTGAACGATGTGGAAGAGAGGAATTTGTAAGAACTGCCATATTGTTTTCACCCAAATTATAACTGTGCTTCCCAAATAACAAGAAATATAAAGCTGAGACCAGGTAAGAAGGCAGCTCCTAAATAGGCTGCTTCAACAAATTTAGAAAAAGGGTCAGCTTTTTAAGGGTTTCTAAATGGTTCATAATAAGGTGATGAATGTAGCTGGCTGTTATTTAAAACCATTTATAATCCAGTAATGGACAGATAAACATTAATTAACTGGGGAAAAGAGACCTGCGACCCGGAAGTGGAAGAAACTAAACAAATAAAAGAACATTTAAAGCACAGTGTAAGTATTTTTTTTGTCTTGTTGGCAGTGACTGTACCTTCAGCTCATCCAGTTTCGGCTTCTTCTTCTCAAAAGGATCCACAGTGGACTTCTTCTTCCTGGCTTTTCCTTTCTTGGTGCCTTTTACACGAGAGTCATCAGGTTTGATTTCTGAGTACAGTTTAGGAGGAGACGAAAAGGAGAAGACGAAACGGGGGACGAAAGGACAAAGCACTCGAGACATGAATTCAACATGAAAGTTGTCAAAACCAGCTTTAGAACGTGTGCCATTGAACTGTACACTCCTGTTTGTGCAGCGAGCACACAGTTCAGTGGAGATACATGACAGGAAGCTCCAGGAGACTGTCGAGCTGTGAGGTCTCGCTGCTGCAACCCAGTCTCCAAGAATCTAAGTCCTAGTTATGTTTACAGTTATAATTCTCAGGTTGTACAGTATTAATCTAACAACACATGAACAAAAGAAGTTGAAACTCAATAGTGTAGGATAAATTTTGCATGTTTTAGTAGAAACTAGAGACAAAATATTAGGAACATAATATAAATCAAAAATTATTCTTAAATATTGCAGATAAAACACCAAAAAGTGGGTCCAGATTATAATGTGAGTGAGTCATAGACTGTGAAGCAGAGGAATATCTTAAATACAATTTAAATATTCAGTAGTATTTTTCTAGACCTTAATAAAGATGTTACTCATCAATCAACACTGACCTCCATGAGTCTGGACCTGGTCTAAGACCTGACTAACTCTGTCTCCTTCACCAAACACTGACCTCCGTGAGTCTGGACCTGGTCTAAGACCGGACTAACTCTGTCCCCTTCACCGAACACTGACCTCCGTGAGTCTGGACCTGGTCTAAGACCAGACTAACTCTGTCTCCTTCACCAAACACTGACCTCCGTGAGTCTGGACCTGGTCTAAGACCGGACTAACTCCGTCTCCTTCATCGAACACTGACCTCCGTGAGTCTGGACCTGGTCTAAGACTGGACTAACTCTGTCTCCTTCATCGAACACTGACCTCCGTGAGTCTGGACCTGGTCTAAGACCAGACTAACTCTGTCTCCTTCATCGAACACTGACCTCCGTGAGTCTGGACCTGGTCTAAGACCGGACTAACTCCGTCTCCTTCCCCTAAAACTGACCTCCGTGAGTCTGGACCTGGTCTAAGACCAGACTAACTCTGTCTCCTTCACCGAACACTGACCTCCGTGAGTCTGGACCTGGTCTAAGACCGGACTAACTCTGTCTCCTTCATCGAACACTGACCTCCGTGAGTCTGGACCTGGTCTAAGACTGGACTAACTCTGTCTCCTTCAAACACTGACCTCCGTGAGTCTGGACCTGGTCTAAGACTGGACTAACTCTGTCTCCTTCATCGAACACTGACCTCCATGAGTCTGGACCTGGTCTAAGACCGGACTAACTCCGCCTCCTTCCCCTAAAACTGACCTCCGTGAGTCTGTTTGTAACTGTTTTATTCCGGTACATTTTTACATCTCACACACTGGATTTGGCCTTAAGCTCCTAATTGACCAAATTTATTATCTACAAACAATAATAATACCTGGAACATTTACAAGTACTGCATAAATACATTTATTTCATTACATTTAGCCCTTTTAAAGGCAGTTTAAATTGTTTTAGTTTCTTGTTATTTTTAAAATATATTATTTAAATATGCCAAATATAAATGTATATTACATATATTTGTTTCTGGAAACCTTTCATAGATACATCTGATTTGGGAGATTGGGTTGCTTTTATAACCTTTACCTTCATCTATTATTGCCATTCTCTGACAACTTTCATGGAAGCACATGTAACTAATATGCATCACAGTAAAATACAGGCTCGTGTTCTGAAATATAGATTCATGTCACAGCTACAGGATCACTGCTGTGAAGAGGTGCACTACTGCAGCGGGACAGTTTGGTGCGTGTTTTTACCTCCGTCGGCCATTTCCGTGTCGTTATTGTCCTCTGTGTCTGAAAGTGCTGCGTCTTGTGCTCTAAGGGTCTAAAGTAACACAAAAAATACACATAACATATTCACCGTCTGAAAATATCAAGTCAAATAAAAGAATTCAGCTAAATTATTAGCGAGAGCAACATCACAATAGATAAAAAAGTATTTTCTCCTAAACCTAAAATGATTTAAATAAAGTTTTTATTATTATTAGTACAGTACAATGTATTACTAATTTATCAATAACACAAACTCAGACGTAATTGTTCAGACAGAGCCTGAATAAAACTGTTTTGTGACCAAACAAACAACCTAAAACGTCTACTTAAAGGAGCGTAGATTATTAGAGGTGTTTCTGCAGTACCTCTGTGAGTGTCTCGATGGAGACGAAGTACTTGGACCACCAGTCCAACATGCTCTCGTCCAGCTCCTCCTCCTCAACCTCCTCTCCTTTCTTACGCTTCTTCTTCTTCCCTTTGTCATCGTCCTTTTTACAAAGAAATTATTGTCTATGAGATATTAAAGGATTCACTGACATTTTTTCAGTTCAACCACTTTTAAAGCACTTCCACTTTAAATTTAGGTCAGTACTTTATAATAACTTTACACTAGTGAGCAGTAAAACATTAATGAAGATGTAATTTACAAGTAATTTATAGATGTTGAAATGTCATTTATAATTGTACGTCAGCTTATTATTCAAAACTTAAACAGTAATAAAAATGTTTAAAATGTAATGAATTAATGCTATTAAGTAGTTTCCAATGCTTAACTATTACTTAACTAATGTTTAATAGTGTGTAGTTATATAATATTATGTGTTACCCATATTTCAACTAAAACGTCCTGAGTATAAGGCTCTACTGTTTCTTGTATCATTATCACTAAATGGCTAACATATAAAACTCACTTTTGCACATAAAAAAATTTACTTTCCATTTTAAATAGATGAAAACGTTGATGTACCAAAGTTTAGAGGGTGATCAGGCCATATATATAATTAGAACTCTTTTAAATAACAGTACTATTCAAGTTCAAGAGATCTTAGAACTTTCTTATTTTACTTTGATTTAAAAAGTGTAAAAATAAATGTAGTGCTTTGCTCACCTCGACTTTGACGACAGCATCAGAGCACTACAGAGAAAACAATGAAGTTATTAAACCAGGCAACAAACTATTCAAAAACTATTGTTTGAAATGCTGTGTTTTCTGTGGGAACATTTAACACTGATATTAAAATAAAATCTTACAGAATCGAGTTTGACCACTGTGTCCATCTTCTTAAAGTTGGATTCAGGCTCCATGTTCAAAACAATTATTTCCTCTGAAAGGAAAAAGAAGGAAGTGTAAAATGCATGGTAAGGATTGTACAGCTGTATTATATTTGTGTTATTATTGTTGTTAAAACACTATGAGAATGTAAATGTCCTAATAGTATGAACACATTCTGAGATCTGAATAATGACCAGAATATTATTGAAAAAATGAGCATACTTTTATTGATGGTTAAGTCTTTGTCCTCAAGTCCCGAGTACGGTCCCAAGTCAAGGCTCACAAGTCCAAGTCAAGTCCAAAGTCCTGTACTTTGAGTTTCAAGCCCTTTCAAATCGTTTTAACAAACAAACTAATATTACAGCTTTAAATCTGTAAATATTTAAATTATTTCTATAAAATATTTAGTCAAAAAAGTATTGTCAAAATGATTTTTTTCTCTGCTTTAGTGATCAGTGCTTCACAATCTGTGGAGTGCTTTTTGGTCAAAATGATTTAATAATTGTTAAGTCATGTAGCGCTGAGCTTTACAGAGCACACTTGAATGCAGCATCATGCCAGTAACGCCTGGCTGAACCTTTTGTAAGCTGTCTAAACTATTTAAGTTACACTAACATAAGGAAATTAATGAATTCCTGCACTTTTTAAATAACATTTTTTAATTTTTGGAGGAGAAGAATATAGTCTTTTCAGGCCAGAGGCTTGAGTCATTGGTGTTAAATGGTGTTAATTGGTGTTGAAGTCTTTAGATTTTCTTGTCATGTCAGAAGTCATCATTTGTGACTCAAGTCTGACTCTAGTCCAAGTCATGTGACCCAGGTCCACCCCACATATAATAATACTCTAATGATTAAATAAAAAAAAAAACAAAGAATATTTTATTGAGGTCTATAATGTCATCAAAGAACAGATTGTAAAGAAAGCTAATTAGAACAATGTGATTATCTATACTGCTATCTACAATGACAAAAACCTGTTGTATATTAGAATCTGGTGGTGCTGACCTGTGGTGTTCCAGTTGTTTGTCTGTTTGTCTCCAGGTCGGTAAATGAACTTCCTGAGGGTGCTCACAGCGTGGGACCCGACCAAAGTGTAACGCCCAAAGGCTCTGCAGTCCACCACTCGGATGTTCAGAGGAGGATGGAGCAGCTCGTTCTCGGGCAAATCCTACCAGAACAAAACCCCATTCATTTATCTGCACGACTACTATGAGCGGATGGACATTTTCCAGATTTTTAACATGTATTTATTATAGCGTACCACTTCAAACCACTTGACCAGAGTGCTAAAGTTGGGGTTTTTCCTGTAGTTGGGGATGAGAGAAGACTGAACTCCTTTTCCGGCACATTCTATGTCCACTCGCGGTCTGTCCACCTGAGCCAGGTTCACTCTCTTTAGGTCTCTCAGGCCCCAGAACAAAACCTGAAGGAAGACAATGGGCAAAAATCGAAGAGTCATTTTTTATTATGAACTGCTTTTTTTCCTTAAAATTTTATTAATCAATACATCACACTTAGAAATTAAACATGTTGTGACTGACAAAAAAACAACAATATTTAATTTCATATAACTAAGATAAAAATCAAATTACTACAGATAGATTTTGAAAGGCTCTACGTTATCTTTGCAAACATTTAGCCAGAGGCTTACTTACAGAGGCTCAAATTTATTGAAAGCTTTCAAAATGTATCCTAAGATTATTATTAGGTGCTGTAAATATTAATGATTCTCACCTCAATCCTGTATTTACTGAGCACAGGTCTGATTCCCAGAGGAACAGGGAGGATGGGCCCACGGTCCATGTCTGTGGGGCCATCGATGGGAGGCAGGTCTGCTTTTCCATTGGGCCCAATCTAAGAGAAGATGCAGAGAAGATGGAGTAAATTAATAATGGTTAAGTTTAAAAAAAGACACTTTGACTTCATTACAGCAGCATTATGTAACTCAAGGACTAAAGAAGACAAACTCACATTGTGCATTTTACATTCAATAAACAGACTGTGGGCTGCAGATTTCTTTTGTTCTAGTTGTGGAAATGGTATATACCCGAAATAGGATGTTATAAAAGCAAACATTTGTGGAAAAAAACGGCTTTATGATGCCATCTATTGTCAATTAAAGATGATTTTGCCCTGGCCCGGAAAACCTTGGCCAATCACATTCTTTCTCACATTTGGCTTTTGTCAATCCAGAAAGTTAAACACAGAGAAAGTGTGTATTCAGTGCTGAGTGTCTTTTTTAACAGAGAAGCAGCACAAAAAAGAAACAGAGAAACAGAGAAACGAAAGGCATTGTGAAATTAATACTGTCAATTCGATCAATAATGAGGAGGACACTGAAGTCACAGCTAAGCTCAAAACCTCAGTTTGGTGTAATGTACTAGTATTCTGTGGAGGAAAAATTGGTTTTACTTTTTTAATAAAAACAAAAGCGGGAGAAGTCCCTCGGTGGCTGTTGAAAGAAGAAATCAGGTAGTGGAGCTTTAAATCTAAAGTAATGTAAATGTAAGTTGATGTCCTGTGAGTATCTGTCAGACAAGGGGGGCTTTGACAGTGGAAGTTTCATTACAAACTTCTCAGAGGATACGTTTTTCTATCTGAGCACATTCTTGCTGAAGGGTTTGGGCATTTATGAAGTAAATACATTTTTTTTAAGTCATCATGGCTGGGTCTGTTTAGAGGAATGTAACATTGAATTCCATGTGCTCCTGATCTCATAAGACCATTTTAGTCTTATTAATGGCTGTTTCAAAAATTGATTTTAATGGAACATAAATTGGTCACAAATGGATTTTACTACAACTGTAAGAAGTTTTGAGTGTCTTTAAACATTTATAGATTAATGCAGACTTTAACCATTTCGAAAGGCATTGAACCTTGTTATTACCAGTTTAAATAAGCTTAAATTAGTTTAACACAAACCATAACCAGTTAAAAATGGATTTAACCTTGTTAGAACTTGATTTGGACAGGCCCAAAGTTGTTTTGATCAGATCGAGGAAAAAAAACATTTAAAACATAATTAAGTCGAACATGTCCTGTTGTTTACTGTAAAGGACATAAAGACTAAATAAAATTAATCATTTATAAAAATTTTATTCAACCAATAGACTCATTTTATCCAAAAATATTCTGGGTCTCAGGAGGTTAAAGCCATAATACTACTTACCTACTTAGAGATAAATAAATCAGCAGACATAGACTACACTTGTGTGGCTTTTAAACAAACCTGTAGCAGTTCAAAAGCAGCCAGCATCTCTCCGGCGGTGCAGTTCCCGCGGTAGATCTGGTAATATTCGAGCTGCGGAGGAAAACGAGGAGGGCCGTAGTGCTCGTCGGCCATTTTAACCACGGGTTTGGCGAAAGTCCTGCCCATGAAGTCAGCTTTTCCCTAAAAACAAACACAGATACAGCTTCAAAGAGCCACTAACACTACTGCAAATCATGCTTAAATATTTCAAATCTGTTTATTTATCTTACCATGTCTCATCACTCGATAGAAACATGGCCTTGAATGCACATGTTTCTGGACAGACAACAAAGGAATAAGGCAAAATACTTGAAATAACCAGTGAACTGCAAAACAGGTGTCGCTTTAAAGCCTCTAAATTTAAAAAATACAGCGAAGTCTCTCTTGCAGTTAGTGGTTATAAAGAGTCTATACATGTCCTGATTACATTCAAAAAGCACAAAACTGGACTTAAAGGAATGCAACAGGGATAAATTATAGTTGATATTTGTGTGGTTATCCTTCTTGCATGCCTTTTGTTACACTGACTACACACATAACAGCGCTTCTACAGTAAAACAAGCAGACGACACACTCTACTTATCCCAAGGGTCGTCCCGAACAACGCAGTTATTCGCAGGAGCAGATATAAAATTGACAGTCAGCAAAAGCATTCTTTAGATTTGAAATTAGTAATTGACAAAAACTGTAGGAAAATGACTTACAATAGTACAGACTGGATTGTTATTAAAAAAAACACAATATGTGATAAAGAAACAGTTGCTCCTTTTATAACCCGTCTTTCCATTGTCTCGACTTTATCTGAAAAGTGTAGTGTTGAGTTCTGCCTCCCTGATAATCCTTGCCCAATAATTCACCCCTAAGTTACTTTAGGGTCACATCATTACAACCCATGTGACATTTTAGTGTTTTAGTGACACTACACTACAACACTAGAAAAAAAGAGAAAAAAACCCTACTCTGAAACTGTAAAAAAAAAAAAGTAGTGTATTATAAAAGTGTATAAAAGTGCATTGTGCTGTGGAATTGACTCGTACTTTAGCAAACTATAAAAAAGTCACCAGCCTACGGTCTTTTGATTGAACAATTGAAGTCACTAGTTGTAGACTTCTTTTTCTTTTTAAAACCATTTGATTTTGTGATGTGGAAATATGGCACATAACATTTAAAACACATTTTTTCTCTCTTTTTTAAAAAAAACAGTAGCCTGTAGTAGCTCCACATTTGCTTTGTTTGTTTTTTAGTTTAGTTTTTTACAGACGACAAGACGCATCATAAAACAAGATCATGGCTCTTCTTTTTGCCTGTCACTCGTGGAGCATAAATGGGCAAGTAAATGCAATGTAAATAAACCAATAAATAAGTAAATTAAAAGAAAAAGGAAGTTGTTTGCTTTATAAATTAAAGGAATGTGCAGAAAGCAAGTTATTAAAGGATTACTGTTTTTTGTAGACATTATTATATTTTTATTATTCCTTTATTTAAGACCTTTTTTACAGAAACCAAGAATGAACCAAACTGGAACATGGCAGTACTGCAATAAACCAGTCTGAAACAAGTCTAAACTAAACCAAATCCAAGTCTAAAACCAAGACTAAACCAAGACTTGGACACAGTATTAGTATATTAGTAGTAGTACATTTTTACATTTTTATTAATTACATGTATTCTTGATTATTGGTCTTCTATATCTAACAGAACACTAAAATGTTCGGTAATGTCTCTTATCTGAAACCCTGCCTCTTTAATTATTTCTTTGCCGTGGCAGACTGTTGCTCTCTGGAAACACGAGCTCTGTGACGGTAACCTGAATGGAAACAGATCTCACGTATCAAAGCCTTACCACGGTGTCCTGGTCGTAGAGTTCAATCACGATGATGGGAGGGTCGTCTCTGAGCTCAGTGGCTTCTCCGAACAACTCCACGTTTTCAAAAACCAGCAGCTGGTCCCAGGTCGGGCACAGAGTCTCAGGCAGGACCTGGGGAAGACAACAGTTTTTTGTTATTTTTTACACAGGGCTTTGTAGTAGCAGTATTTGTTAGTTGTAGCTTTCATAGTGCAGTAATTTAAAGCTACACTTATTTTGTAATGCTGTGTAATAATAAATAATGTGCTGTATTGAAATAATGTAATGCTACCAATACATTTATACAAAAAAAAAAAAACAACTCAAACAAGCCTCAACTTTAACATTGTTAAAGGGGAAGTTAAAATCACTTGAAATCACACTGAGCTCATAGAACTCGCTTGATCTTATTAATACAAAACACAGATTTATCACCTTAAAACAGAAACTCTGACAATTATCTTGTGGTTTAAGACATGCACTGGTCTTGAAGCTGTCCATAAAAGTCTCGATACACTTCAGTCTCTGTCTTTATTATTGTGGTCTTGACTCCTGAGTCGCACTCACCTCAGTGACCTGGCTTTGTGTCGAGAAGAAGACTCGTGCAAATGGATCTGAGAGGCCTGAGCTGTCGGCCGCGAAAAGACTCCGAGCCTGATACATGTGGACCCTCAGCTGGAACAACTGCTTCACTGAAGAGACACATACATAGAGTTCAGGGCACTTTCAAGAAGTTACAACTATTATAGATTATATGTGTACATACATTCTCTCTTGCGTTTGTGTACAGGTTTTATAAGAGCATGGTGCATTTGTGGCTCAGAGAATTATAGCTTTTCATGTAAAAGCACGGGTAAACTTGAAAGCCCTAATGCGAAGAGTTAAAAAAACATCATATATTAAATGTTAAGTAGTTATAAACAATTGAAAATTTGTTAAAGATTTGGCTTAAATATAATAAATTTGGTAGGGTTATTAATGTAGACTGGGCTAAAATGTTGCACTTTATTCAAAATTAGAGGTATTAATTCTACTTATTCCAGAAAGAACTTGAGTACTTGTCAACACTGAGTACAGATTCAAGTGCCTACTATTTATAAATCATTAATACATTTCTATAAGAGGGAACAGAAATTTCCCCTTGGGGATGAATAAAAGTAATTCTGATTCTGATTCTGAAACTTGCTGTAGTAACTCATCTAGTATTGGTCTGGACAAACATGTTTAAAACACAAGTGTTTTTCATCAAAATCAAACATTCACGCGGATTTGAACTGTCTGAACCTTGCTCATTTATGAATCCAAGATTTGAAAATGGCATCTTATAGAGTGACAGCTTAAATCTGTTCACTAATATTCATATCTCACTCATGTAGGTGAGGCTGATCGGAGGAGAGCACGGCAGACCGGGGCCCTTCGACAGTTTGTTTTCCTCAAATCCATTGGGCAGCCCGCTCAGGTAGTCTCTGCGCTGTCGGTTCAGACCCAGCCACAGGTACATCTCGATCTTAGACTGCACCGTCCATCCAGCTGGACCGAAACCTTTCTTCCCAGGGATCTATGGAACAGAAAGGAAGAGTTATAGCAGTATAAAGCCGAGTATGATTGTAATAATATTTGTTTTTGGTTGAACCGACCCTCAGGAAGAGTGTTTTCACTTTGCCACAGTCTTTGCCCCGCTCTTCGTCGGTGCTGGAGAAGAGGATGTCTTTGGACGGGACGCGGGCATAAGAGATACGTTTCCCATTACTGATCATCCAAATGAACACGTCAGGAACGCTGTGTTGAGGCTGAAGTAAAAGACAATATTCTCAGTTATTATCGTGTCATTATTAGTTATTTTGGAAGTGTTTTCAAAAGTCACTCCCTTCTCTGCGTTGGCTTCATGACACAAGCTACTGTCTCTCAGTAAAGTTAAATCAGCAGAGCCCCACAGACTGCTGCTGTAAACCTGCTCTTGTTGTTCTTATAACAACACTAAAGCTACAGAGCCTATAGTATTTAAAACAAAATAAAGGCAAAATACTGTATTTTAATTAAAGAAAATTATCATGAGGTAGGCTAGATATCAGCAGAGTTCAATCCTGCCTGGTCTGTTTGTTGAAGAGGGTACTAACTACTTTTCTATTCATTTATGTAGTGCCTAAATAAACTGCATGGGCTCAGAACTAATCAGCTGATTGTGGTGTACATGTGATGTCTTGATCATTTATAAATTGTAGCACAGGATATAGATTTAATTAAACAAAACAACATTGTCTTGTTTCATCTTGTGAACCCTATCTTGTGTCTCGTCTCGTGGGATTTGTTTTTTTTTACTGCAGACACTTGATTGGTTGTCGGAGGAAAACAATATACTTTGATGAACAAGTGACACAACACACTTCAGCTTTTCTTTGTTCCAAGTTTCTTTGTTGACAAGTATCATTTTAATGTTGTTTTCCTTCCACAAAACAATTTTAAAATGAAAAAATGATAATAATTCTGGGCTGGATATTGGTAATTAACTTACTTTAATATAGGACAATGTTTGAATGTGTAATAGTGTGTTTGAGTAACAGTTTGTTGAGTAACAAAACTACCCAGCATTTTATAACCATTGAATGTCACATAACTTACTTCGTCTACCAAAAATCGCAGCTTTTGTAGGAAATTCTGCGTCAGTTTGAGTTTGTCTCTGACTGTGCTCTTTTTAACCTGGGTCCTCATGGTCTTGGCCTGCTGCCCGATGGACTCCTGTGACAGAGACAGAGCAGAATATTTAGCATGATGTTGACCATTAAACATCAAAAAGAGACAGTAAACGGATTCTTTCTACACACCACTTCGGCCATGCACAGCTTCAGTCTCTCTCGGTCCAGTTTGGTTCGGCCCGACTGGTTCTGGTCTTTGTTTGCGAGTGACAGGAACTGACTGAAAAGAACGAGGCTCAGCGAAGGACAAGATGATGTCACGCTAACACAGGTCTGAACATGGCCCAAGGACGCAGGTGCGGCTGGTCTTGTGTGAGTCTCAACTTACAACTTTGTCATTGTTATTGAGTGTTTTTTTTGTTTCAGCAGTTCCTGAGTTTGACGGGCACCTGGGACTTTTTTTTTAAGCAATAAACTGTACCAGATTTCACTTGCTTCGTTTTTGTTTTATTTCAGCACAGGAGACACGGGGGATAACAAGCGACTGTAGGAACCAAACTGCAGGGTTACCTCCAACCACTGTGAGGCACTACATTGCTTATTGTGCCATTAACTGTCACTATTTAAGCCATCAACATCCTAAACCTTTTCAACTTCTGTTTCTGCTTTGAGGTCCTACCTACAGGCTCCAACTAGGCTGCTATGTTTAAGCTGTTTATTCCGGACATGTATCGTCCACAGAAATCAGTCCAAGTATTGTGTGTAGCAGTGACTTTTATTTCCTAAAACATCACAATACAAGGCAGCATGACACAGTGAGGAAAAGGTTTGACCGCTAACCTGCAGCACTTGGCTGCTTTGCTACGGCTTAAATAATAAATAGTGAATAGCACAAAAAGCAATATAGCGCCTCACAGTGGTTGGAGGAAACCCCGCAATTTGGCTCCCACAGCGTCAATTTAGCAGCAATCAAATTTTTGGGGGAAAATGTAGGCATTTGGGCCAGGATTTGAGCATTTTAACCCTCAACAAAGTCTCATTTTTAATTTGTGTTTTGACGCCAACAATAGTTTGTAATAACAGACCTGCATCCATGACTGAGCTCCTCTAAGACCCCTCTCAGACGACGTTCGGGGTAGGCCTTCTCTGTCTTTATTATCTCCTGGACGTCGTTCAGTCCCTCTTCCTGTGGAGGATATAGAACATTACCGTATCCTGTTGTGACAATAAAGACAAAAGATCAACTTTATTTAAAGATGCGTAACTTGCCAGCTTGTCAGCGAGGTTGTCAATGATGTTGGCGTTGTACAGCCTCCTCCTCTGATCCTGCCACCAGCTCTTGATGTAGATGCAGGGTTTCCTCTCGAAGTACGGCAAGTGGAAGTAGTTTCTGAGCAGGCAAAGGAGGAAAACCTTCATTTTATGTTGATCTTTTGAGTCAGAGAAAACAACATCTGATAGGCAAGCCTTTTTTATTACAATGAAAGGTAAATTATTAAAAAAGTTTAAAGATAAGACAGTTGTAGACAAGCCAAAGTATCACTAAACCAAAAAATACAGACCAGAGCTGAGCAAACATAAATGATAAATGCACTTTTTCCCTTCAAAACATTTAAAACCCCTTCAGATCCAAGTTAAACCACGTTTTACCTCATTAAATATAGGTAATATCATGTTAAATCCATTGTAAATTGCTAAAAGGTTGTATTAAACCACTGAAAGGCAAATCAAATCTTGTTATAATCAGGCAAAATTCATTGGTCTGCATCAATCTATAACCAGTTTAAAGCCACTCAAAACCAGTTAAAGTCCAAATTAAACCACTTAAAACTCATAAAAATCCATCTATAACCAGTTTAAAGCCACTCACAACCAGTTAAAGTCCAAATTAAACCACTAAAAACTCATAAAAATCCATCTATAACCAGTTTAAAGCCACTCAAAACTAGTTAAAGTCCAAATTAAACCACTTAAAACTCATAAAAATCCATCTATAACCAGTTTAAAGCCACTCAAAACCAATTAAAGTCCAAATTAAACCACTTAAAACTCATAAAAATCTATTTATAACCAGTTTAAAGCCACTCAAAACTAGTTAAAGTCCAAATTAAACCACTTAAAACTCATAAACATCCATCTATAACCAGTTTAAAGCCACTCAAAACCAATTAAAGTCAAAATTAAAGCCACATAAAGCCCACACTAAACCTGCCCAAATTCAGTTTTGTTAGCATAAAAACAATTTTAGTCTGACTCAAACCACCCCTTTTAAATTTCAAAACCACTTATTGTCCAAGTTATGTCCAAATCCAGGTCTAACCAGGTCAAAAATCATATTCATCACTGACCGGTCGGTAATGACTGGTTTCATTGGAGGAGTTGTAGCCACAGATTGAAAGTCTCCGTCGTTCTCCATCTCTTCATCGCTGGAGTTATGGATCAGCTCTGTCTCCTCCTCGTCACCGTCGCCTTTTTTACCCTTCGTTTTGGGCTCAACAACACCATCCATCTCATTCCCGTAGTAACCTGACAAACAACAAATATGTTTAAACAGAAGTAAGAGAAGTAAAATAACATTTTTGTGCTCCATGCATTGTTGTAGTCACATATACTGTATATAAATTCTTTGTTTCTGTAAGTTCTGGGAATGAGTAACTGTTAAATGATAAATAAATTTACCTATAGTGACCTCAAAGTTGATGGGTTTATCTCCGATCTTTCTGTCAATCATTGTGGCTTCGAGGAAAGACCCAAACAGGAAAAACTCTTCAACTTTCCCGGTGGCTGTCTGAGGAATAAACCAACGAATTAAAAGTTACGGCTGCCAAATATTAAGGCACAACATAATAAATTCAAGTTAAAAATGACCATAAGGATATATTCATAATCTATCATAAGGAATTGTAAACATGTTTGCATTAGTTATTTGCAAGTTTTGTCTTAAATAAAACTAGAGAAGGCTAAAACCAGGCCTTGATGTAGCCACCATTTTGTTATTAAAATGTTGTATATCATAAAAAAAAAATATGCTAAAACATTAAGACCAGTATATAAATCCAAATCAAGACCATATCAAATGTATATATTATTTTAAAACACAAAATAACACTTAAAAAGCTAAATTTGATTATGTAATATCATCCAGTTCTAACATTCAAGCTGTTTCAAGGATTTCACGCTCCTGTGGGAACCTGTGAGGGACTTTGTTTAACCATTTACGAGCAGAGGATGTACAAAGGGGTTGCTCAGTGAGAAGTGAATCCCCGGGGTTTATTACAGTCCCATGAATTTTTGATGCAGCTTACATTGTCCGCCAACAAACACTGTTGATAATGCAGCAGGTGGGCGACATTAATCCTGTTAATAATGCACCACAGCTCTGTTTAGGAGATACACCGCTGCAGGTTCAAGACATTATCAGTCATTATCTGCACTCCTGGTCTTCTCAGATGACCCTAGATTCCTGTGTGAGGAAGTTATACTGTATTTCCAAATTAATGGTAATGTTTCCAGAGACAGATGGATATTGCAATCAAAACATTATCCCACACTCATTTGGGCTGTTTAACCTGCTTGAATCAGTCATTTGTGAACAATGTTAAATTAGTTATTATCTCCAGGGTGCCAGTGTCCTGATACAGCTGCTATCACCAGGTGTTGTTATAAATTGGATAAGCAGTATACAGTTTTCCTGATAATTACAAAAAAGCATACTGCCTGACCATTTGTAACCACTAATAAAAAATAAGGTTTGATGATCCTTTTTGAAACGAGTAGTGAGTTCGTACGGCTTTAGATCTTAAGCTATGTGTCTGTATCACTATTACTTATAGTAACAGTGCAATATTTGAAGATCATCTGCTCTGGTAAAGTCTAGGGTCAATGTGCTTTTTACAGACACTTTCATGATTTGCCTTGATGTATTAATAAAGAATATTTTTTTTATCTAAAGTAGAGTGTGTTGAACATGTGTTTTGTTTTCATATTAATCAAAGACTTTACAGATGATATATTAAAATGTTTCCAAAAAGCTCTACATATTGACTAATACTGTATTGTCTATTAATCTGTTTTGCAGCACTGTTGATGACACATTTTTTTCTCTCCAACTTGGTTAAAATAACATGCTTGTTGGGTTTGTACGGCACTAGTTACTTTAAGCGAGAACCAAAATGAGAGTATTTAGTTATTTGACAAAAAGGAAAAAAAAGAAAAAACTATTCTAGAATGAACTTTCTCTGTTGTTAATAAATAAAAAATGAAGTAACAGTGAGATGTGCATATTATGAATCAATCTAATTATTAAACTGTGCTAAAAAGTAACAAACACTGAATTAAACACAACAGAAATCTACTTTTCTACCATGATTATATCCATTCCAGGATTTCTTTGTGTCTTGGGACGCACCTCTGAGATGTTGGGGATGCTCTCGACCTGAACCTCTGTGGAGCTGCCGCATTCGGGCGATGAAACGTCCAGGATTTCGACCCCGAGGCTGATGAGGAGACGGGCCCTGAAGGACACACCCTCCCCCAGTCCCTCGTTCAGCTCCTGGTACTCGTCCATCAGAGTGTAGGTCCGGGTCGAGCCGTACATGTTCACCCAGGCCGGGCCCAGCGTCGGGAGGAAACCTGGGACACAAAGCATTGAGGTACACTTTTTACTCAACATATTCAATTACTTTTTTATAATAATTCACCTAAAACCCTTGATAATCTTAATTTCTTTAAACATCACAAATAGGTCTCCCTAATTTACATAAAGAAACTTTACAGAACGATTTTACTAATATATATATATTTTTTTTTTCAGTGAATATTTCCAAAAATTTTATCAGCCATGATCTGCAAATTGTATTTTAGATTTCCACAACATTTTGGCTTTGGCCTTTGACTTGCCCCCTTTTGTTTCTCCTGATCTAAAATGTTCAAGTGTCAATGTAATGTCAATGTAAGTGTGCTTTTAGCTGCAGGAACACAAATTCATAGTTGTTGTTTTTTTTGAAGATACTTTTGTTGGCCTTTTTGCCCTTATTGCTAGATTGACAGAAAAGATAGATAGGTAACAGGGCACAAGAGAGGGGTGGATGACATTGGGCAAATGACTCATCCAGGATTTAAAACCGGGTTTGCGAGTGCTCTACCAACTGAGTTTCCACCAATACGTCTAACTGCATGATACAAAACTGCACACATTACATGTCCGCATTAACAATTATATCATGGTACAACAGTTCTGCTGACATAAATATGCAAAAAGTTAAAATGTATGGTGGAAAATACAGCCCCAGTTTGACAAAAAAGTGGATTAAAGGGTCAAAACTCCACCGGACTAATAAAGTACCATCCGAAAATATTAGCAATTTTGTATTTGTCAGTAAATTGTTGTTCTTGTTATCATTCACATCACAGCAAAAGTACATAAATAGATTAGAAAATTCAAGCTTTAAAATGTTGCTTCATTATTTATTTTTATACAATTTCATGTAAGTGTTGAAAGCCAAAATAACATTGAGTAAATTTACCCCAAACATTCTGAAATCACTGCTGCCTCACAATGAAACATAAATAAACTAGCTCAACGTAACAAAGTAAATAAGTCTTCAGCTTCCCAAAAGACCCAAAAGAAGCAAAAACTCACCTTTGTCCCCATCGTTAGAGATCTTCCTTAAATCGAGAAAGTGGGTTCCTATGGCGACGTCATTCACTTTGTCTGAGTCTCGGATCTGGAGCTTCATGCGTTTGCAAAGAGGTGGAAACATCTCAGTAAAGACTACCTGCTCGTTCCAGATTGGCTCGTAGCAGCTCTTCTGAACAGTCGTCTTCCCCTGTGAACACGAACAATACTATTTTAGTTAACTTGTTTTAGTTTAGAGCCAGTTTACGGTGGTAACATTTAAGCTCACTGACCTTTTGTCCTGCAAACTGCACTAGGATGTAAGGGTCCACCAGGTCTTTGTTTTCTCCGATGAAGGCCTTTTTCACGTTGGCCATGATGCTTTGGTTCATTCGGGGGAGTCCCTCTGCTCTGTAGATCTTTAAGTAATATCGAGCCCACTGTCGCTCGGCTGGGACCCCATCTGGTATTAAAAGATTCCTAAAAAAAAGCAACATTTTGTAAAAACATTGCTGAAATTTGCAGTGTTAATGCCTTATGTGCACATTTTTAGTGCTGCTAAGAAGGATGTTAATTTAGTGGCTGATTACTCATAAAAACTGCAAAATATTCCTGAAAACAGTCTTAAATATCTGTCCATTGTAGTAAAACCATAAAAAGGGTTGTGTGACATATTTTCTACAGATTTGTCTGATTTCTTTACCCTTCGATGTCGTCCTCGTCCGACTCGTTGACCTTGTGTGGAGTTTTGATTGTGTCTCCTTTGGCCACAACTGCGATGTCACACTTTATGTAACCTTTACATCCCGCAGTGATGTCTTCAGGGTCGGACAACAGGGCCCATTTGTGGTAAAACTGGTGCTCTGCAAGAAACATGACCAGATTAAAAACCTTTTGAGGTTTTAAGTGGTTAGTTTATTTCTATATCATGTTTAAAACATTTATGTTAGTGACATCGTCAAGATGACACTAACTGAGACCTATACTATCTAAAGGGGGCGGCAGTAGCTCAGTGGGTAGAGCAGTCGTCCTTCAACCGGAAGGTAGGTTCGAGTCCCACTCTCCCCACAGTTCATACTGTCGTTGTGTCCTTGGGCAAGGCACTTAACCCACCTTGCCTCCAGTGGCTGTAACACTGGTAATTACTGTAGAACAATAGTAAGTCGCTTTGGATAAAAGTGTCAGCTAAATGAATAAATGTAAATGTATGCGGCTAAATCATAAAATTATAAACATTTTTACAGGTCTTGGTCTCAATCATCAAGACTAACCAATACCACAATAGTTATCAAAGACCGGACTAACTACGTCTCCTTCACCGAACACTGACCTCCACGAGTCTGGACCTGGTCTAAGACCGGACTAACTCTGTCTCCTTCACCGAACATTGACCTCCACGAGTCTGAACCTGGTCTAATAATGGACTCGAACATGGCTTGGTCTCAGTTAATGTGTTCTTGTAACATACAAAGCTGGTCTTGACTTGGTTTAGGTCCCTTAAAGTCTTGGTCTTGACTTGTCTCAGTTAGTGTCACTCTTTCATTACTCACCTGGCTGAGAGTAGATTGTGCCAACATCTAATTTAAAAGTTCCAACAAGTGTCCCACTACGCAGCAGGTTTTTGGAGTGGATGACCTAAAGAGATTTCAGAAAGAGTTTGTATGCAGCCAGATTTAATATGCGTTTGTTTTCACTCAAAGGTGCAACTTACAGACAACTTTATAATCTTGTCAAACATCACATCTGGAGGGACGTGGAAGTCAAACACAAAATACTGAAAGAAAAAGAGAGATATTATTAGAAGTAAGTAATTTTACTTGCTTTGCTCAAAATGATTTGGTTTTATACTCACTTCGTTGTAATACGGGCAGTTGGTTGACTCCTTCATCGAGGTGTATTTCTTGTCATCTCCGATCTCGACGCAGACCATTGGGTCCATGTTGAGTCCCACAAGCTGTCGGGCCTCGATCACTGTCACACTCACCTGAAATTAAATTTAATAAATATACAGAATAACTTTTGACAAAGTTCTTAAAAAAATTCATTACAGTTTCTAAACAAATGGGTTGGTGATGGATTTGGACATATTCACTCTGTTTTACTATTTTTGAGAGTTGATTGAATTCCCAAGGTTTATAAACGTTTTCCAAAGTCAAGCTGTTTTCAAGCGCATTCGAGGTCTAATATTGATCTTTCTAGAACTTTACAGTAAGTCACAAACTATATTTATCTAGATGTATAGTCGCGATTATTATTTACTCACTTTAGCAAAGTTATATTGTTAAGGTACAAGTACATGTCTTTCCTAAACAGAAGAATAATTAGATTGTTCAGAAAAATCCATATAATTTTAACGATTTCATCCATTAATTTAACGATTTCATCCATTAATTTATTGAAAAATAAAATATATGGTGTCACATTTTATCAAAATAATTCTTTATACTTTTTGCTCTTACTTGGTAATCCACTGGTCGTCCAGAACTGGGCTCCATCTTTATGTCTGGTTTTGATCTATATGACAAGAAGACAAAGTTAACACAAGTTCATACCAGAACTCGTACAATTTCTAAGCGATTTCTAAGCATAACAGTAAAATTCAAGCATTTTTATGTTTTTATTATATATTTAAAATAGACATATGAACTGTTGTTGTGTTCAGATGGTCATTAAAGTCAAAAACAATGATAAACCTGACTCACCTCTTGTTTGAAACGTTGTCTGTGACAGCGGTGACCGAGGCCAGAGAAACTGTGTCTGGGTCTCCTCCCAGGAACGTGCCCAGGTTCTCTGTCTCCAGAATGGCAGGTTCATCTGGAGATCAAAACAAATGAACTGTAACTATAAATTACATAGTTGTAAGAACATATGTATATGAGTGTAGTAGAACCATTGACAGTAAATAGGATTGTACTGATACAGTGTTATATCAACCATTGCATCTTCTCAATAGCTACGCTTATGTTTTTTTTTTTTTTTTTTTTTTTCTTAAATTAAAACCATTTATTCATTTTGTCCATTTCATTTTATCTTCTACGACATTTCAATATTAAACCTTGAAGTTGGGACATAACAAAGACAGCAGAAATGTGTGTAAGTCCATCTTAAATATTTTATTGTATTTATGTATCGGAGTAAAGACCTTTAAAATGAAACCTTGTAAATGTATAAATTGAAGAAGTCTAGTAAAGTTACTGCTTAATATTTTTTGCATTTAGGCTAATAAAGTTGCTAAAAAGATGCAAATATTTTGAGAAAAAAAATATTTACTGAGTATTGAGGGAGTACGCCAAAAATGTATTATCATATTTGTAGTAGTCAGTAAAGTAGCTCCCCAGGTTTTTAAAACATTAGTAAATTCTCTGAAGGAGAAAATGCTCTGATTAATCACAAACAATTAATACAGCCACAAAAAGCAGACTGTATTTAATATTATAACAAAATAAAGTTATTTTTGAAAGTTTGGTTTTAGTTAACAACAGAGGAGAAAAAAGTTAGCTACAGGCGGCTATGCTAATGTGACAGTTTATTATCCTGTTTTTTCTCTCTAAATTAATCTAATGAAACTTTAAACTAAGGTCAGATAGATAGAGAGTCCAAATGTATTTCCAAAAAGCTAATTAGACAAGAATTATAACATTAACTTTTTTCTATGATGTTCATTTATTCATTCATTTTCTACCGCTTTGTCCCTTCAGGGGTCGCGGGTGACTGGAGCCTATTCCAGCAGCTTTGGGCCTGAGGCAGGGTACACCCTGGACAGTGGCCAGTTAGTTGCAGGGCTGACATTTAGAGACAAACATTTTGAACTCACAACCTTTTTGCTGTAAGGCAGGAGTGCTAACCACTCTGCCACGTGCACCCTTTTTTTTCTATGATGTGTTGCAGCTAATACTTAGCTAATAAGCATTAGCTTCAAAATTAGGCGCTACTCATTTAGCTAGTCCACTCCGCTTCACTGTCAATAAATGGTACGTTATTGTTTTACTATTTTATCCCTCCAAATAGAATTTAGGGTAAATGCAAAGTAAATTCTCCCTTTTGTCTTACAGTCATAAAATACATTTATAAACTTTGAGCATTTAAGTGAACAAAATGTCCGCTGCTGTAAGCTAAGACGACTTTGTAACATCAGTCTCCACTTCCTCGTTTCTTTGGCCTGAGTTTGTGTTGGCCATCTTTGTTACTGATACCTCCTCCTTTGTTCTCCTTGTGCCCGCGGTGCTTACTGCGCTTCATGCTTCAGGAGGTCAGCTCTATAAAAAAATAAATACATAAGAACATGTTATTTACTTCAAAAAAATGATTTCTTTAAAACAATGATTGTGATGCACATTGTTAAAAAAGGGCAACATTAGCCTTGAATGAAGATTTCAAGTTAGTTTAGGCCTTATTAGTATTTAAATTTATGTTATCTTCATTTTAGAAAAGCATGTGGAAAACTTTAGGAAAGTTTTACCATTTTATATTTTCAAGCCAATACTAAAGGAAAATGTATCATTATTTGTATTGCATTCTATTGTTTTCCATTTCCCACAACTGCTTTTAACAAATTATTATTACTTTAACAAATAGGGGTTAAAAAGTGAATGTTGTGTGTAGTACGGGAAATTTTAAATAGTCAAAACACTTTGAGCAAAAATAAAACAAGATTAGTTTGCTGCAGATTGTGTTTGGGTTGGGGTCAGAGGTCATTGTCCAGGTGCATCTAATTATATATCGGTGTTATAAAATAAACTTGTCCTACAGATTATAAAACAAGATGGAAAGTGAAAAGAAGGAAATGATATGTGCAAAAACATGGAGATTTAGACTGACACTCAAAATATATAAAGTTCATAAAGAATTAAATGCAACTTTGTGGACTTCTAAAGCAGATTCATATAATCACATAATTCTAATAACAAAACAATAGCAAATTTTAAGGACAAATAATTTAAGGCAACAGACTATATACCAACTAAAAGATTAAAGGAGACAAATGCTGTGGATAAACTCACATTGGGATTTTTCACAAATATGCCAGTAAATCATTATTATAGCAGGTTTACAACCAACTAAGTATCTTAATAACAATGCCAAGTAACACACTAAAACAACGAGTTTGTGCATTTTTTTCTTACACAACATTTTAACTGGTCCCTCTTCTTTTCAGTATAAGTTAATTTTAAACAATAAAACCTAACTTTTTCACCTCTTTCAGTAGCTCAGTTAATACAAAACAAGAATAAGAGCCTACTGTTATAAGCAAAGTCTACTATAGAAGAACTTATTGTGCCATTTGTTTCTTTCGTAATGCATTTAAGAGCCACAGGAAAAAGCCATTCAGATTACATTAGACTCAACTATTTAGCAGAAATATTTCCTACTCTGGCTTTAATCCACATAAAAACACTACTTTTTTGTGTTCCTTCCTTTTAAAATGTGCAACCACACCCTGGGCTCATCCTGCAAACAACAGGCCTCTCAATTATTTAACTCCACTGACCTTCATCCATCAATTAACGCGGATACATTTCAGCTCCATCGTGAAAATGAATACACTTAAAATAATTAATCTGAGCGCATTAGTCTAGTCTTAGACACAGGTGCCCAGTTTTCATTTATAATGGACACAGATAGAAAATCTTACAAGTAAATAGGATGCATTATAGGATTGTCTGTGCTGTTTTGTTGTGTTATTGAATTAGTGAATAATATTTAATGATAAGACACGGAGGTCTTAATGAATACACTGTATGTTGGAAATTGTTGAATAAAATGCAGTTTAAACAAAATGCACGGTCTTACATCATTAAAGACAAGTTTATCTGTAAAATTCTGAGGCCTAAGTCAACACTGTACCTTAACAATAACAATGAAACAGTAATAAATAAAAGTGATTATGTTGTACGTACCATACAAGTAAAGCAAAGCCGTACAGTCTCCTCTGAGCAGCTCCACAAAGGTCTTTTCTCTGAACCTGAGGCGACACTACATAAACATTTTGGGCCTTTGCACCGCAGTAAGAGTGAAGCTCCAGAGTAATGTCTCGGAGAAAAGCATTGGGCTCGTCCCGGGCTGAAGTTGGGGCAGAAGTGATGTGATACGTACCATGAATACTGCATAAGTTTAAACCTGAGACTAGTAACTATAACTAGGCCCCGCTGAGGGACGTCACGGTGAACAAATGTGTAAAATAAGTAAAACCACATTTAAAATGCAAACTTTTTATCCATTTATATAATGTTAAAAGGATAGGATAATAAAGTGGTTAATTTTGTTATTTTTTTACAGTGATGGGTGCATTTGTTGAAGTAGTAAAGGAGAGCAAAAAGGTTAGATTCTTAACAAACCTACTCAGAATCAGAAAAATGTTTATTGCCATTGTCGGTGAACAAGATTCACAAACTATAAACTTGCTTCAGCGATAAGGTGCAACATGGAGGGCATGCATAAAAATACAAAATAAAATACAAGATAAGTTAAATATACAGACTAGACATATACACACAATTTACTGTTTGTCAGATATGGTGCAAAGTTTGCTGTGCAATGGATAGTTGATATTATATGCTTATTAAAGTGACAAGTGTTATGAAGTGTTAAAGTGAGAAGTGTTATGAAGTGTTAAAGTGACAAGTGTTATGAAGTGTTAAAGTGACAAGTGTTAGGAAGTGTTAAAATGATATGTGTTATGAAGTGTTAAAGTGACAAATGTTATGAAGTGTTAAAGTGACAAGTGTTATGAAGTGTTAAAGTAACAAGTGTTATGAAGTGTTAAAGTGACAAATGTTATGAAGTGTTAAAGTGACAAATGTTATGAAGTGTTAAAGTGACAAGTGTTATGACGTGTTAAAGTGACAAATGTTATGAAGTGTTAAAGTGACAAACGTTCTGAAGTGTTAAAGTGACAAATGTTATGAAGTGTTAAAGTAACAAATTTTATGAAGTGTTAAAGTGACAAATGTTCTGAAGTGTTAAAGTGACAAGTGTTATGAAGTGTTAAAGTAACAAGTGTTCTGAAGTGTTAAAGTGACAAATGTTATGAAGTGTTAAAGTAACAAGTGTCATGAAGTGTTAAAGTAACAAGTGTTATGAAGTGTTAAAGTGACAAATGTTATGAAGTGTTAAAGTGACAAATGTTCTGAAGTGTTAAAGTGACAAATGTTATGAAGTGTTAAAGTGACAATTGTTATGACGTGTTAAAGTGACAAGTGTTATGAAGTGTTAAAGGGACAAGTGTTATGAAGTGTTAAAGGGACAAGTGTTATGAAGTGTTAAAGTGACAAGTGTTATGACGTGTTAAAGTGACAAATGTTATGAAGTGTTAAAGTGACAAGTGTTATGAAGTGTTAAAGTAACAAGTGTTATGAAGTGTTAAAGTGACAAATGTTATGAAGTGTTAAAGTGACAAATGTTCTGAAGTGTTAAAGTGACAAATGTTATGAAGTGTTAAAGTAACAAGTGTCATGAAGTGTTAAAGTAACAAGTGTTATGAAGTGTTAAAGTGACAAATGTTATGAAGTGTTAAAGTGACAAATGTTCTGAAGTGTTAAAGTGACAAATGTTATGAAGTGTTAAAGTGACAAGTGTTATGACGTGTTAAAGTGACAAGTGTTATGAAGTGTTAAAGGGACAAGTGTTATGAAGTGTTAAAGTGACAAGTGTTAGGAAGTGTTAAAGTGACAAGTGTTATGAAGAGTCCAATGGCAGAAGACTGAGCTAACAATACACTACAGCTGTGTACCTGCTGCTAACTTTCATTGGATAAAAAGGGAAGAGATATTAAAAATGTATTTATGCTTGTTGGAAAAATAACAGTTTAATCACCTACTGTAACAGGAATCATCTGTGAAAACACAAGATGTCATCATGGCTTTTTGATTATTTTTTTTAGCCGTCAATTAATTAGGAAAGTCCCACTGAGAATACAAATCTCTTTTACAAGGAAGTCCTGGCCGCATGTATGTCTGTGGCGGGGCTATTGTACATGTCTTCTAGGAGAAATCAGAGCACCCGGAGAAAACCCCTGCAGACAGGGAGAACATGCAAACGCCGCACAGAAAGGACCTGCCCTGGATGAGAATAAAACCCTGGGCCTTCTTTGCCACCTATCCTGTGTGTCATAAAATCATATTAGAAAGTGCCTTTTCTACTGGCTACTTACACAGAAAAAGAGAAAGCTAAAAAGAAAGACAAAAATACACAAGTGTTTGCAATCCATTTACACAATGCTGAACTCTAAACTTCAGTTTGATGTGACAACTTTGTATTAGTAGGAATTTGGTGCAGTTTGTCTTTTTTTGTTAAAATAAAAGCAGTAAATGTAGCTGTGCTGTTGTTGGGGGTAAGGTTGAGTTTGGGACCAGGATGGAAGAAAACCTCAGGTAATGCAGTTTTAAGCACACTTTAGCAGCACACTGTTCAATTTTTAGATATGTTGTTGGTTTATTAAACAAAACCTGAGCCAGAGCATTAACTCAATGATTTAACAAAAAAATCTAAAGTACATGTGAGCAGATGGGCTACAGAGGCAGGTAAACAAAATGTCTGTCCAGATGAGTTGGAAGATGGCTCCCTTCTGAATTATTAATAGAGAAAACCAGGTCTTGGAACAGAGTAAGTACCTTTTATCATGGGAGTGTCAAGCCCTATTTTAATTTTAATTTTTTACTTTTCCATCCTTAAATTATGTGTATTATCAATAAGAAAAAAGTTACTCAAAGAAATCATATCAGGAAGTATACATGTTTTTATCCTATAACCAAAAAACATGATGTATGTTAAAGTAATTTCTTTTAAACAAAAGTGGTATTAATGGTTGCAGTGCACTTCGTCTTCATCAGTTACACACACACAGCCAGTCTTCAAGGCCTGCCTCAGAGACTAAAGTTGCCGCTCTCCAGTGGAACAAGGCTGTGAATAATTGAAAGGACCCGAGCCAGAGTTAACATGTGGCATCCCAATTATACCAGGATCAGTGTTCACAACAAAGACACATGGTCAGACCTGGAACTGCAAGTGTCACGTACTGTCGACACGTCATGAGTACGCCCAGCTACAGGTGGGTCATATCCTGTTTGATCAATATCATGACTAATTAAACATTTGTTAGCTGGTTCTTTCTTTTCTAGAGGCAGCTGTGCCACGCTTTAAACAACAGGTTAAATAAAGAGTATCAAATATATGTTTGATGTCAAAATTAATTAAGGCATAAATTCCATCTAAAGTACAAGTCTGATCTGGGCCCATTTATTCAATTCGGAAAGAAAAAAAAAAACATTTAGGTTTTATCTTCATGATCTTTGCTAACCTGACTCTGCCAGATAGAACTGCTCACGGAACATAGTGTGTTTTACAGAACAATCTGGGAAGGCTCCCATTGAAAGCTTTTGTAAAAGGGGAGGCCCTATAACCAAAAAACATGAAACTTGTGGTGATTGGATGAAGCACCAACTAGTATCCGCCAAACACAAGATTTGTTTGAGCCAATCATAGCAACATATCATAGATTGCGGCTGATATAAAAGAAAAAAATGTTTTTGCAAAGCGAATCTGCGAATAATAGGAACGTTAACTAACACTAATGTGGTAAATGAAACAAGGATGTTGACTGATAAAAAGAACGTGTATGAAAGACTAAGAGATTTAGGATATGCCAAAGCCAATAGGAAGAAGAGCACAACCATCTTTTCCTTCTAGAACATCCTTTAATGACACATTTCTTAGCTTTAGAAAAATGTTAGCATCATAATAATAATAATAATAATAATAATAATAATAATAATAATAATAATAATGGATAGGATTTATATTGCGCTTTTCTCCCGAGGGACCAAGGGACTCAAAGCACTTACAAGCTGTCCATTATTCATTCATACACAGTCACACTGGTGATGGTAAGCTACAACTGTAGCCACAGATGCCCTGGGGCAGACTGACAGAGACGTGGCAGCCATTTTGCGCCTACGGCCTCTCTGACCATCACCACATACATTCACTGAACATTCTTACACATTCATACGAGGCAAGGTGGGTTAAGTGTCTTGCCCAAGGACACAACGACAGTATGAATTGTGGGTAGCCATGTTGAGAACAAAGAGGAGAAGAGGACCCTTGTTAGATCTTGTCAAACCCCAACAAACTGCTATTTTTTTGTTCACCCGTTAACTCAGGCTCTGACAAACAAACAGCCTGATACAATACACACCCCAAGCCTGATAAGGCAAAGCAGCACATCAAATTGATCAGCGGAGACTCAGCTACAAGCACATTTAAGACATTTACATTTACTCTAAACACAGACCAAACAGCAAGCAAACACAAACAGGTTGTACCAAAATATGCCAAATTCTGCCCTATTCTTTATAATGGAGACTTCGCCTGAGCATTTCATACCAAAACCTTAATAGTTTTGGTTTGTTTCACATTAGAAGAATTATATTTGGTGCTGGGAATGTTGACTGTGATTTAAAATAGTGTTTGAACTGCAACGGCCTTCATCTAAAGGAATGTTCATCCAAATATAGTTTTTAATTTTGGATGAAAATTTTTTGGGGTTATTTTGCTGTTTTCCATCTTAAGTCTTCCATTTTGACACCAGAATTATTGAAATTCACCATGCAGTTACAGAGATACAGTCAAGCAGATACACCAAAAAACTCAGGTTTAAAGGGTTAAAGGTTTTAACAACTGCAGAGTTATTTATTGCAGCAAGATGCATGATGAGAGATATAGAAGGCAATAAATGTTTTTGTGCTTTAAAGGCATTGATTCTGCTCCAAACTGAACACAAAGAGTTGAGTAGGAAAATATCAAACATACATTTACATTTGCCTTTGTTGTTCAACAGTGTCTAAGAGAAGTGTTGGTGGTGGGTCTGAAACAATGGGAGATTTAAGTTAAAAATAGCAAAAATTATATATATATTTTTATCTCCTGTGGTTTTGTGGGTGCAACTGGTGTTTGCCTTGTGGTTTTATTTTTATTTTATTTCTGTGGTGTGTTCTGTTTGAAGTAAAACAAGCCTCATCTTTAACAATGTTCAAAGGGAGGTTAAAAACCTTCCTCTTTAGCTCCGCCTACAACTTAAAGTGTTTTTTTTATCTACACACTTCTTTTAAAATGTTTCTTTAAATTATGATGTTAAAATATTTTCTTATGTTTCTTAATCTAAATCTTGTAAATTGTCTTTTATTCCTGTAAAGCACTTTGAGTTAGCCAGTGTATGAATAGTGCTATATAAATAAAATTGCCTTGCCTTGCCTTCTGCATTGCTTTGTAACTGTATCCTGACCATCACTTTCCTTTCATTTAAATGATTGCATGTTAAGTATTTGTTCAGTAAATCATGATCCTGATTCAAATCTGAGTTTCCCTCTCTAAATCCGACCTCCCTGAATGTGGACAGATCCATGCAGCGTCCGAAGCCTGTTTAAAGCTGCGTTCGCTGACAGCAGCCATTAGAGGATGAGGTTATACTGGACGGCAGAGGTAACCGTGTACGATCGGTGACACAGTGACCAGTCGACGCAGAAAGCTCCACATGTCCTCGGTCTCTACGCCGGAGGTGAGTCATGTAATTAAGGCCCAAGTCCCTCAACACAACAAGAGTCCAGCGTGTGTCACTACATCCCTCCTGAAGAAGAGGCAGGAGGAGTTTTAAGGCCAGGGAATCAATGTTCTAGTACAAGCAGTGAATTTTCAGTGTGTGTTTATGGTGTGATGTAAAATTAAAGCCAGTACAGAACTAATGATGTGATGAGATTTGTTTTTTCTAAAGCAGCTCAGGTCAGTACCAGGGCCGGCTCAATGAGCTGTGTGGGCTAAGCCCCTCTTTTTATGTGGGTTTTTGAATGTATTGTTAAACATTTACTAGATACAGTATATTAATATAACATTTTTAATTTAAATTTGATTTAAATTAAAAATGTTCCAACTAGAATCCAACTAGAATCTTTCCAAATCCAACTAAAACCCATTCAACTCCAACTCAAACCTGTCCAAATCCATCTAGAATCTGTCCAAATCCAACTAGAATCTGTCCAAATCCAACTAAAACCCGTTCAAATCCAACTAGAATCTGTCCAAATCCAACTAGAATCTTTCCAAATCCAACTAAAACCCATTCAACTCCAACTAAAACCTGTTAAAATCCAGCTTAAATCAGTGCAATTTCAACTTAAACCATACAAAATGTATTTTGTGGAAAATCTTATTACATAGTGTTTATAGTTTTGATGGCACTAATCTGTGTAAATTTCCACAAAACAAGAAAAAGGGGCTTATTTTTTACAGCACAATGACACACACAGAGACCTGAGCATCAGCATCATCTTCCTTATTCCCTTGAATTTGAAACCCAGGCACTTCTAAAAGAGAGCGGAGAAGAAGTGACAGAAAGAGCACAAGATTTTCAGATAAATTCATTAACTTTAGCAATATTTGTTTCATTTAGAATATTTTGACACATTTAGCATTAGCATTATTTCTTACTAAACAAAAATCTTCCGTTTCCAGTGTCTCTTGTATAAAACTTTCTTTTGCCTCAGTCTTTAGTCGAGTGATAAAACGTGTTCTAAATGTTTGTGTGAAAGAGAAAGAGTTTGTTTGACATAATCCTTAGTCGTGTACAAGTTTGTTCAATAAAGCACCATTGCCATTACTTTATTAGCCCAAATATGGTCTGTTCAGCGTGTACAGACTTTTTTGGGGACATATTAGCCCCTGGTCCTGAGTGTATGTTCCACAATTCAAAAGGTAAGTCAAACACTGTAGTCTGTGGATTGGACGAAAGACATACTCGAGAAAACAAGAGGCGAAAGGAAAAACATGTAATGGAGTATGTTTTGTATTTTATGATAAAGTCATATGCCATGAAAAAAAGGTTAAATATCTTTTTATTGATTTTCTGTGTTTATTTTGTGTTATTATTAGCAACAGCTGTTTCAGGATTTAAACAAAGTCAGAGTCCTACAGCTGTCACTAATGAATAAAACATTGCATTTTTTACCTATATTGGATTAAACAGAAGAAAAACGTTTGCCATGAAATAGTGATTTCCTAAAATGTAGAACAATGCACAGAATTTAATGTTTCAAAAGTCTATTAATTATGTATTTTATGTATAAATCATTTAAGTGTTGTCAGAGTTTATTACAGAAAACCATTATCAGAGTCCAGTGGCCATTTGTGCAACACATGATTAACAACAACAAAAAAGAGTCTTTAAGTGTCCAAAACTGGTCACTATTGTGTCCAGAATGTAGTGCAATGTAGCTCTGTTTTGGCGTAACAAACTCAGGAGTCCATTTCTTCTTGTGCATGCACAGAAGTTAAAATAATAATAATAATAATAATAATAATAATAATAATAATAATAATAATAATAATAATAATAATAATAATAATAATAATAAAAAGTATATTTAACGGGATCCACTGTGGGAAAAATGAAGGTTATTACTCATGTTATTAATAAATCCATCCTCTTTAGATTAACCTTGGCCGTGTCACGAGGGCAGCAAGGACACCCAGGCTTCCACCTCCCCAGACACTTCTCCAGCTCTAACAGGGTAATACAGTGTGACAAAGAGTCTTTCTGGTCTTAGGCTTCCTCCCAGTGGGATATACCCTCAAAACCTCCAGTGCCACCAGTGAGGCATCCACTCTCACTGTGGGGAACGGTGTACTCTGAGTCAGTGAGAAAACTTGTTATATTTCAAGGTAAAAAGGTTCTTAAAAATTAGTACTATTAATCATCTTCGGCTAATCCTTGAGTCAAAACAAGTTTCTTCTATAAAAGTGGCCCTATTACACCGTCAAACGCTTCAGCTGATTTAAAAATACAACAAAAACAAAATGCAGTGAATATACTTTTTTAATAAACTGTAAATGATACGGATGAATATGACCAGTCCTTTTAAACTGACACCTTTAACGACGAGCTGGAGGCTAAACCACAGAACGACCTGACACCAGTGAAACCCAACCCCCTGTAGGTCCTGTGTCCCGGCCCTCGCTGCCTGCCGCTCACGGGCCGTTATTAGCGTCTGGTTGTGCTCCAGTGGCTCTGTGGGCACCACCTGACCGCGGTGTAGTGTGTCCTCATGGCACAGTTTAGGCTCCGGGCCCCGGGACGAGGGGGGAGACCAGAGAGACACAGGCAGGGCTTTGTTGTTTTTTTTTTTTTATTTTATTAGCAGCATTATTAGCAGGTTAATAACAACAACAACAACAACAACAACACAAACACAAATGACACCAACAACAGCCATACTAATAATAATAATAATATCAGTCATTGGTGGCAAAAAATAACAAAAATTCAAAAAAATCAGTGAATTAATTAAAAAGAAAGAAGAGCCGGAGTTAAGAGGAAAGAAAGAATTCATAAATACAAAAAATCAGAAAGTGTTGGATGGTAGAGGTCGGTTTCCGATTCGTAATTATAAGGGGGAGATGTATATTCCATTGAAATGAAGTCTATGATGAGGTTTTTCCAGTGGTTGATGTGCATGTTGTTACGAGTTTTCCAATTCATTAAGATATATTTCTTGGCGATGGTTAGAGCTATGAGAAGCATTTTAGAGTTAATTTTTTTATTGGTAATTATTGTGAGGTCTCCCAACAAGCAAATAGAGGGCGATAGCAGGATGTGGCAGCCGGCTATTGAGGATAGTGACTGTGTGACCTCCTCCCAAAAGTGTTTGATTGGAGTGCAATGCCAGATTGCATGAATGTATGTATCTATAGAATTGTGATTGCAATGAGTGCAAACTTCTGATATGAAACCCATTTTAGCTAATCTATTACCCGTGTAATGTGTTCTATGGAGTGTTTTGTATTGTATTAATTGGAGATTGGCGTTTTTGGACATGAGATAAATGTTTTTACAGATTTGGGTCCAGAAGTTGGCACCTGGAGCTATTGAAAGATCATTTTCCCATTTTATTGTTGGTAAGTATATAATCTGAGATTGTTTTGAAATGATTCTGTATATTTTAGATAGAAGGCAGGGTTTGTTTTGTTGTTACTGGAGGGCAGGACAGCACAGGTGAACACGGGCTACCTCCTGAAAAATCGTATGTATTATTTATTTGCTTTAATTCAGCCACTAGAGACACTCCTATTGGCTGTTAGTAACATTCACACACACACAAAAAAGAATTTCAGAGCAGTATAAGCATGTGTCAATTTAAAAGAACAACATAAAGTTAATGATATATTTATCTAGATAAAATTATATATGTTGCTATAAGAAAATTTGAATATCTTTATATCAGTCCATATATTCGTACGCACATTTAGACCTGTTCAATTTTTATTCGAAAGCAGGAAAAATAACAGAATCAAGCTTACGTTTATAGTTTGGCAAACATTTTTTTTTATGATGGATGAGAGGGATCAGACTAATTCTTTGTTTGGAAAAGAAACAGAATTATGATGACTGACCAGACCACCAACTAAGTATTCTTCAGAGCTTAAACTGAAAGAATTTTCCTTACCAGAAGAGAAAGCTTCTTAAAAAAGCCTGTGTGCACATATCCTTGTTTTCAAGCCTTAAACCTATGTTTTTAGTTGTCTTTTTTAACAAATCTTAGTGTAATCTGGACAAAGTAATATATATGTAATATGGACTAGAGTCAATAATGTCTAAATTGAGTAGGTGGTAAAAGATAAAGCTTTTTTTTCAAAAGAAAATCCAGCCGCTCTTGGCAACAGGAACAGTGGAGAAGGGAAAAAGCTTGTTGTATGTTTTGTGGAGTACTGCACAGATAGGGTTCTGGATTTGAAGGCCTGGGATCAGCCAGTGTAGATGTCACTGAGGGGGTCATGCCTAGTCACCCTCACCTCAAAAAGCAGGTCCTGTCCGTTCTCCTGCTGCCATAGGTCAGGATTCTCTCCGTGTCTGAAGAGAAGATGCTTGCCTTCACGTCTTTGTCAGGTCTTTCCTGTCTGATGAGTGTGATCCAAGTGAGCTCAGCTGTATAATAGTATAATGTATTCAAGCCTGTAAAGTGGATCACACAAAACTCAAGACAAGACTCTTTAATCAGGTCACAAGCCGTTCCTCAGGTTTAGATTCAGGACCAGCTGTGGTTAGTGACAGAGAAGAAGCACTTCCATCTAGTGGCCAAATGAGCAATTCACTCTAAATTTCACTCTACATTTCACTCTAAATGTTGCTGATTATTCGTTTTAAAAGACACTCATACATTAATGTGGGTTAACGTTAATTCATTTTAAATTAATATTATAATGAATAAAATGTGACTCTGACGCAGAACCTGACAGACATGAAGTATGTTCTTTATGTTACACTTATTTAATCTCTCTGAATGTCAACGATGTACCATATTCTGTAAAAGTTTGCTGTTTGTCCAGTTTTATCTCATTTGCTTTGCCTCAGATCTTGAATATTTCTTGAATTTTCTCAAAACATTCAACACAGATCTCTGAACAGTGCTTCTCATTGTTGTAGACAAATAGTTTTGTTTTATTTGGCACACAGATAATAATTTCAACAGCCCTGGGATATGTGTTGTTTTTCAGTCTGCTTGACCTAGTCCAGAATCAGAATCCATTTTGTGGCATGTTTTCAAAAATGTGAGATCAATGCTCCAAAAATCTAATAAAAAAGTTGTTTCACTAAACAAAACCTAAAATCTGTAATCAGTACAGTTTTCAAACTCTATAACCATTCACTGTTTGAGCCTCAGCAGCAAAAGGTTTAACTTAGCTTTCAAACCTTTTCAAATTCAGTAACTACAGTAGGTTTTTGTGCTTGCTCACGCCCCCTGGAGGTGAAAGTGTTAAAACATCCGGAGTGAGATCCAATTTGTTTGAATGAAAATATAAAGCAGAGGATACATAAGAAATAGATGAAGAAAAAGAACAAAAAACAGATGTTTTGTTTACTGTTTAAACTGTTCTCTCCTGCCTTTAGCTGTTGTGAGTTTTGAACCACACTGAACTGTGGGGATTATTCCACTTTTAGTTTAGGCAAATATTGAACTGTTTCAAAAAAATGAAACAAAGTTATTGAAAAAAAAACGCTAATAGAAGCTGTCATTACCCTTTTTGTCCAGAAGAGGGAGACATGTTCATTTTGATTGTCAAAGTCATGCCATGTATTAACCTGATACCTGAAAATAAAGGATTGTTGTGGCTGTGTTTCATTCTTTCCACTTAAAAATATAGGTTAAAATTTTTAAAATGTTTGACTCAGTTGGATCTATTGACTTCATTGAATGTATGTTTATCTAGAACTGGGATGACCTTCGGAGACCCTGACCATGACTCCTCCTCCTACGCAGCTGTCACCTGGAGGCAGTAAACATGATCCGGCTGTGGTTCATTTAAATGCACTCACACTGATAGCACTGTGTTACAGCCTCCGAGCACAGCAGAAACTCCCCACAGTCATGTTACACCTTCAACGCCTTCAACGCCTTCAACGCCTTCAACACGTCCTGATCTCAGCTGGAGTCAGTTTCACAGAGGCTTACTCTGGTGTCAGTGTGTGTGGAAAAAGCCAAACCACAAGCTCTTTTTTAGACAACTTAACTGTTTCAGAGTAGATAAAAAAACAGAAACCTCCAGGTAGAACCACAGAAGGAGGATCCACTCCCAGGACAGACAGAGTGGAGCAGAGATGTCCATTGCCCGTCCCATTGCGATTGATGGCTGAGGCATAAAAGAGCCACAGCAGGATAGACAATGTACTTTAACTGAAGAGTGAAGAGACTCTGATTGACCTAAGCTGGAGAAGTCAGTTATCGTCAAATACAGGCCCAGAGACAGTTGAACAGTGTTAAGGCAGTGAATGTTCAAGTGTGGCTTCTGTACAGTTGGGTTTATAAAGCCCAATAGTAGGTCAGTGTGGGCGCAATGCCATATCGAAGGGACGGCACTCACTTGATAGAGCCTAACGTTGGAGCCGAGTTATCCAACAGATGTCTGAGGGAAGTCTATCTAAGATGAGCCACGAGTGAAGACAACGAAGGAGAAAGGCTTCCACTGTATCTCACCGAGTGTTCCGATCTAAATGAATGTAATAGGTCATTGACAGATCAAAAGTGTCCCTAGTGAATGTGAGAGGGAACGGTTGTCTGTCTCTAAGTGTTGGCCCTGCGAGTAACATGGTCACTTTCCAGGGTGTACCCCGCATCAGGCCCAAAGCTGCTGGGATAGGCTCCAGTCACTGGCAACTCGGGACTAAGAGGAAGAAAATGAATGAAAGAATGACACTGTAAAGTCAAAGTAGATCTAAAATTCAATTTAGAATAAACAATTTATACTCTTAATATTCTTCTGGTAATGATATTACAGATAAAGATAAAATAGTCAAAGTAACAGAAATGTATCTGTGACTGAGAAATGTCCAAATTTACACATTTATAACGTCACACTTAATCACTTCACGCACTTTTGCCACATCCAGTTCTGTTACTTCCACTTCATCAATTTGTGTCAAAAACCACACATCATAAAAACAAAAATTATTTCCTCATATTGTATTGTTACATAAAAACAACACAGAACTTTTAACAGTTAATATTTCGTACACACATTCAGACTCACAACAGAAGTCTCCCCCTTAATTTGCAGCAGGTGCACGTCCCAGCTTTGATAATGTCTTTAACCTTCGCTGCCTCGAAAAGACAGACTTTAATGAGTGAAATCAACAGGGGACCGGGACTGTACTTTAATACCTCTGCTCAGCTTTTAAAACCAATTTCACTGATGCAGCTCGGCGGTAGAGCGGTCGTCCTATAACCGGAAGGTTTGCTGTTTGATTCCCGCTCTCCCCACAGTTCAATCTGTCGTTGTGTCCTTGGGCAGGACCCCTAACTCACCTTGCCTTCAGTGGTGTTCTACCTGTAACACTGGTAAATGGAAGCTTAACGTAAGTAAATGTAAATCAAACAACACGAGACATCTCCATCATTCAGCCCCGGTGAGTTATGAGGTGTTTCTTGTGGCAGGTTTGGGTGGAGGATGGGACATAAAACCCAGGACTATAGCTTGGTTTGTATCTGTGGCTCGGTGTGGCAGCTCTGACAGGTCTCAGCGTGTTTTAGGTTTGAAGATGTAGCGACCGTTCTACCGTTACAAACGTTAACAACATGATTTCTGATCTGATTGGATAAAACCTGATTCTTTACAAATGATTTCAACGGGATGTAAATGTAAACCGCAACACCACATCTAACACTTAGAGCTTATAAACAGCTACGGCAGCCCAGAGAGGACATACTGTTGTCTGTGAACAAACCCAGTGGAAGCACAGAGTATCAGAAACATTCCGAAAAAAATGTGTGCTAAAGCTCCAAGATTGACAATTGCAGTGATAAACCAAATCAAACTAAATCAGGATTTTTAAACTGAATTTCTCTCTAAGACAGAAGTCCTTACACTGAACCATAAACATGAAAACACAAACAAAATAAACCTGTTTTTAACAGATTCAAGGTTAGAACTGGATTTGCATGGGCTTTTAGTGGTTCACCTTGACCTTTGACAGAATTAAAATAGGTTTAGACTGCTTACATCTGGATTCCAAGGGGTTTAAAGTGTCTATACCTGGGTTAGACTTGGTCAGACTGATTTAACCCGGATTTAAAAACATACTATTGTAATTTCAAATACACTAATCTGATTTTACAACATTTTAAACCTTAAATGCTTCTTAATTGTGGATGAAGCATTAGCTAAATAGATCAAATTGAGGGAAAATTCTAAATGAAAGTTTGCGATCAGAGATGTGTTTTCAAAGCCCCGTTCGGGGGAGGCTCAGTGCTGTGCGGAGCAAACATCAAACCCTCTCAGATGTATTTTTGTCCCTTTGCTCACACTTTGTCGCCTGAATAGAGCCTTAAAAGATTTTGTGCGACCGCTGCCTTTGTTCTGCGGCTGGAGGCTAATTGAGGTTTGTGCAAATTAAAACAGGGAGCTGTCACCAAAAGCTTCCTCCTCAATGGATCCCAAAATAACTCCGTGCCCCGTGGCTCAATCGGGGCGTCCCAGCGGCGAGACGGGCTGTCAGACCTGCTCTCAGTGACATTCGACGACATAAACACACGTCCTCCTTGATTTTTGGGGACATTCATCAAAATAATACACCCCCTGTTTGGTGAGCACAGTGTGGGAGATTTATGACTGAATATCAAACCAAGTGATGTAGCACTTTGTCTTAAGACCGGTCTGAAGAATATAAAAGTCTTGGTCTTGTCTCAGACGTTAAGACCAACCAAGACCACAAATGGCATATTGGTCTATTGTTGGGATTCAGTTAAAATATCTGTCTCTGGCTTCGTCTCCTTCACCAAACACTGAACTCCATGAGTCTGGACCTGGTCTAAGACCTGACTAACTCTGTCTCCTTCACCAAACACTGAACTCCATGAGTCTGGACCTGGTCTAAGACCGGACTAACTCTGTCTCTTTCACCGAACTCTGAACTCCGTGAGTCTGGACCTGGTCTAAGACTGAACTAACTCCTAGACCTTGTACTGGTCTACATACTTTCTGGTCTTGACTACAACACTAGTATTTGTACATAATTGTTCATTCATTATCTACTGTTAGTCCCGTTAGGGGTCACGGGTGACTGGAGCCTATCCCAGCAGCTTTGGGCAGACTCCTCACAGAAAGACTGAGAATGTTTGAGTCGGCCAGGTTTTGAACTCACGACCTTCTTGCTGTGAGGCAGGAGTGCTAACCACTCTGCCACGTGCACCCTATTCAACCCTATATAAAATCCATTTAAAATTTCATTTACTTCCTGTTTTCTTTAAATGCCCAGGACTTTAGGCATCTGGCGAAAGAGCAAGACCAACCATATGTCAACGCTAACTACAATCATCATAGACTTTCACCTAAAAAAGTCTCTGTGCTGAAAAACTAAAAACTTTAGAAAAAAGTCAGATATAAATGGTGCGTATTTTATTATTTTCTTATCAACCCATTTTGGTGCAGTGCCTATTTGCCCAGTTCAACAAGAACAGGCCTACTTCTGTTTGGTCCTGCCACACCGCATGTGTACAGTCCAATCTTCACAGCAGAAATTAGCCACAATAGTTCTCTGTCTTTTTGTCTCTTCCTCTGTAGCTCAGGTGTTTGCTGAAGGCTAACAGCTGAACCCTGCTGTGCACAGTTTTGTAACATAATGAAAAACTGAGGCCAAAACCACAACTTAAGAAGGACGAGGAAGAGTTATAATAAGGTTATTTAAAAAAGAAAATGGCATTAATGTGCCACGTTGCATTTGACAGTAGTTGTCATCCAACCACAAGAGTATTAAGAAATAAAAGTGCATTGTGTTAAATGTTGTATGGCTGAACAAAATGGGAAACCATCAGTCAAAACTTTGTTATGTTTTAGACTCATGTCTGTGGAAGTTCTCAGTCATCCAGGACATATTCAAGGAAAGGTTTCAACAAAGGCATCTGGTTTAACCGTAGTTGCTAAGGTATAAATTTTAAAACTTTGCCAATAAATACTGTCAGAAACTGTTTGAAGCGCGTTTTAAAATACGGGTTTTGTTTTAAGAAATAATTTGGTTTTAACACCAATGCCAGACTTGAGGCAAACCAAGCTAAGAATTTAACATAATTTTACAGAAAAATGTGGCAAACAAACATCTAATTTTGTTGTCAAAGCTGAAAAAAGTAACCAAAGATATAAAGTTATTCTTGTTTTGTACTTTTTTACATGTATCTCAAACACAGCCATATTTCACAGTAATTAAATTAAAAGCGTAAAAACAGCAACAAATTTTGACACAAACTGTTTGAATCACCTTGATGTTAAAGTCAGACAAAGACAGTGTAGCTTCATTTGTCAAAGTCAGGTTCATATCGGTGCTGCAGAGTCTGATGTAATAATATCTGGTGGATTTAAAAGCTCTCGAGTCTTTGATGTTCGAGTGGATCAGAAAAGAGTGGTTGCCGTCTCCAAATTTTGAACAAATAATGAGCTGCACAAGACCTGAAATATTAAATAAAGTCTCAATGGAAAGTTCAAACGGGAAAATTGAGCTTTGGAGTCGGCCTCAGGCAAAAAAAAAAGGGGAAGAAATAGTAAACCGGAGAATTACTTGTGAAATGGAAACTGGGCTGAAATGTCTGATCCATTACGAACGTGAAAAAAAGAAACAGGGTAAAAGTTTAAAGTTGAACAAGAGCAGCTCAGACACTCAATGAATGTATTTTTGTTGGAGGTTTTATTCTGGTTTAGAGACAAACCTAAACTTGACCAGCTCTCACACCAAACTGGCGCATCACAGTAAGTTTCCTCCGGGTTTACCACCAAAAACATGTACAATACAGGACTTCAGTCGGCAATTAGCTATATCTGGAATACGTAAGCTTTTCCGTTTTTCTTCTCCTCTCTTTTGTCTTTTGGAGCCTCTGACCCCCGCCCCTCCCTGACACTCGACCCACTGCATGTCTGTGGTTGGATGTAGTTTTCCCATTGACCTCCGTTCCACCTCTGTCCCCTACAGGCCGCTGACAGGTGTGAGCTCTGAGCCGCTGACACATGCACCAGTCTGTTGTAATGTTTATTTTGTGATCTTTAAGTCGACTAGAATAAGACTTGTGTAGCTACTTTCAAAGAGTAGACTACAGGAGTGTACAAGCTGGTAAAAAATACACCTTTCATTTAGGCTAACCCTAACCCCTTCTCCCCCCTCATGGCCCCACCCCTAAAGATATCCTAGATCTGCCCCTGGAGTGATGTAGAGTCATTTCCAACAGAAAAGTAAGACACGATATGAATTGTAGTTGTGGAAGTTGTCATTTTTTACAAAACTTTAAGCAGAAAGAACCTCAAAGAGCGAATCATACAAAAGACGGAATAAAAGACGGAATAAAGCCAGTTATTAAGTTATTTCTTTCATCAGCAATAGCCCCACTGATACATGGTTAGCTCATTAAAAAGACCTTAGTTCACAGGTAATGTTATCAACACTGAAAAACAGAGTTATATAACCTAGTTTAGTGTAAAAATTGCCAGTGCCCTGTCTAATCTTCAGCCAGCCCCAGAGCTACTCAAATAATGGGTAGGAGGACTCTGTAAATGCTAATAAACTACTAATAATGAGGAAGGTGGTCTTACACAACAGCTGCTGTAGACACTCGGCAGAAAGAGAAGGTGTTATGTGAAATTAAAACATGAAGAGGCTCAGTGTGCAGCTGACTCTCTCCAGTCCCAGCCCCAAAACTGAACTTCCAAATACATAGTTTACAAATTGTTATTTTAGTCTGGCTTTGAATCATTTTCTTACACAAATATGTGACAGACACTGACAGACCATCACTATAAGGGCACTTTATAAAACCTAATGACCTGTGAATTTGGGTGGAACAACTGAATGATGATTTTACACTGGGATCAGTAACACATTTGTAACAACGGACTCTTGACCCAAACGCATGACACCAGACTCAGACCGGTAAGATGTGTAATATTGAATGATACAGCAGCAAACACAGGAGTTGTGGATTAAATGGACGTGTTGGGTTGGACCAGAAGGATGGCCGGAAACACATGAAGACAAGCTGGTACAAAAGGTAAGGACCGAAGACTCATTAACTCAGTAAGCCAGGTCTACTACCTGATTAAGCTGGTTAGCTAGGTAGTAGGTAGTAGAATCCGGAAACTGGATCGATTGAGCAGGAACAGGTTACACTGCCTGTGTTCGTCTGGAAGCAGTAGAACAATCTGGCGAAAGGAGTTGTACGTTAACTCCATGTGTATCTGCCTGATTGTAATGGCCGGGAGTGGCTGGTTGCTCAGGTGATCTAACGAGCAGCCATGACAATATTACTTTTACACCTTAAAATGCACCAGAATGCAGAAAATTGCACCTGTTCATGTAAATATCTTCAGGGGCAGGACCCCTTTTCCCACTGAAACACTGTAACAATGCTTCTGCCTATAGTTTATGAGGAGCTCAATCACCCTGAAGCTGTACATTAAGTGTACATTAAGTAAACAGAATGTTACAGAGCAAATATGTCAAATGGACCAAAGTATTATTACAATGCACGTGTGTTATGGTGTTTCTAAGCATTAGTGAACACGTTGAGCTAAGTATAAGTTTAGGTTCAGGCTCAAGTGTATATACAACAGTCTGGCCCGAGTAAACCCGAGTGAAGTACAAGACAAACTTATCTCTGTCTGATTATACTTGAAAGTATATTACAGAAGTTTCTGTGGTTCAAATAACATTTTTAACCCATATATGCATCCGCAGCAGCCTGATGTGCAGAATGAGCCTCTGAAGTCTCCGCGGTTGCCTCTGTAAGCCTGTACAGTCAATTAAATGAGGAGGTTTCGAGATCAAAACTCCTGCGCTGGTTCAGCGGACTTGACGTAATGCACATGCTCCTTCACCTGGATCTCACTTCCTTAATTTGCCGTCATAAGTTAAAAATGAATCCTATGAACACAGGGAAGAGACAGGCCTACACTCAAAACCTGCAGATTATTCTTTGGTTGTTGTTTGCTCGTACAAGCGTGAGCACAGAGAACAGGCACAACACTGGCTGCACCTCAGAGGTTGCACACTAATACAGTAACTCTGGATCTTTTGTAATGCTTCTTTAAAAACGGGTTAAATTATTTTGGGGCATTTCTTTTCATCGTTTTGTTCCAATATGATAGAAACATTTTATTTACATAATGACTTCTTTGCTTGCAGGTACCCAGAAAACCTGGTGAATTTACCTCTTCAGTGTCCAACATGTGATGTCATTGTTCTAAAACAGTTTCCAGTGTTCCCTGTTCTGCGGACGATTGGTGTCATCTCACTCTAAAGTAAACAGCCTGGCGTTGAGCCTGGTCCAAACCTCTCAGACTCAAAGATGATGCATTATTTAACTGTTTCCAGCTCTGTCTGTCACTGCATTTTAATGTGGCCTCTGATAACACTGATCCCAGAGCAGCCCGTGGATGGAAATATCTGCTCCGTTAAACTCAGCTTCATGTCTTTTAACAATCTATACAAAGAAATGCATCAAAATTCCTATCATTTTTTTCCATCCTTCTCTCAGACCCACTCTAACCAACAGCAGCAGAGGGACCCTTCCTGCTTTTCTTTTATTAAAAAAGTGACCCAATATCCCTGTTTCACGTTGCCTCCCTTTTCTCTGTTTCTGGTTTTCTTATTGGTGCTGTTTCTCTGTAACCAAGCTGTGATTAGCAAAAGCTTCTGTTCAGGACTGAAAATACTCTTCAATTAAAATCCTTAATAACACCGAACAAAACACTTTTGTTTTTGCCCCCATTTTTTATAAGCTAAACTCAAAGAACTTTTTCTATATACACAAAAGGCCTTTTTCTTTCAAATACTGTTCACAAATCTGTCCAACTCTGTGTTAGTGAGCACTCCTTTGCCGAGATAATCTATTCACGTCACAGGTGTGGCATATCAAGATGCTGATTAGAGAGCATGATTATTGCACAGGTGTGCCTTCGGCTGGCCACAATAAAAAGCTGCTCTAAAATGTGCAGTTTTATCACAGCACAATGCCACAGACGTTGCAGGTTTTGAGGTTGTGTGCAGTTGGCTGACTGCAGAAATGTCCACCATAATCCGTCTCCAAAGGCAGTGCATCCAAACGGCCTCACAACCACAGACCACGTGTAACCACAGCCCAGGACCTCCACCTCCAGCATCTTCATCTCCAAGATCCTCTGAGACCATCAGCTTTGGACAGCTGCTGCAACAATCGGATGCATAACCAAAGAATTTATGAACTGTCAGAAATAATCTCCAGGAAGCTCATCTGCGCTGGGCGTCCTCATCTGGGTCTTGACCTGACTGCAGTTTTTTTGTTGTAACCGCCTTGAGTGGTAAATGGTACATTTATATAGCACTTTTATACACCCTTCTTGGGCACCCAAAGCACTTTACATCGTGCTTCCACTCACCCTTTTCACACACATTCACACCTGGGGTAGACAGAGAGGGGGGCTGCCAATCAAACGACGCTCAGAGCCCTCTCCGACCACCACCAAACTCACCTCTACAGTCACACACATCCATCCACCGGTGCTACGGACATGTCATGTCATGTGACTGCAGGGCTACGTCTGATTGATGAAACGCAGTCATGAAGTTGATCCACTGGTGGCATCTCTCTGGCAAAAATAAAGCATAGAAAGCTGCAGGAGGTTAGCATCAAAACATGTCGAGGTACAATACTCAAAACACTGGTCTGAAAATAAGAAGCTCAAGTAAAAGAAAATTGTGGAGCAGATGAAAACGAGCATCATGTACAGAGCTGTGGATATTTTGTCAAAGCTCTGTTACTTTTTTTCATTAATCACTCATGACTTCTTCTTCTTTGGCACAGTCTCTGGCTCCAAAAACAAGTGTCCATTACCAAAAAACTACACTTGACGCACTCAAACAGTCGAGGCTACATCACAGGGTTATTTCCAAGCCACTATCTTTTCAAGCGTCCAGTCAGAAGCAGGTATCTCCCGAGCCAATAATTAAGAGCACTTTACCATTACCCGTCTCTTTCCTGCATTTTAAACAGGCTCAACAAAAACCCTGAGCCTGAATAATTCATCTGCATCATTAGGAAATGTATAAACATGTTTGATCATCTTCACTTTAAAAACACAGGCCCAAAACCAAGATACAGTGGTGAAAACTTAATCCAAATAGGCCCTGTTTGTGCGAGTCTTTATTGCAATACAGAAAGTGTAATAAATGTCCAAACGCTGCAGATGTTATGGATGTTACACAAGCATTTTGTCATTCAGCCTCGGTGCTCGTACACTCAAGAGGCCTGTTCACTTGTTTGGGGATAATGCCCCTCTCCAACATGCAGCACACGGCAGCGTTACTCCAGTAACCTTTCCTATGAATTTTAAATGTCACCGTAATCAATTTTAGATGCAGCGGCTCGGCAGGTGGAGCCTGAGGGCGACGGGAGAAGAGATACAGAGAGAGAGAGACGGCCTGCTGAAAGTGAGGGGTTTAAGCAGCAGGTAAACTGATCCGAGGGCGGTTTCAGAGAGAGGTTTTAATCTGCTTTGTGGAGTTTGACAGTATTTTACAGGAGAAGGGAGACTTTGGTAACTTTCTGTTGCAGTGATGATTGCATTTGTCAAAGGATTAATAGAGAGCATTTGTTTCCACTGGAGCAGAACGATGCAGGTCGGACCAGTTTCCATTGTCAGAAGGTGTATCCAAAAAAAAAAAAACACAATAATATGTATAATACACTGTAGACCTGTTTGCACTGTAGTGTCGTGGCTCAGTTTGCTCTGAGTTGTGTCCAGAGAGAGACGTCTGCTGCAGAAACAGGGATGTCTCACAAAAATAAATCGTATTTAAAGCCAGGTTTTTGAACATAGTATGTGCTCTCATTAATTAAAATAAAAAAAAGTTCCTAAACCCTTGTGTGTGGTGATGAGAGGCTGAAGATACAGCTGGAAAACTGACTGTTTCTGGTTTGTTCACAGCTTTTTATAACATTAGTTTCATAGAGCTGCACAAATATTTTTTAGTGACTCTATTTTATGTCACTAGTTCTGACTGTGTTTGTTTCATGAAGTGGAGAAATTAAACACAATGTTTTATTTCACAAAGCTGTAAGACAGTAGCTAATTTTAACGCTTTACGTATCCTTTATTCATTCACTCCACAGTCACACACTGGTGGTGGAAAGCTACAGCTCTAACTACAGCTGCAGCCATTTTGTGTCTACGAACTCTCCGACCATCACCAAACATTCTCACGCATTCATACACCACTGTTGGAACACACCACTTTAGGCAAGGAGGGTGTGTCTTGCCAAAGGGCACATCGACAGTATGAACTGAGGGGACTGTCCGGGTTGAGGACGACCGCTCTACCACTGCGCCCAACTAGAAACAGCTGTTGCTACTACAAGCTAGCTGTGTTTAAGGGAAATAGTACAATCTTAGCATGTTTTCTGTTGGAGAAAGACTGGTTTCTTATAACAGAACATACTTAATTTTTACCATTTTATATTTTTCCTTTCTTTGGTTTTTGCTTGAGAGATGATTGTCCAATCATCAGACTACCGTGTTTCCTTCCACTCAAAACGAGTGCTTGAGTATGGTACGCTTTTTGGGGATACTTTGGACCCCTTTTGGTGATGCAAACACACCTGTACTGAACCGACAGGAACCGTAATGCTCAGTGGGAAACTAGGCCTAGAGTAGGTCATCCTCACTCGAGAAAACAATAAGCAAAATGAAAAAAGTAACCATAAATCTATCACTTACTTCTCCTTTAATGAAAACAAGAAAGTTACATCTGCTTAAAGCTTAGGCAGAAGAATAATCTCTCAGGGACCATTTGAGTTTGGAAATCATCATGAAACCCATTTACAGCTCATTAAAAAGCTGCTTCTGTTCATAGACAAGTATTTTATTGAGGTTTACATTGTTTGAAAAGCTTTAGTGATTGTTGTAAGATCTTAACATTTCACTAAAACCAGCTGTAAGTGTGATCTTTTAGCCTCAGATGCTGTTAAAAGCTGCGTTTGAAGCCCTCGGGAGCTAAAGAGATGAAAGTCTCTGCTCAGTCTGACGTCAGCTCACTTTCAGAAATCTAATGGACACTTTAAAATCTATGTTTAAACACTGAGAGTAACAAGTGGCCCCTGGTCTGAGCCAAAACTGGGTCTGAGTGAATGAGACCAAATGAAATATGAGTCGTGTACAGGTCACTGAGAGAGAGAGATCTGACGAGCTGCAGTTACAGTAGCATGAGGCATAACATGTTTCTGATTCAAGACTGAGGCCAGTGGACCTGTGAGTGAGGCTGGGGTCTGTGAGGTGTTTTCATCAAAGGACACAGAACACAAAGCACTGGACTCTTTGGACATGCGTCAGAAGAGTGTCAGAGTGTTAAGGGTTAAATACAATATTAATAATTATGGTTAAAAACTCTTTTAGGCAGAAAGTCAACATGCAATATGGCAAATGAGGAAAAAAAGTATTTCTGTTTGAAGGTGCTTGTGGGAAAAAGAGGAAACAGCTTCTGGAAGTTCATCAAAATAAAAAAAACCTACATTGATCCATTTTAGTTTTGAATTTGACGTGAGATTTTTACACTCGATAAAACATCTTTCTCAGGTTCCACACAAAGACGAGATAAAGGAAGCATTAGATTTGAAAATACCATTTGTTACCTTCAAAACAAAATGGAGGAAAACATAAACATAACATTCTGGGTTTTTTTAGATGTTTTATTGAGAAGAACCAATCCAACGGCATTTGTTCTTTACTAATTATGTTGATTTAAGTTAAAAACTGGTCCAAACCAACAGTTTTTATAAGATTTTATAATAAAACTAATGAAATGGTAATAAAAAATGTGGGAATAGTCTTAGTCACAAGGGATAAAAAAGAAATTGGAAAAAAGTTGAACTATTATTGACTTTTATTATGACAGGTGTGCAAAAAGACTTACTGACTGTTGCCATAGAAACAACAATAATTCAAAGATGACAGGTTAGGTTCAGGCTGTTGACAAGATTTAAATATGTCAAGTAATGTAGAAACAGATTTTCAAATTTATGTCATGAAGGTTTAATTTTGAAAAAATTATTGACAGATAGGTGGGTCACAACTGAATGACGAGGGAATAACTGGAACTATTCAATCTTCAATGAGTTCAGTTTAGCATTTATGAAAAATTATTTCTGTTTCAGTTTTTGAATCATGTCCAAAAATGTGTTCACCGTGACCTTGACCTTTGACCAAAATCAAGTGACGTTTCTGCCAAAAGAAAATCCCTTCAAGGCAAAACTGATAAATTCGGTCACACACAGACAAGCCTTTAATGTTGTACAGAGCGTTTTTTATTCAACAGAGTGGTGCATTTTACTGATTAGTCAGATTATTTGTCTTTATTAAAATTTGCTTTGTTTAATGAAATTAAGGACATGCAGCATTTAGTCTTGTGCAGCAGCTGTCACCAAAAAAATACAATTATTTTGATTACTAGGAACGCCTGTTCAATTTCTCATTAACGCAAGAATCTAATCAACCAATCACATGGCAGTTGCTTCAGTGCATTTAGGGGTGTGGTCCTGGTCAAGACAATCTTCTAAACTCCAAACTGAATGTCAGAATGGGAAAGAAAGGTGATTTAAGCGATTTTGAGTGTGGCATGGTTGTTGGTGCCAGACGGGCCGGTCTGAGTATTTCACAATCTGTTCAGTTACTGGGATTTTCACACACAACCATTTCTAGGGTTTACAAAGAATGGTTTGGAATGAAAAGGGAAAAACATTCAGTAAGCGGCAGTCATGTGGGCGAAAATGCCTTGTTGATGCTAGAGGTCAGAGGAGAATGGGCCGACTGATTTAAGCTGATAGAAGAGCAACTTTGACTGAAATAACCACTCGTTACAACCGAGGTATGCAGCAAAGCATTTGTGAAGCCACAACACGCACAACCTTGAGGCGGATGAGCTTCAACAGCAGAAGACCCCACCAGGTACCACTCATCTCCACTACAAATAGGAAAAAAGGGCTACATTTTGCACGAGCTCACCAAAATTGGACAGTTGAAGACTGGAAAAATGTTGCCTGGTTTGATGAGTCTCAATTTCTGTTGAGACAATCAGATGGTAGAGTCAGATTTTGGCGTAAACAGAATGAGAACATGGATCCATCATGCCTTGTTACCACTGTGCAGGCTGGTGGTGGTGGTGTAATGGTGTGGGGGATGTTTTCTTGGCACACTTTAGGCCCCTTAGTGCCAATTGGGCATCGTTTAAATGCCACGGCCGACCTGAGCATTGTTTCTGACCATGTCCATCCCTTTATGACCACCATGTACTCATCCTCTGATGCTACTTCCAGCAGGATAATGCACCATGTCACAAAGCTCCAATCATTTCAAATTGGTTTCTTGAACACGACATGAGTTCACTGAACAAAAATGGCCCCCACAGTCACCAGATCTCAACCCAATAGAGCATCTTTGGGATGTGGTGGAACGGGAGCTTCGTGCCCTGGATGTGCATTAACTGCAAGATGCTATCCTATCAATGTGGGCCAACATTTCTAACCTTGTTGAATCAATGCCACATAGAACTAAGGCAGTTCTGAAGGAGAAAGGGGGTCCAACACAGAATTAGTATGGTGTTCCTAATAATCCTTTAGGTGAGTGTATATAATAAGGCACATTTTCCAGGTTTTCCAGGACGTGTGAGAACTCCGTTGTTGCTTGAAACTGTCAGAAACAATAATAAGTGCAGGTGCTAATGTCAGGTATAAATCACTGTTGCAGATTACAGCCCACATTAAAAGCCTCAGTCAGCTTCTGTGTCCTTAAGGCGACTGAGAAACAGCTGGTGACATTTGAGAGATAATTGACAGAGCGTCTTTGCCCCCCCGCAGCCTCGACGTTTTCCCAGGAGCGACCCCTCTCTCGCTCAGATGATGCGCTCTTCACGCGGCGGCCGTCTCAAAGGTCAGAGCCACAGAGCAGTGCCGAGGAGGAAGACTGTGGCGATCGGGACTCGCTCTGACCTTTACCAGAGGGTCGGTCTTTAAAGAGGCTTCGCTGAGAGTGTGGGAGTCTGTACGCTGCCCACTGATGCAAACAAACACAGGAGTTAGACTGGAGGCTGCAGGGTTAGGGTTTGCTTCAGGATTCCTTTTACAGTATTGTGTAATGTCAGTGGACACAAAAGCCAGTCAGAGTGACTGCTCCTGCTTATCTTTATTAAAATAAAACCGGACAAATCTTTTATCCACAAAATAAATCCCACCAAGCTGAAGTTCAGAGCTGAGCGTAAACCTTTAGCTACAACGTCAGCGTCAGAACAACTTTTTTACTTTGAGCACTTTTGTTTACATTTGTCAGAAACAAACTTTTGAGCAATTTGTAAATTAAACTTTTGCCCATTTGCTGAATAAACACACTTCAGTCTAATGTTACCTGTCTGCTGTTCTCCAGAATTGTGTTCATGTTTAACTCTTCAATGCACTTCTTATTTAACCTCTGCTGAGCGCCAGGTGTTGCTTTACTTTTCTCTGAATAACTACAAAGCTCAAATTATCCATAAATCAGACAAAAACAACAAACACACCTTGCTTTTGCAGCAAATGGATAAAGAGCACTGTAGGCTGCTTTTGACAAAACAAACTGTTATTGCACAGGTGTGCATTAGGCCTGGCTTTAGAGAACAATATCATTCACCGTCCCTTTTATTGCAACTGGTCAAAAAAAAAAAAAAAAATTCAAATCAAATAAATGTTGTTATGGGAAATAATATTGTACATACTTTGTGCAAATGCCTTGTATTTCTGTAACCTGAATTTTCAAATTATCTGAGATTTTATGATGCAGTTAAGCAAATATCAAACAAAACATATCTTTATATTTGTTTTGTGGGCATGGGACTTTTTCTGACCCAATTCTTCCTTTTAGCAGCTCTGGTCTCTTGTGCACTAACACCTTCAGTGGACTTTTGACAAATGCACACTGAAAGAAACACCTTCAGTGCACGTACTAGATGCTTGTCCGCGTATGTATGCCTTGTTTCCACTGGGGCAGGACGGAATGGGTTAGGTCAGCGCGAGTAAGTTTTGGTCCAGCGTGTTCCTAAACATTGTACTGTATTTCTTTGCGGAACACTTTGTGCGTGGTCCACTTTTAGAAATGTGGAGCTAAACACTGCAGTCTGTTGATTGGACGAAGGAGTTCTAATAAACAGTTATATCCCAAGACATTACATGATAAATGTACTTTCTTTTTTTTTCTTTTTGTCATTGTTTGGCTCTTGCTTCTTGAATTAAAACATTGCATTAGACACTAGTGACCCTGAATTGTAGGTAATTGGTGCAGCTTCATGAATTTACTATGAGTACAAGAAGCTGTGAATGAACCTGGAACAGACTAAAACTTTGCCAGAATTTTCTCTTTATATTAATTATTGGACACTAATCCAAGAAACTCTAAAGTCCTCTGCAAATCTGATTTCTGTCTCATTTAAAAACAGACTTCTGTGTCTCTCGTGTGACGTTTGTTTCTGCAGCAGACGTCTCTCTCTGGACACAGCTCATTGGAAGCCTCTTCGGGAGAAACTAAATTAAACAGCTCCAGTGAAAGATCCAGGAAAGCATCCAGAAAAAACATCTTAAGCAACACTATGTAACTTTACTCATGTAAGTATACTCACTAAAGCACCAAAGAAGAAAAATGCTGTGGTAAAACTCACATAAAATTATGACTTTCCCCCAAAACACATTTTAGAAATGTTGTAAATTTATTGTAAAATTTAGATAATTTCATGGCTTCTGGGTAGATTTTTTAAGTCATTTATTTATTTTCTACCACTTTGTCCCATTAGGGGTCACAGTGACTGGAGCCTATCCCAGCAGCTTTGGGCCTGAGGTGGGGTTTACCCTGGACAGTGGCCAGTTAGTCACAGGGCTAACACTTAGAGACAGACAGTAACAGACCATTCACTCTCACATTCATTCACTAGTTGCCTTTTTTTTTACAAGATGGTAGCATGATCTGTCAAACCAGGCTTAATTTGTCTTTTAAACTGGTTTAATCTCAAGAATGTATTGTGATTATTATGATCATTTACAGGCTTCTTAATGTGAAAAGTTACAAAGTTACAGTGTTTCTATGAGTTGAACAAGAACCTACTCCTTTGAAAGAACAGAGCTGGACATTTCAGTAGATACAGTATAATCCTTTAGTATTTCTCTGACTTCCACCTAAATCCACACAAACGACACAGACACTGAACCCTTTAAGAATTTTGAAAAGGTTTATTACTTATTGTGCGTTAGTTTACACTTTATTAAAAAATATCTGACAAACACACCTAAAATATATACCAGATATTCATAACTCCTGTAACAAAAGCTTTAAAACCTATTGCTCCACACGTTACATTCCCTTTAAGACAGAACATATTGTACTGATTGTTTTTAAAACACCAAACCTATATTATTTATTACTATTATTACAAAGTGAGTCACCAAACTACAGCAGTTGGCACTTAAAAAACAGTGGTTTACAGTGAATTACAGCTAGAGTTTTCAGGTAAAAACTGTGCACAAAATACAAAGCTACTATTAGGAATAGTAGAAGTATGGCACAAAGAGCTAAAACTAAGATTTAGTGACTTCTCTCCAAAAAAACAAATGTGCAGATGTTTATGAGCATCTGCAGAAAAAAAAGAGGCTTGGAGCCAGAAGAAAGACAAAAAGCAGATGAAAATAGGAAATGTTTAAAGGGGTTAGACAGTAATATACAGATGTTGTTTAAAAAGGCGTTACCAGCCGTTGTAAAAATAAAGGTCAGCTTATTATGCTGTATTTTTGTGTCTTAATATGGTTTTTAGCTCTGATAAAACTGGTTTACGTGTCTTATATTTAAGAAAAACAGATTTGTTTTCAAAAACAACGCATTTTTTAACAAATTCACAGCCTTGAAGTGAAAACAATTTAGTGTGTCTCTTTAAGCCCCTCACCCCAAGGCACAATGAGCTCTGATTGGTCAATTGGAACTTCTTCAAGAGGGTTAGCAGCGCTGACGTTTTGTATTACAATGAATGTGGTCTAAGCTAACACTCAAAGGTTTAGGAGAAATAAGATGGGATGATAGAAATTAATGAAAATCCAAGAATCTTTAAACCTTATTGGTCCATTTGCTTGATCGTGTACATTTATTTATCTCAAAAAATGCCGCTCAGTAAGTCTACACAGTAACTGACCGGAGTCTGACTGCCAACCACACAGCAACAACAAAACCTCTGGTAAAATCATTACAATGAAAATAACTACAACATTTGAGCTGTGACACAACACTATTTAATTTAACTATTTAGCTCCTTGGCTTTCTCAGTGGAAACATATTAATATTCATAAAATTAGATAAAACTGACTGTAAAATGTGTGTGTTTTTTGTAAGGTTTGCACATTAAAGCGACCTCCAATGACAAATAAGGTTTCTAACATGTACACATAATGCTGAGTGACCTCTTGGTGCTTTAATTCAGACTATTTTTCTATCACTTGTGTGAGAAAATCTCTCAAAACAAAGCTCTAGATCTACAACGGTGGTTTCTGGCTTCAGGTCCGAGCTGGGGTTTGGGGATCGGTTTCTCTCAGTCCTGGTCTGGCTCTGGTCTCCCTCTGTTCAGGACAGAGTCTGGGTGCACACACAGTAACAGAGTTTTACTTCAGTCCTGCATCTCAGCTCCAGAAGCCTCCTCAGTCACATCGACGTCTGGCTCCGCAGCTGAAAAACAGGAGGCTTTAAAATCCGTTTCAAACTAAAACTAAAGGGTGTTGGTCACACTTTGGCATCAATTGAGGCACTGCACTTGAAACACACATTTGAGTTCATCACAGGAAAGTTATGGACAAAGATGATTCTTCATTCACGCTTAAACAACCCACAGTTTGTGTCGCACACCTGAACTCCTTCATTTTGTCCCCTTTCAAAGTTTCTCCTCAACATGAAATTAATATTTTTGCTATACATATATGCAAATGTTAATGCAGTTTGATGTCTATGACGTTGAAACCACGAGACTGTTTGAATCTGTCTCTTGTCATTCACATGCTCTTTACCTGCAGCCTGTTCCTCCAGACTGCGTCTCTCTGCTTTAGTGTCTGGAGAGCTGGGTTCGTCCGGCGGCCATCTTAACTCTCCGCTCTCCACCTCCGCTGCATCCATCGGCTCCACTACGATCGAGGGAAGCCGCTTGGAGAGTTTCGGATAACGCTCGTGTGAATCTGGGAAGATCTGAAAACGCTTTAGTTCAGGTTTAATTATGGTTTAACTGTAAAAAAAAAAAAAGACAATCACCTTTTTAAAATGCCTGGAAATGTCTTTGTAATTAGAATTTCTCAGTTTTTTTATAAAAGCAACTGCTGCTTAAATATATATTGGTGGGACTGCTTTGCTCCACAGTTCATTTAGAGCAAACCAACCATATTGTTCAAAAATCTTAACATCAAAATTTGGACAAGGGTAATGGCCATTTAAACTTTTAATGCTCATGTAGGATGCTGTTCTTGCCATTTCTACAGGTTTTAAATTATCATAAATCATCTCAGCCCTGGAATGAACCGTATGTCCCTTAACGACCAGTCAAATATAAGCCATAGAAAATGATTGATCAAAAACACTTGTTAGCATTTAAAAAGGATACAGCGCCATCGTCTTCTTCGGCTCCAGTGAAGTCCTCCGTCCCAGGCTCCAGAGAGTTCATCACCTCAGTCATCCTGCACAAATACACACAGTTACATCATATAGAGAACGAAGCAGAAAGTGAACAAGACTTTTTTGGTAAAGACTAAAACATGACGTCTAACCATGATTCTGCAAAGGATATTATACCTTAGTTCTACTTCTTCATGCGTTTTTTAGGTTTAAAGTGCTGCTCCAAGTATGAGTTTCTATGTTTTCCAAGAGCACCTCACTCTTAGAGCAACATGCGACTGACTGGCAGCTCCATCACAAATATGTTGCAGAAATATGTAAATGTATTCAGTGTATCATCCTGTGTTTGTTTTCTGTCAATTCTACCCAAACACACAGTTAAGAAGCTGGGGAAACGTACGACATAAAACAGAATAAAACAAATGATTGATTACATTCTTGACTAATACATTCATGTGGTCCTCTGTATGACTGGGGCCTATCACAACGGCTTAAGGCCTGAGGCGAGGTCCACCTTGGACAGTGGTGAGTTAGTCGCAGGTCTAACACTGACAGACAACCATTCACTCTCACATTCATTCACTAGGGACACTTTAGAATTGCCAGGTGACCTATAGATGCATGTGTTTGGGCGGTGGGAGTAACTGGAGTACCCGGAGAGAACCCACGGTAACACGTGGAGGACATGCAGACTCTTCACACACACATTGATTGTAAAACTATGCACTTTTTATGATATTGCTGAAAAATGGCGTACATTTATATAGAGCTTTTCTGTACCCTACTTGCTGCCATACACACAACGCCAATGGCCTTTCCAACCACCACCAAACCCCCTTCCCCCTACAATCACACACATTCATCCAATAGAGGCACTGGAGGCAAGGTGGTTTTTCTTCCGGTTATTTAATCACTGCTGTCCTTAGCTTTTTTTAATACATTGGGATTATGTTAAGTGATGTTCTTAATTTGGTCTCGTTTTCTGCTTTGAATTTAGCTCAGTTGCAGTTTCAACAAAGAATTCATGAATCCTTCAGATATTCTTCTGAATTTGTCAGATTAGAGATCACCTCTCAGGTGTCCACAAAGTTTTCTTAACACAATTTATTAAAATATTTTTTGTTTCTTGACCAACCTAAATTGTAAGTGAGGATTAAAAAATTGTGTTACATTTGTAAACTTTAACACAGTTTGTAAAATGTAAAAGTCCCAGTCTAAGATAATAGCCTCCTCAGAGAGTTAAGGCTTAACTCTGGAGAGACACCTCAACCTATTATCCAGAGTTGTAGCAGTTTTCTGGGAAATCCACAATCCTTAGTTCATGCAGTAATAGCCATTCCCACAGGAAAATCACAGCCTTATTGTAAAAGTAGACTTATATTTGTCACTGTGGAATAAGATTAACTCAATGAGACGACTGAGGTTGAGCTTCTCATTCACAGAAAACACTGTAACAACTACTGTAGGATATACAGCAAACATTTGCCTGTTTGTATGTACTGTAATGGTTGCTGCACAGTGTATCACAAAATGATTAATCTTTCAATATTATCCGGCACAATATAGCCTACAATATCCCAGAAATTGTATGAACTGCAATAATTATGTTTAATTAGACAGTAATTCATGCTTTGTAAGTCAAAATACCCTTTTAATGTAGTAATATTTATATACTATATGGCATATTGTATGTTTTGTGGTGCAGTCTGTGCAGTGAAAAGACAAGGCTTTTTGAGACTGAGACTGACTCCAGAAACAGACTAATGTATGATTCATGAGAAAAGACTAAACCAGTGCAGGGCCCAGACCATTATTGAGTATTACAACACTATCACTTGCACAGCAGCTCAAAAACTCACAGGAAACTATGTTGGCTCTCTAAACGCTACGTGGGTTTCTAATATTCATGTCACTTCCTCCCAAACCAGGCAGCTCCGCTGTACATGCACGCTATGGTATTCTCACATATATCCTACTGTATGACAGCTTGGGCACAGGCCACTCCAACAACCATAAAACGAATTGGCGCATTATACAACCAAGCAATAAAAATTATGGATAAAAAGCCAGCCTGTTACCATCATTGTAACATTCTTAAAACGTATAAATTATTAAGTTTTGAAAGCTTTAGTCAGTTATCCTTTCTCAAATTGGTATTCAAGTGTATTAATAATCTAGCTCCGGACCCACTTAGTTCATTTGTACAAAGACAGAACAGCAACAGAGCCACCAGGAGCTCCTTAAACCATAACCTTAAAATCCCATACTGCAGGACCACTTTTGGACAGACAGCCTTTTCTTATAAAAGCTGCAAACTGTGGAATTTATTACCCATTGACATTAAGATTATATCTCATTTTAAATTGTTTACCTTTAGGCTGAAATCTTGGCTAAAAACAAAACAAAACTGTGCCCATTTTTAAATATTGTATTTTGGTGAGTGGAAGATTGGATGGTGAGGAAATGGTATGGATGAGTTTATGAATATTATGTACTTTGTTCATGGATTGGTATTTTTGAATGCTGTTTATAGTTGTGTATAGTGTTGTGTATAATGTTTTTATAGTGTATGGTCATTGTTTGTATAATATAAGTGTAAAGTAGAAAAGCCCAACCAGGGACAAGAGTTGAGTTTATAGCATTTGCTATAAACTTTATATGCATCACATCAGCTGCAGTACTTATTTTGTAACTATGTTTGATTGCATGGTCCCTGTTATAAATAAAATTAAATTAAATTAAACCACACCATGGCTTACAAGCCCCAGAGAGAATGTAGAAGGTTTTAGATGTGACAACAGCAAGATAGACACTGCAACAGACTCTGTTTGATCAGAATGTGAGAAAGAAAGTGGAGTTTCCTCTTTGTCACACTCTAGCGACATCATGTGATCTTTTCTTCTGATTGGATAAAATTCTAGCAGAATGTTAAGCCATCACCTTCAAGTATTAATCTAAAAAAAGTACCTGCCCTGTTTAAACACTTTCTTTGATAGCTTCTGTGCAACAAGCAACTGGCAAGTCAGGTTTACAACGCTAGTGAAGGGAACTTAATGCATAAAAAGAATTAAAGGAGACAGAATAACGAGTGAACAACAGGATTACTCAATTTACTTTTACTTTTTGTTTAATTAAATTCCAATCTGACCTCAATTTAAAATTGGTCATGTTTGATTTGTTTCAACCTCAAATGTAAAGCCTGGTGTTAAAGCAGTGCAGCGGATAAAGAAACAGGCGACCTCACAACTGTAACCCCTTTTCCATCGGGATTGTGCCAAAAATAGCTTCTACTTTTTCTTTAAGATGTTTCCCGACCATTTTATATTTATGTTTTTGTATTTCTAATAACTGATTATATTCTACAAATTCAACAGAGGGAGCAGAAAAAACCTCAGATAAATAAAAAAATTAACAGACACCAACGTGATTTAAAGTGTTGCACAGATAAAACCCTCACACCTACAAAACTGATGATTGCTTAAAGCTTTGATGGATTTGATCAGAGAGAGAGTACTCGAGTCCTGGTATCGAACTCAAGTCGAGTCATCAGCTCATTCTTGTGACTCGTGACTCAACTCAAGGATAAACCTCAATGGCTCGACCTGGGCTTGGACTTTTTTTATGGCTCAGTCTCAAACTTGGACTTGTTTATTTTCAGACACAAAGACTTGACCCATATTTGAGAACTGATGACTCGACTACAAACTAAGCCTTTGATTAAGAATACTAAAAATGAATCTCAAACCAGAGTGCGTCTCACAGTCTTCCCGGTGAAGAGGCAGACTTTTTCAGAAACACCACTCTCCGTATACAATCAGCGGCTGTTGCCATGGAGACGTGCCGTTCAGAGTATAGTGCACCTTTGCTGCCGTGAGCTGATTTGGGGGTATTCATGTGTGTCGTTACGCCAAAATTACCCACCATCAGGATCGAGTTGTGGTCGTGTCGAGACACGACGACAGTAAAACCTGGAATTGTTATCTGGCCTTTTTTTCTCTTTTCTTTGGAGACAATACAAGCTTTATTTCTCCATCTGGGGCTTGTATTGTTTCCTTGGAGGCAGTCGGCGCGGTCACTTCTGGCCTGGGCAATTAATCAGAAAGTAATAGTAATCAACTCTGCTATAATCTTTTCCCCATGCCGATTCATTTTGGGACTAGGAGCAGTGGTGGATTAAAGAGTCTATTAGTGAAGGTTTTCTTAACTCCTGGTTTAACCTAGTTTTTGACCTGGTTTACTATAGTTTGGTGTCCTGGACCTAGTTTAATCCATGATAGATAGTAATTTAGCCCTCGTTTTAATCTAGTTTATAGCATTGGTTTTAATATTGAAAATCCATTAGTGAAGGTTTCCCACTTTGGTTGAGTTTCTTCAGAAACTAAAAAAGAGTCTTGTGTTTCCAGAGAGAGACATCTGCTTCAGAAACAGAGATGTCACATCTCAAACAGAGAGGTGGGGCTCAGTGGCTCAGTGGTAGAGCAGTTGTCCCTGAACCAGAAGGTTGGTTGTTTGATTCCCACTCTCCCCACAGTTCATTCTGTCGTTGTGTCCTTGGGCAAGACACTTAACCCACCTTGCCTCCAGTGCCACAGCTCTGGTGTATTAATCAATGAGCGTCCGTAGGTGAAAAATGACCAGCACGTCTCCACCACCAGTGTGTGACTGTGGAGTGAATGAAAAATGGACTCTGTAAAGCACTTTGAGAGCCTTGAATATTATTATTATGTCACACAGGAGACACATAAGATATGTTATGACATGGTTTGAGTAAAGAAGTGAGTAAATCCTCAAATGTAGGGATGTGAAACCTGGAACTGTAAACTCCTGCAATAAACAATAACATAATACTCTTTTCACAGGTTCTGCCTCTGTTGACAAACATTTTTAAAACCATACTTTCATCATAAAATATGTTCTTAGACTTAGACTTTATTGATCCAAGGGAAACTGCATGGTCTCAGTAGCTCAATTGCACTTAAAAACACACACTTAAAAACACTGATTAAGGCATACAATAGCTCCTGTATAAAGCAACACAATATAAATAAATAAAATAGATAAAATAGAGAATAAACAAGGATTGCGTATTTACAAATCAACAAGAATATTAATAAAATAAAACAGAAGTACATTACAGTAGATACAAAGGAATTAAAGACTCTTTGTGTTCTCATTTTGGCCCCGTGCTCACTGCATTCTTAAGCTCTCTAACAATGACCGAAGCATGTTTAATTAGAACACACCTTTGTGAAAATGAAAGAAAGCACCATTAAAAGTAACTACACAAACTGAATTGAACTGCTCCAATGAAAACTTGCCTCTTGTTTAATTCCAGGTGTTGTCCTGTTTTAATCTTAAGGGTTAAATGGCTGTATCTTCCTGTATCCCGTCCCCTTTTATCCAACGACCAGCGCCTTCAATAGTCTGTGTAAGCTGTGGGTTCCAACAATAAAGAAGCAGGTGAAAACTAGCAGCAGGTAGAGAACTGGATTTGACTCAACAGTAGCCAGGATGTTTGTTAGCTCAGTAGGTTAGGTTTGTTTGTCAGTTGCTGATTTTTTTTGTACGTACTTGTTGAAGTTTCCTCCTGGTTCTAAATCATCATTAAAGAAAAACGTCAAAATTGTTTTTTTCAAGTCAAATCTGCCAGTTTTTAAGTCCAGCTTTGAAAACACACCCCTCTTCCTCTTCAGGTAGCGTCTGAAGGAGCCATTTTAGTCTCAGAGAAGCACTCACTCAGAGGGATGTGAAGCGTGAACGAGGAAATGCCACTCAGTTGTGCTTCTCCTTCAGATTAATAATAACTCCTTATTACTGAGCTATTATATCTCATCGAGGTTATCCATGTGGTAAATGTCTGTCTCAAACTTCTTTTGAAGAAAATCTGTGCAATTTTATGCGTCTTGCATTTTGAAGTCTCCATGAGGGTTGATATTTAAGTCCTCAGGTCCACATCTGTCTCTTTCTCTGTACCACGTCTGCTTCAGTGGATTCAAAAAGAAACGTGTGTTCCCTCTGAACTGTATGTTGTCTAAGAAACAAGTTTAAACCGACTTTAAAGGCTGAGTTTCCTCCAAACCTTCTGCAGCAGAGACAGAGGCTTTAGCAGCAGGTTGTGTCAGCAGCAGATGAACTTTATGAAACACAGCTATCGTCCTGTGCCTCTAAGTCAAAACTAAAAAGTTTCATCTGTTGAACAAACTAATCATGGCTCCAGAGAAAAAGTCAGAGAATAAATGTGAACAAAAATACGTCCGTTTGATTCCCTGCCTCTGTATCAGATGCTATAATGCTGTTGGTGTAGATCCACATTTTAAATTGGAGTCAACAGAGCTAAAGAAGAAGCTAGTTTCGTTTTTGATGGATGCATGGTTCGGCTGCTGGACCCCACAAGCTGCAATACAATATGATAATTATGAGGCTTTGTTGTGCAGCCCTAGTTGGCAGTACTGTGCTTTAACCATATCACAAATAATGCTTCTCTCTTCAGTAGGGGGTGTTTCCTAATCACTGTGATCCTTCATTGAGAGCACTCTCTGTGATGAATCCATGAGGTCACCTGCTGCGGAAGAACCAGTTCAATCCACAAACCCTCTCAGAGAAAGAGTCCTCCAGAGTCCTCCTTGGCTAAAAGTTTTCTTCTTTGGATCCTCTTTTTCCTTTGCTGTGTCTTGAAAAAAACTTTGAGTATGCACCATTAGTGTACAATGCAAGGTTATCCCTGTTCTTTAGATAATAATAATAATAATAATAATAATAATAATAATAATAATAATAATAATAATAATAATAATAATAAATGTTTTTCATTTTCAGTTGGGAACAAATGTGAAAAAACAGGCTGAACCTATGCATAACACATCACTTTTCAACGGTTTCCGTTGAATTCATGTAAGGACTATGGACATCTATGGACTCCACTTGACCCTGAAAGCGTGGATCTGGCAACAAGATATCAGCAGCAGATCCTTTAAGTCCTGTAAGTTGGATCAGACTCTTCAACAGCTCAAACGCAGAGCAGGTCACCTTCTCCACTCTTGTCCAGTTCTGATGCTCGTGCCCATTGTTCGGGCTTTCGGCGGTGCACAGAGGTCAGCATGGGCCTTGAACAGAAGCATGAATGTTGGACGAGACCACACGAGTCAGCCTTTGCTCCCCACGTGCATCAGTGACCCCTGACCCATGACCCTGTTGCCGGTTCACAACTGGTCCTTCCTTGAATCACTTCTGATAAATACTGACCACAGCAGACTGGGATCACGCGACAAGAGCTCAAGTTTTGGAGCTGCTCTGACCCAATCTTTGTCAAACCCGCTCAAATCTTTACGCTGCCCATTTTTCCTGCTTTTAGCACATCAACTTTGAGACAAAATGTTCACCTGTTCCTAATATAGCCCACTCACTAAAAGGTCCCATGATGAAGAGAGAATCTGTGTTATTCACTTCAGTTGTCAGTGCTCAGAATGTAACTGCCATGTTCCCTAAAACATATTACTGTAAAATAATGTAAATGTCAAAATGAAGACTCGCTTTTTTACCCCATTTCTTCAAAGCACTATTTAAAACACAGTAAAATCTCCTAAACTCATTGCCCACACCAGCGTCTCTCCTTCTCCATCCATCACGTTGCTTTTTAATAAAAAATGCAAACCTCAGACTGTGCCTAAAAATTCCTCCGCTCTCGTCTGTCCATCATGAGATTAATAACAGCGTCTGGAGACAGCATCCTGACAATCTTCCCTTCGCTGCTTTTTACAAAATCTGTCTCGCAGCGTCATTCTACTTTTCTTCATTCTGTGGCTGATAAAGGACACTGCGCTGCTCAAGTCAATGCTTTCTGATTTCTCTTTTCTTCCTGCCCCAGTTGCACTTGAACCACTTTTTTCACCCACCATTTTGCTTCATATCTGCTACACCACCCCCTCAGCTGCCCTTTTCAGAGATAAATCCATCATCTATTTCCAAAAAGATCATCTTAACACCATATCCAACACACATCACTTACGTGCACTTTGTAATATTTTGCCCATTCTTGCTTCATTTCACTGTTTCTCCTCTGTCCTATATTCCCTGTCCTATTTTTAAAACCACTTTAGAATTTTATTTTATTTATTTTTTTATTTTTTTATGAAAAAAGCTGAACAACACATGTATAATTCATAAATGCCAACAATATCTGAGCGGCGAACAACAGGTAGCCAGGTAATAGATGACAGACCAGCATGAAACAGCCTTCTGATACACCTACACACACTACAGAGACTTTTCAATGCTATTTCTCTGGCCACAGTCCCACACACTTTTCAAAAATCATAAGATAGCCACTGAGTGATGTTTATAAGCTTTGTCCTGTCCTGGAATTATTCTAAACAGATTTTTTATCAGAGGCGTTGCAGCTGTGAGCAAGGGGGCCACCAAAACAGCCTGCCTGCTTTTATTAGAACAAAGAAAGGAAGACCTAACCACAGCAGAATAACCTCAAATCTAGGTTTAGAGCTCAGCGCCAGACCATCTTTGTCTCATTAACATTGTGTCATTAGTATATGTTTCCACTTACTCTCCCTTTTATTTATGTTTTTCCCTCACTTTCTCTTTAGGATTTTCTGCCGCTGTTGATTCAATGTTGACGGGTCATGTAGACCAACAGACAATGGAAGTGGCCCTTTTTTGAGACACCCTTGTATTTGAGCCTTTGACTGGCCACAACCTGGTATCTGATAAAAAAAAAACCTTGATAATAAAGCCTAGATGACATCAGGAAGTTATGTTTTATGTTAATATCGAAGCTATTACTATAAGATATTAGTTAGGTAATTTACATTTAATTAATTATGTTTGCTTAAATACAAGAAATAAAAATCTTATACTGGTAGTTTATAAATTTAAATAAATATAATTATTGTTTAAATAAGTATTTGTTTAGAAACATATTTTAACTTGTATTTACAGTTCTTAAACTAGAAAGATTAGAAGTAAATATAAAAAGCACACTCTATATAAATCAATAAAAAAAGCTTTTAAAAGCTCCATACCTGTCCAGTGAGTCAGATCAGGTGGTAAAAGGTGTCCGTCCGCCGCTGCTTCATCACAAAGAGTGCTGCTGCTGAGGATGAGGAGGGCTGCTGTTGTTGTGGGCGAAAAGCGGCGGGGCATAAAGCGAGAGGAGCCCGGAGAAGTTGCTGTCGCTCACGTCGAAGAAGTGTTCTGAGTCTGCGCAGTAGAGCCGAGGTGATAAGTTTGAGGACAGTAGGGAATGTAGGAACTACCTGTAGTCCCCGCTCACTAAACTGCCTCTCAAAACAAAATAAGTAGGCTCAAGGTCATCCTAAACATTTTTATACAAACCTTGCTCAATACCAACTGTTAGAAATATGAACATAAATCGAATCGATCAAGTGCCCTTTTAAACGACCTAAAACAAAAGATATCTCATTACCTCCCCGAACAGGAATGCAGCACCTGTTTTTTCTAACCACTCTTAGTAATTTTAGATACGCATAAGCTAATTTAACACGTTTACATATTTCTTCTTCTTTTTATAAAATTATAATACATCTGCTGACTTATATGTGTATTTTAGCGGTATTTTTCTTGTTTAAGACATACTTTTAGTGGGTATTAATGACTGGGACACACGTGAGCCAGTCATAACCTAACGTTAGCTTAGCTCGTTACTAACAAAGCTATCAAGTAGCTTAGAGAGGATAATAATTACTTTTTTATACAAAGTATTAAAGATAATGGTCAGCAACTTTTGCAGTAACTTTATTATTAAGCTTTGTCTCCCTCTTGTGTGCAAGAGGGATTTAATAATGCTCTTTTTTTAAGATAATTATAATCAGTTTCTGGTATAACGTTAGCCAAGGAATATAAGCTCAGAGCATTAAACGGGTTATTGGTTTGGACAGTCAAAATATACCATATTAATATGTTTTTGCTGTATTCTTTTTTTACTAGTTTTGGTCCCTTTTCGAATAAAAGTAAGCCCCACGTAAATTTTTACTTAAAAAATAGCTAGCTTAGGTTAATGGAAGTGGTGTTTTTTATGTTGATTCCTAAAGCTACAATGGATCTTAATGTTCAAGGGAAACATAATTGTGCAAAGTAGTTGGCAACTAAGATACTTAATTTAACAGACTTTATTTCATGCACATATTCTTTTTTTTAGATGTATTACTATGCTAAAAAAGTAGTTTAGCACATTTAATGAAGACCATTGTGAACCTGAATTACTTTTGTCAGTGCAAGAAGATGTGGGTAAATTCTTTTTCAAATTATTATAATGTACCACATAAACATAACATATCAAAAGCTTTACCCTAATTGGCTTTTTACAAAACATTTATGCCTTGAGACTGTGCCGCAAACCCAATTGCCCCACGGGGACAATAAAGTTCTTCTCTTCTTCTCTCTCTTCATGACTTGATTTTTACATATTTAGGGATCATTAAATAAAACACTTTAGATCAGTAAATGTGAAGTCATAATGCTTTAAGACCCACTTTCATCTCATCATAATAACCAAAATATAAACAAATATTTTCCAGATCATAATGTTTATTTATAGTTTAAATTTCTGCAAACACATTCAGTTAAAGCTTACAATCAGAATAGAAATAGGGACAGTAATTATATTTATGATAAACTACAGAGCTCATTAAAAGGTATTTACAAACACATTTAATATTCCCACTTTATACAGCGCCGTGAACATACAGGTGATATATTTTAGTGTAGCAAAGTAGGTCCTAAGCAAAATATTAAAAAATATAGTTGCAGCATTACAGTTGTAGCTTAGCCTTGCTATTATTTCTATACATTTTTGACACAACATATAATACGTCTAATATTCTTTATATACGGACCAACTGTGGGGGATTTACTGCTGTTTTACAGTGACCTTTTTGTAAACATATTTTGGAATGTCAGTCACCAGGATTTTGCAACAGTGTTGTTTAGTCTTGTTTTTGCATCTTTGCTGTCAGGTGAGTGTTTTATGACAATTTTTTGATAAGGTACAATTGAGTTACCATATTCAGAATCAAAAATACATTTTATATCAATATATATCTGCTCCTACACTGTAGTCTGCCTTTATCAAATAGGCTGACAACAATTAAACAATGTTGGAAAAACATACTACGGTTTGATTTGACACAAAAAAAAAACACATTGGACTGTCCACTCATGGACTCACAGTGCATTAATTAACATTTAAAATAGCAAAATTTTTAAGATACTGTTAAACTGCCAACAAGTAACCATCTAGAGCTTATCGAGGAAAGGCAAGATTATAATATCTTATGCATTGTATATCACAGAAAATATGTTAAGCTTGTAAGTGCTTATTGAAGCTATACATTTTCCATATACAGATTCATGTCATTTATTCATTTATGTTATTATCCCCAACAGACGTGGGACTAAACACAAATGTGCTCCACACTGACATCTAACTGAATTTTGCATAGGCTATGTATGTCACTTAAAGTAGTCAGACTACAGATTATTGCAAAAAACACTGCAATATATTGATATGGATTGCATTTTTGGTTCTTGCTAAAGCTTCTGTTGATAACAACATTTATTAAACAAGGACTGTGAACCTTTTTAATAAGCAAAATACATGGCTTACTTCATAAGCAAATATATTGGTTAAGCCCTGACAGAACTAGCTTCAAGGGCACTCATACGTATTATCAACAGATTAAATACATATTCACTTGGAATGGTATTATGTCCAAAAACTTTACATGGCATAAAAGGCAAATCTCAACAGTGGGTTATTTTTATGTTGAATTGTTTTTACCAACAGTTCCCATCCCAAGGCATGATGGTCAAAGTTTAATGTTGTCCTCTGCTGAAGTTGCAGGAGCATTTTACTCATCAAAGCAAAAGATGGGTTGGGAAAAGGATAAGAAATTAAACCCAGGAGCTTGACAACAGATAAAAATACACATAAAATACACATTTGGCTACTGGGTAGGAAAACAACCCAGTAGCCAACAACAATTTAATGTATCCTCTGTCAGTAGACTACACTTACAGGCATCATTATATTATATATGCAATAGGGCAAATGCAGTATCAGAAGAGAATGACATATGTGACTATACTACACCTTGGGATGAGAATAGACTGGTGAAACTTTAAACAGAGTGATCACTTGAAAGAATTCATTTTTCAGCTCCATCAAAGAACCTCATTTTCTCAGTGTGGACAGTGTCTTTTAATTGTTTAATAGATGTTGCTGTTTCATCAGTGATTGGTTCTGAAATTTTAACTATTCGAGTAATCTGCTTTGTTATGACAACCTCTTTGCTCTCACTTGATGTCTCCCTTACAACATGACTCTCCATAACTGTCCTTTTGCTGCTGTGTGAATCTGTGACAGTCCATGACTCGTGACTGGAAACTCCTTCTGCTGATTGGACGTGGATGGAGGTTAATAATTTGGGATGCTGCGACTCCGGCGTTGCTTGGATATTTGATGTGATTACGTGAATTTTTCCAGATTCCAGTTTGACCGTGTCGTCCGATGAAGAAGAAACTCCTGATGACAAAATGGTGACCTTCTCAGGCAAGTTCGGTTCGACTGAAATGACCTCGGTTTTTGTGGTGGACAGAACAACATTTGTGTGCATTTCTCCAAGACCTGCAGCAGGGTCGGAATCAGAATATTTTACTGTTACTTTGGTCGGAGAGGACAAGGAGAAACCAACATTTTCACTAGTCATTGTCGAGCTAATATCAGCAAAAGCTTCTGATGAATATATAGAACATGTAGGGCTTAATTCCTCATCTCCTGTTACATCTACTGGACTCTTTTTATTTTTTTTCTCTTCCTTTATGATGACTTTAGAAGCGTCAGTTGGTGAAGATTGTCCAAATGTGGGAAATTTGAACCATCCTGTCCTCTCAGGACTCTTGGTAGCTTCTTGATTTGTTTCTCTTTTGATTGTTTCTGTCTTATATTGATCTGTTTTTTGGGGGGATTCAGTATTTTCTTCTAAAGGATTTGGAACGTCAAATTCAACATCAATGGCTTTCAGGATCTCATCGAATACTGGTATTGACTTCTTTGGCGATTTACTTTCTTTTTTTGACCCAATTTCCAGCTGATCCTCTTCAATTTTAGTTTCAACCGATGTATATTCATCTTCTGGCTGAGGTTTTGAAAAACTTAGCCTTGGCATTTTAAATGATGGCAACTTAAATTTGCTTGGAGAGCCTTGAGAAATACCAGTCTCACCGGTTGGCGTTTCAGAATCGGGTGCTGATGGTTTGGCCACAACAGTTTTGACATCTACACCTGCCCCTTTAATGTTTATGACAGGTTCATTTTTCACATGTATTAATGGACTCACTGCCTCTGGAGTGGGTGCTGTGATGACCACCGCATCACCCGCTTTAGTTATTTTGAGAGTCTCGTCAATTTCACTTGTTTTTCCACTGACTGAGGTTGAAATTCCAAGTTTTGGCATTTTGAAAACAGGCATTTTAAATTTTGAGGGTGATCCTCCAACATCTTTGGACTTTGAGTCATTCTCCGGAGCTTTCACCTCGACACACACATCTTGAGTATCAACACTAGAGGGTGAAGCCTGTTCTTCTGGAAGAGTAACTTCTGCATTTTTCTGAGTTGTGCTTAAGTCCACTTCAGGAACTTTTGTTTTAGGGAGTGAAATGCCAAGCTTTTGGAATTTAATTTTATTCACATCATGCTCTGTTTTAAGTTCGGGAGATTTAATGGCCACTTGAGATTGTTTGATTTTCACTTCACCTTCTGAAAGGGAAACTTCAAGTGCTGGCATATCTGTTGCCGGTTCCTTAACAGTTGACTTTGAAAAAGAAAATCTTGGTAGTGAAAACTTTGTTTTGATCTCAGGTTCTGCTACTGACAAGTCATCTACAGCAGCTGAAGGTCCTTTGACTTCAAGGTCTTGAGGACTCACTTCTTTAAAGTCAGTTAATTTCACATCAACATCTGATTCAAGGGTTACATTTACTGCTGGTTTTGAATAAGAAAACTGTGGAAATGTCCAGGAATATCCTTTTTGTTTCGTATCCACTAAAGCTTTACTTTCTTCTGCGTCAGCAAGTGTGGTTTTAACTTTAGGTTCTGGAGCAGTAATGTTAGCTTCTTTCTTTGATAAACTCAAATCAATTTTAGGTCCTTTGACTTTGGGCATTGATATCCCAAAATAATTTTTGGTTCCTGTGTGCTCCATTTTCACTTCCTCACCCTCAATGTTGTCTGTAGATGCTTTAACTGTAGCTTCCATCTCTGGCACCTCAATGTTAATGTCCTTGTCTGCTTCAGGAACTTCTACACTTAAACCAGGTTTTGGCAATTTGAATTTTGGCATTTTAAATTTTGTTGGTGATTCTTCAACTTTTTCTGTATGAGCTTTCGTTTCTGGATCAGCCTTGGTTTCAGCAATTGTGGCCTCTTCACTAAAAATGCTCACATCAGTTTCAGGCGCATCAAAGCCCAACCTCGCCAATCTAAACTTACCTACCTGACTATTGCCTGCGTCACTTTTGAGCTTCTGCTCCACATCGGGTTGTTTGACGTCCACACTAACTGCTGGATGAGACACGTCCACTTGTGGAAGATCAACATCAGCTTCCGACTCTTTTAAGGTTTGCTTTGAGAATGAAATTTTGGGTAATGAAAATCTTGGTTTCTTTATTTTAATATCAATCTCAGATGTAGGTTGTTCATCGCATGAAATACCTAAAGATCTTTGACCGTCTGGAGTTTGCATAGTTGTTTTGGTCTCTGAATGGGAAACTTCAGCTTTTGGGAGGTTAACATCAATGTCAGGGGCTGTTATGTTTGGCTTTGAAAATGATAACCTTGACAAGGACCAGCTTGACTTTATAGTTTTTCTATCAGTTGAAGGGTCTTTGATTGCAGCCTTTGCTTCAGGAACATCGACTTTTAACTCTGTGTCCACATCAGGAACCTCCACATCGATTTTAGCTGTAGTAGTTCCAAATTTGGGAAGCTTGAATGTTGGCATTTTGAATTTGGCTGGTGATCCTTCTACATTACTTGTCTCAGTCCCAGGTGCTTTGATTTCCACTTCAGCTGATGGGTCTTTTAGTTCAAAATCTTGGAGATGTACTTCATTCTTTGTTAGGGTTACATCTGTGTCAGTTGCAGAAAAACCAAGATTTGGCAGTTTAAACTTGCTTCTTTTTCCCTCCGATTCAGACATTTTCACATCTACTGATAGGCTATCAGTTTCAACGGTAAGAATTTCTTCAGGAATGTCAGCTTTGATGTCCTTTCCTGCTTCTACAGAGGCACTAGATGTGGTAACGCCAAACCTGGGCAGTCTGAATGTAGGCATCTTTAGCTTTGATGGGGAAACATCTGTTTGCTTTGATTCAACTTTGATCTCAGGATCTTTTATTTCTACTTCTACAGAGGGTGCTTTAACTTCAACATCTGTGAGTTTTGCTTCTATTTGGGCTTCTGGTAAAGTCATTTCTTCATTTTTCTTTGACAGGTCAATTTCTGGTGCTGACATCTTTGGCATTGCAATTCCAAATTTTGGAAGCTTAAACTTGCTTTCTCCATCGATTTGAGTCTCAAGCTCTGGAGCTGTCACACTGATATCTTCTCGTTTCACTTCCACTTTTCCTTCAGATTCTGTGATACTCATATCTGGGACACTCACATCAACTTCTGGTACCTGGACAGTTGTTTTGGAGAAAGAAATTCTAGGCAGCGAAAACCTTGACTTCTTCACTTTTGCATCTATTTCCAAATCAGCAGGTTGTTCAATTACCACTTTACCTGAAGGCCCCTTGACTTCAACCTCTGGTAGATGAACCTCTGTTTTGACTTTAGGGAGATCAATATGGATCTGTTCCACGTACTCATTCACATCGGCCCCAACAACTTTTATTTCTGCCTCTGGAATGGAGGCTCCAAATTTTGGTAATTTAAATGTGGGCATTTTCAGTTTGGATGGGGATCCCTCTTTTGTCTTAGTTTCAACTTTTATATCAGGAGCTTTAATTTCTACTTCAACAGATGGTGCTTTAACATCAACATCAGGGAGTTTAGCCTCCACTTTTTAACTTCAACATCATGGAGTTTGGCTTCTATTCGGGCTTCTGGTAAAGTCACTTCTACATCTTTCTTTGACAGGCTCAGATCAATTTCTGGTGCTGATATCTCTGGCATTGCAATTCCAAATTTTGGGAGTTTAAATGTGCCTCCTTGTCCATCCGTTTGAGCTTTAAGCTCTGGGGCCTGTATGTCTATATCTCCTTTCACTACCACTTTGCTTTTTGGTTGTACAATATTCACATCTGGGACTCTGACATTATTTTCTGGCGCCTCAACATTATGTTTTGAGAATGAAAACCTTGGTAGTGAAAACCTTGGCTTTTTAAACCTTGGATCAATTTCCGAACCTGGTTGTTCTATTACCACTTCACCCAAAGGCCCCCTGACTTCAACTTCTGGTAGATGAACGTCTGTTTTGACTTCAGGTACATCACTATGTTTCTGTTCCACGTACTCATTCACATCAGGGCCGACAACCTTTATTTCTGCCTCTGGAATGGAGACTCCAAATTTTGGTAATTTAAATGTGGGCATTTTCAGTTTGGATGGGGATCCCTCCTTTGTCTTAGTTTCAACTTTTATGTCAGGAGCTTTCATTTCTACTTCAACAGATGGTGCTTTAACATCAACATCAGGGAGTTTAGCCTCCACTTTGGCTTTTGGTAAAGTTACTTCTACATCTTTCTTTGACAGGCTCACATCAGTTTCTGGTGCTGATATCTTTGGCATTGCAATTCCAAACTTAGGGAGTTTAAATGTGCCTCCTTGTCCATCCGTTTGAGCTTTAAGCTCTTGGGTCGGTATGTCTATCTCTCCTTTCACTTCCACCTTTCCTTCTGTTGGTACAATATTTACATCTGAAACATCAACATCAATTTCTGGTACCTGAGCACTTGTTTTTGAGAATGAAAACCTGGGTAGTGAAAACATTGGCTTTTTCATTTTGGCATCTATCTCCAAACCCAATGGCTCTATTACAACTTCACCTGAAGGCTTTTTGACTTTTAACTGTTGTGGATGCACCTCTCCTTGGACTTCAGGTAAATCAGCATCTTGTTGTGGCACAGATACGGTCAGATCCGCCCCATCCATTTTGATCTCTGTATCTCCTTCCTGTATAGACACGCCAAATTTGGGTAATTTAAATGTTGGCATCTTAAATTTTAAGGGGGATCCTTTTACACTTCCTTCAACATCAGGTGCCTTTACCTCTACTTTTTCAGAGTGTTCCTTTGCGTCAAATTCAGGGAGTGTAACTTCGGCCTTGACTTCTGGTTGTCTCATACCTCCATCTCTTTTTGATATGCCAACATCTATTTCAGGGACTTTTACTTTTGGCACTGTGAAACCCAAACTTGACATTTTAAATTTTGAAGGTGAATCCTCTGTGACTGACACATCAGTGTCTGGAGCTTTGATTTTTGTTTTAGCTGAAGGCTGTTTGACTTCCACTGCAGGAAGTTTAACTTCTGCTTTGACTTCTGGTAATGACACATCAGAGTCTTTCTTGGAGACTCCCAGATTTACCTCTGGTCCTTTTGCTGTGAGCATTTCAAAGTTTGGCATTTTAAACTGGCTTCCTTTTCCATCACATTCAATGTCTATTTGTAATGGTTTGATTTTAATTTCAGGTTTATCAACTTCAATTTTTGCTTTTGGGATTGCAATATCAACTTTTCCTAGACTAACATCAACGTTGGGTGACTCTGGGACTTCAGCTTTAATCTCTGGTGATTTCACATCTTTGTCTTTCTTTGATAGGCTTATATCAATTTCAGGTCCCTTTACTTTTGGCATTTTGATTCCAAACTTTGGCAGCTTAAACTTGCCACTTTGTCCTTCAAGTTCGACGTCAACGTCTGGTGGTATGATTTCTACATCCATTTTTGAATCATCTGGATGCTGGACCTCAATCTTGGCTTCTGGTAGTTCCACATCCACATTTTTATTATGTAAATTTACATCAATTTCAGGTCCTTTTACCTTGGGCAATGTGATTCCAAACTTTGGCAATTTAAATTTGCCACTTTTTCCTTCAAGTTCCATATTCGCATCTATTGATTTTACTTCTACTTCAAGTTTTTCAATATCACAGTTTTCATTCAAGGGTTTAATTTCTATGTTTGGTTTCTCAATTTTAATTTTAGCCTCTGGAACATCAATTTTTTCAAGAATGACATCTCCTTGAGGCCCTTTTATGTCTGCTTTAATTTCTTGTCCTTTTACTTTTGGGATAGATATTCCAAACTTAGGCATTTTAAACTTGCCTCCTTTTACATCAAAATCTCCTGCTGTGGTTTTTACAGATAAAGATGGATCTTTCATATCAATCTGAGCATCTGCTTTCAGTTTTACATCAGTTATTTTTGGAGTTGTCTTGTCTACTTTGGCTAATGGTTCCTTAAGTTTGATATCAACTTTGACGTCCAGAAGAGTAGCTTCTACGTCTTTCTTTGAAAGATTTAAGTCAATTGCAGGTCCTTTCACTTTTGGCATAACAATTCCCAAGTTTGGCATTTTTAACTTGCTTTCTTGTCCATCAACTTCTCCATGAATTTTTAAATCCATCTTTTTCTCTGGACTTGAAACAGCAATCTTCCCAAGAGTCACATCAATTTTAGGAGCATCTGGCAATTCCACCTCTACCTTAGCCGTTGATAGAGTATCTTTCTTTGACATGTTTATATCAAATTCAGGGCCTTTAATTTTTGGTAATTTTACCCCAAACTTTGGCATTTTGAACTTGCCACTTTGTTCTTCAATATCACCTTCAATGGATGGGGCTTTTACTTGCATTTCAGGCTTTTTGATCTCTATCTTTTGTTCTCCAAGAGAGAGATCAACCACAGTAGCTTCTGGGAGATTTACCTTAGTTTTCTCCCCTGGTAGAGTGACATCTACTTCTGGAATGGAGACATGCACATTTCCAAGGAAGTCCCCGGAGAGTTTTTTATGTACTTCAGGTAATGTGACCTCCCCATCCTTTTTAGATAGGGTCAGATCAGTTTTAGGCGGTTTTACTTTGGGCATAGAGATCCCAACATTAGGCATTTTGAATTTTCCACCTTTCTCTGGCGTTTTGATCTCTATTCCACCAACACTTACTTCACTTTTTACACTGATGGTTTTGTGCTCCTCAATGTCTACCTTTGGCTTCACATCAAGATGAAGACCTTTACTAGGTATTTCTAATTCCACTTGAATTCTACTAACAGGAGAAGCTTTTACATCGCCCGTCACTTCTCCATCCGTTTTGACTTCTGGCAGGAATATAGTCCTTTCGCCTTGAACTTTGTCATCCTTTTTCTGCTTTGGCAGGTCAATTCCAAAGTCAGGGATCCTTATGTCAGGTTTAGAAATACCAAAGTCAGGCATGGCCGCTTTTGGCTTCTTTATTATCTTGTCTATCTCTTTTTGGCTTTTCACAGATTCAGATGAATATTTGATTCTCTCTTTGCCTTGTACCTTCTCAATTTCTATTGAATGCGAAACAAATGCTTTTGTCAATAATGTTACATCTTTGGATTCCAGTTCAAGTATCTTAACACCCACTTTAGTCTCTGATATAACTTCTCCTGAGCCTGAATCAGCCGTAATGTTTGGTAGTTTGAAAGTCGGACTGGAAATCTCTGTGAAGGCAGTTGTTTCTGACTTTGAATCATGTTTTACTTTAGTAGGTGTTTTGACTGATATTCTTTGGGCATTTGCATCTATCATAGTTATTTCTTCAGGAATAGGTACTCCAGATGTGTCAACCTTTGGAAGCTTATACCCAGGCAACTTGGAGACAGCTTCTTTCACACTGTTAACATCTATTGACATCTGAACAGTTTCCGTTAGTGATTCGGAATCAGAAAAAGTGGCCAGAGGCGCTCTTGGTTCTTTAAACCCCTTTGCTGCTTTAGACATATCCTCCATCCCTGGGATCACAATGTCCTCACGTTTTGGAAGTTGTACTCCCTTTGAGAGCCTGTCAAAAGCACCATCTTTATCCTTAGTTGTAATCTTGCTTCCTTCCACAGTGACATTCATTTGTATGGTTTCCTCAGTGGTAATATCACCTAGACCTACTTTAGGCAGTTTGAATGCTGTGTCTGTCTTTGTTTGTAGTTTTTGTTCAGTGCTTTTTCCTTTCTTGTCTGTTGTATGGGTAGATTTGCATATAACATCAGATATGTTTAGTTCAACCTTTGGGAGGCGTAACTCCATCTGACTTGATCTGCTAGAGCTCATTTTTGGGGTGTCAGCATCAGTTGTAACTTTTTCCTTATCACCACTGGAAACTGCATCTAATTTTCCATTCTCCTTTTCATCAGTGTTCTCCAAACTTGCCCCTAGTGTTTTGAGCCTTTTTGGTGAGGACTTTGCTTTGTGCTTTTTATCCTTCCCCAAAATGTTCAATTTTAATTCAGAGCGTTCTTTCTTCTTTTTCTTGCCATCATGGGACACAGTTGCAGAGGGACTTTCTAGCTCTGCCAAAGCTGCAGTGATATCTGTCGTTTTCAAAGTGCTGTCTAAACAAACTAGTTCAACTTTATGTGTTTCGGTATCATTTTTCCCAGCTCTTACATCTGCATCCTTTTTCAGCTCTCCTACCACATCAACCTCTTGTGTTTCTCTTGAGGGGCTTTCAAGATACTCAGGTGAAAGTATTTCGTCTGTATGAATGTGAGCGCTACTGATCTGCTCTGTTGGTGCATCTGTGTCCTCAGATGAACTGATACGCCCCCTCTTAAAAAGCTTTAGCTTATGCTTCTTTTTACCCCTTAGAGTATCCTGAGATTTTATTGGAGATTCTGTGTCGCTAGTAGTTGGACTGAGCTCAAGTTTTCGCTGCTCATCAGCTTCTGACGAACTGTGAGACCTTGTGAAACGGGACTTTTTTCCTCTGCCAAGTGAAGGGAACTTAGGCCATGAAATTCTGGCATCGCCTCGTCTTTTTTTTCCTGACTCTCTCATTTCTAGAGTGTGCACTTCGTCCTCCTGTTGACAGAAACATGAAAAATCAGTTTCTACCTCTGACATATCAGTTGCTATCAATGTAAAACAAAGACATAGGCATAGTTACAGGGATGACGTCAGAGTCGATGGCTGCTTCGTTATCTGTTTCTGGTTTGCGTTTTAAGCAGAGTTTCACTTTGTAAGCCTGGGCATGTTCCATGATCTGAATGGCATCTTCATACGACATGTTGTCAAAATAAACAGTGGCACTTAGAACCTGGTCACCTGCATAAAAAAGAATGAAAACATATTTTATTGGCAAGAGATATAGTAATGTTATAGACCGTGAAAATATAAAATTGTAAAAGGTAACCCATGCTGCTTTTTCCACAGTAACACTTTTGTAAGTGAGAAGCTTGTGCAGATAAAATGTCTATCAAGTCCCAAGGCCTCTGTCAGATGGAGCAGTTTACTCCCAAAGATTATATATTTTTTAAAGTCATGCAACGCCTCACTGGATGCTCAGCCTGGCGGTGAGTTAGATAGGAGACATTATGAGCCTCTAAGGACAACAAATGAAACCTACTAAAGGAAACCAAGGCCCACTTTTCAAAATAGAATGGACTGATCAAATAGAGCAGAATGAAGATTAAAGGGACACACATTTAAATGGATGTGGAGTGTTTTAATTAGATCTTGTTAGATCTTTAAAATCTCCCTTTCTGCTTCTCCATAGTTAGAGACACAGAATAAAGGATGAACTACTGGATTTGCATTTGTTGCTTTAACTTTTCTAAAATGAATAAAAGAGGAAGAAAAAATGTGTTGTGTTGATTTCAAAATTCAAACCTTGAGACTTCAAAAACAACTTTCCCCATAAATATGCAGAATCGGGGACCTTTGAAAAGCATGTGGAAGAAAACAATCAGCAGAGAACTAAGCATTTTTCTGTTTTTTTTGTTACATAACTCACCTTCTTTGAGATGCAGATTTTTTGAGGCGGGCGACTCTGGCACCACTTCCTTAATGAAGATGCCCTCTTTCCCTCCGCCGCCGTAAACGAGGCCCTCTGCACATCCGTCTTTGGCTGTTTTTACAATCACGCCCGCTTCAGGGCTGGAGGCCTCCTGTCGAAAGAGCACACATGAGAATATCAATCCTGTCACCTTTAGCTGCTCTCTGTTGTTGCGCCGCCAGAAGGGAATATCTCACCTTCAGTTTGCTCATCTTCGGAGTTGAGCGCTTGTCAAATATGGATCCGAGCCCAGACTTTTTTGCTTTCTTTCCACTTTTTTGGTAAGGGTCATGCTCTGCTTCACACTAGAAGCAAAGCATTCATATTTGTTACTCTGTTTAAAATATAAAAGATGAAAAAAATGAAAAAGAGGACAGCTAGAGCTAAGGAGGAATGGGGTTACAGTTATACACAAAAATATCTGAAATAAGATGAAAAATCATATGAAAGTATTTGACTGGCATTTTTGTCAATAGGATTTATTTTTTTAAACAGGTGTTGTTCGTTCATAGTTTTTAGCATGTGACCAAGTTTACTCTACAGAGAGTTTATTTTTATTTTTATTATCCCTTTATTATCCCCAAAGGGAAATTCCTTGTTGGCAGCCACCACCAGGGGGCGCCCTGCATGCTTTTAATGTTGGTGGGGGAAAGCAGAGTACTCGGAAGGAACACAGCCCAACACGGGAACAACATGCAAACTCCACAGCACCGTCCGACCCGGGAGTTGAACCCTGGACCTTCTCCAAGCCACCGTGGGTGCCCTAGTGTTGCGGGAACACTACCATCTAATGAGAACACATATATGTCACATCATCAGAATTTGTTCTCTTAGTGGGTATCCAGTCTCAAACGTTACATAGTGTTGCTTTAAATAAAGATGCTATTCTGCTGATCCTAGTTTTTTTTTTGCTGAAATGATAAGCAACATTAACTTGATTGCGGATGATAATTGAATTCCTCGTTGGAAAAAGTATTAAATAATTGAATGGAACAATTTGTCAAGTCTTTTATCTGCTGACTTTTAAACAATATGTCATGCCAAGTCTGCCATCAGCTTTACGAAACAGTTTGAGTCCTGTATGTTTTACCTCTTTGTCACCGTCTCTGTATTTGTCAGTTTCAGGAAACTCCTCGACGGGGGACGATCCCTGAGGGCGTGGTCTCTCTCCTTCCGTGAACTGAGACGGCTCGTCACATATCTGCAACAACACAAGGTCCATCAACACGCAGTCATTCTCTCACATGACCTTTCCACATTCCACATTTGTTGCACCCTGTGTAAAGGAAACAGCCAATTAGATTAAGAATTACAGACTTATTTTACCACTATTTAAGCACGTCCTTAATACATTCATTTCTTTGAGTTTATTTGAGTCAATATGTAGTATTTTTTTTAAGTAGTGCTGTACATGATAGTAATTGGTGGTGGATGAGAACTCTAGTAGTAATATGTACACTTCTATTAGTAGAAGTAAAAGTAGTAACAAAGCTATTTTTTGATTAAGAGTAAATATAAAAATAATAAAAATTAACAAAATCAAGACTACTCTAGTACACAGTAGTTTTCATTTATGAGACAAATAAATTTAGGAAGATTTATAGTGCTAAGTTGTAGTATACTGCAGTTACTTCTGAAAGAAATTTGTCTTGCACAGTTGCTCAGCACGTTGTCCAAGACAAATTTCCCTTTGGGACAAGTATTTTTGATTTGATGTTAAGCGAATGGATTGAGTAAAATAAACAAATTTTCCCCCAGCTGTCCTCGGTTTACCTCCTGTGTACTTATCGTTAAAATAAAAAGCTTTTTCAGCGCCATCCTTAAACAAAATATTGTCCGATTCTAAAAGTTGAAATTTTGATAATTTAAAATAGCTCTTGTGTGTTTTTGCTCTGTTCTAGTGTTACTCAGACAGATGTAAATGCTGCCATCCAAACCTTACTATGATTGTCCACAACTGTCAGAACATCACATAGTTTATATAAATGGGTTAGGATAAAATAGCTGCTGTCTTTTCATTAATTCATTGTCCAGTCTTATAAAAAAAAAAGCATTAAATACAGTACTATCATTCATCCAACTCCTGCTTATCGTCATCTGCAGCACAAGAAGCAGATTTGTTAGCTGTATTTCCAACTCAAACAACAAAGGTTTGGAGAAATCTGGATGGAAAAAAGTGTAATAACACTGAGATGAGCCAAAAACAGAAGTGACTCACAGAATAACTGCTTGGCATTTAATAAGAGTCACATTAGTTAAATTCATGGCAGGTTTGGCAGCTGAGGCCTGTCTGTTGTTCATCACTCTGATTCAGAGTGAATATTTCAACAACTGTTCAATGTTCTGCCATTAATTTAAGACAGCCATTAATTGTCTTCAGATGATTATTTCTAATAGTTTTAATTAACACTTTTAAAGCTGCCAAAAGAAAGCAATGTTTTCCAAGTGAGAGACACTTAATGAAAGGCAAGGCTCAGCTGTACAAAAGAAGACAGCTCTGAATACAGTTGTACAGCAGAGATATCTCTTATGATACATTTGTAGAAGATTTATCTATCACATTTATCCATCATAAAAATTCACTGTAGAGATTATAAACATTGATTAAATAGAAAAGTCTTTTACTACTTTCTTTTTAGATAAAGTCAAGCCACTTACTGAGTTGTCTTCTGTTCCAGGCTCAGGTCCTCTCAGCCTCCGGCCTGCACCTGTTCAAATACGACAACTATTAAAAACTAGCAAATCGGTGCAAAATCTAATTCAACATCACAGCACACACTCAAAAACTGAGATTGTTGTTATAGGTCCCCTGTCTGACTTCATTATCTTATCTCAAGGGTCCTGAAACAACTCACTTGAGGATTAGCCTGGCTTTCTGTTACTCAGTGAGGAAGATAAATGACACAGCAGTGCACAGTAAAACAAAAAGTTCAGGGCTTGAGACCAGAATTGGTTTACCTTTTTTCCCCGAGACAACTTCTGGACAAACCCACAAATAAACAAAGCTGGTATATTAGCACAATAATAAAAACTTGCCTTAATCAAAATAGTTGCTTATAATATGATTTAGACCATGAACTTTCAAAAGGGTTCAGAACGGTAAAGAAAAAAGTTTGGAACCCTGAAAGCTTTTGATAGAAAGGGTTTTTCAAAAGCGGGCTGTAAGGGAAAAATAATTAGCTTCTTTTGTAAATGTAGCATGTAAATGGCCTCTTTCAGACCTCTTTTTTTTCAAGGTATATTATTTAAGGACAGTAAAAGTCATCAAATATATTACTCGAGTAAAAGTTTTGCGTGAAAAGACACAATTACTAATGGACAAATCTGCTAGTACCATGTTACAGAATATATATATTTTTTAAGGTTACTCAAGTGAATGTACTTTGAGTTTCTGCTGTGTTTTTTCTACAGTAAACGTGGAGCCCATCTCACTCCTGAAGCCAGTGATGAGACTATTTAGACTTCTTCCTGGCAATAATTCCTCCAGGGATCAGCTGCCGGCGTCGTCTGTTAAGTGATCCACTGTATCGATCGGCCGATTAGACTCTACTGCAGCCTCAATGCAGCGCCCAAAACAGGACCGTCTGACTCCAAGAAAATCTGGTTAGTCAGTGGGAAAAGTATTATATTTATAATCGAATGCGTCATTTATTTGATTTGGGTCCTCTAGTACTACTACCACTTTATGCTGACACTTAAAACCTGATTTACACAAACGTTTTTGAGATGGACTAAATAAGACTCAGTTATAGCATTAAATATACATAGTTTACAAGCAGTAAATATATTTTCCTTCAGGTGTTTGTGAAGCATGGCTTTACATGGCAATAGTGAAAGGTGCATGTATTTGCTTCAGATGTAAACTCTCAGTGCAGCTTCTGTAATGAGCTCTTTAACTCTGAGACCTTTAACAGGCCCACTGAGGAACTAAGGAAAGGAGTGCATTTAAAACACCAAAGTCATACCTGAAATGAATATCCAATGAGAAGTGAGCAGCAAAGAGCCTTTTAACATTTCACTGAGGCAGACAGTATTTTGGGAAATATAGCCCTGCAGCTGAATGCAACTGTATCCTTCCACCGCAGCATATACAAGGATACAACAATATTGTTTTTTCACAGAATGTATAATAATTCTCAAAATACAGACTTCTATACAGTGAAATAACTGTTCTTAAAGTGTATGCAGTCGTCTTCTGAACAGACATTGAATTGTTCAGGTAACCGTTAACAAGGCCTCTTTATTCATAAATGTTTATTTGTTAACAGTTGTTCGGTTCAGACAAGGGACACAGCTCTTTTACCTTCAGCAGGAGGTGGATTCTCGTGGCAGGACTGGCAGTTATGGGTGTGTTTTATTTAGATTTGATAAAACTGCTCTGATTGGATAAAACTGTGTTACTGACAGGAAGTTCATCCCAACAACATTTCAAGTTTTCATTTTAAGTATTTGCCCTTTTCAAATGCTTTCTGAAGCCGTCCCTGATGGTTCTGTGTAACCATCCTGGCAAGTCAGGTTACATTGGCTAATAATTCCCTGAGACGCTGGTTGAAAACAATAAATTAAACCTGGAATGAGTTGCAGGGAAAAGGCAGGATTTTCAATTAAATGCTTTTGAACCTGGCCTAACAACCTATCTTCTCCTTTTATGTTTGCAAACAAGTCATGAAATTGGCTTTTACGTGGTTCTGACTGAATTTTAGACACTCATTTAGATTGTCTACACATTCTAGTGCTATTCCAGCTGTGATTGGCCGAGACCTACACGCCTCAAAACATCCACAGCTATGTAAACACTTTAGGGCAATGTGTTTATAACGTTTTTACCTCTGATGATATGTTTTACACTAATCTTAATCTACTATTTGTGGCATGAACATGTTCTTTCATGCTGTCCCTAGACGTCCCCACGTTGATAACCCCGCCCTCCGTCTCAGTGCACGTCGTCTGAAGTGCTCTCACAGCCTCCTAAGTGCATTGGAAGACAGTTAAAACAGGAGACAGCTGGATAAGTGTGTGCTGATGATTCAAGGCACTTCAACAGACTTTATAAACAAGTCCAATGATTATAGTGAAACATATACCTAAACAAATGGGCTTTTTTTTTATGATAGAAATGTATTTGATCACCAGAAACCGTTTATCTGACTCAAAGATATTTTACAATACTTTACACACAACAGTCTAAACATGTTGTTAAACCTACACCCAATCATTTAACTCATGTCTCATCACCTTTCCTTAATTCATAAATCAGTAAAAATGAAGAAAACCAGGAAATAGTACTATTTACATGAATGTGATATTTTATTGTCAGTCGTCTAACTCACCATTAGATGTTGTTTTGTTTAATCCAGGTTATAATCCAAGGCGTTAATTGTGTTGTCCTACTGCTCATACTTCTCTGTTCTGAGTGTGACTGCCAAAGTGCCTAAAGTGATTTGCTGTACCACAGAAGGACAAAGAAGGCGGTGCACTTTCAGCTTTAAGGTTGCACTCCTCTTAATTGGCCTGAGCATGTGTCACTCCCAAAGTGAATTATGTGTTTTTAAAGGCTCTCGAGGTGATTAGCTCTCACACAATGTCTTTTACATTGCACCAGTCTCTTTTTACCTACTCAAAATGTCATATAACATCACTACATGTATGTACACTATATTGTCTATGGTTGAATTAAATGTTGCTGCGTGTTGAAGTGATAGCTGCGCCTAAAAACGTTCATTTAACCAGAAATCATTACATTTATTACAACCAGATGTCAGTATTGAACAAAAACATACAGTATAGCCCCATATAAACCTCAAACTGTAGCTCACCACTCCATCTAGTGGTGCAAAATGAAATAACAAGTCTCTCTTCTAGTTCTATGGCCCTCAAAACTGGTCTAAACACTCACACTACACTCAAAAATCGTCCACAAAGTACACATTTATTGAAAGGAGGGTAAAAAATTGGTAAAGATCTTAACATTTGGGATTTGCTTATAATTTACTTTTGTTATTTACTCTACAAAGCCAATCAGAAAAAAATATATTACTAAAATTTTTCTGCTGTGACCTTTACAACGGGTGTATTTGATTTTTAATTCTCTATTCTTTAATACGTTTTGACATCTTTTCCATTTTTCAGCCATGGACCACAGTTGCGTAAATGGGGAGATGGCTTTTCTCTGTGATACACACTCACATTAACATACTGTAACAATGTTCTTTATAAACACCACATGTACACCGACTATTCAGAAAGAGACAATGCACATTGAAGCACGTTATAAATGAAGTGTTGTGGATGTCGTGCTGTGTCTGTTGATTTGTGTCTTGTTGTGTTTCTTCTGTCGATTGGTTGTGATTCTGTCTATTTTAAGCTACATTTATGCCTTTTAAATTGCTACTCAGGAACAAATAAAGGGATTTGAATTGAATTGAAAGTAGCTGGTTCACAAAACTATTTATAGAGACCAAAACATTAAGAAAACTATACTCAAAGTTATGGGTAAAACTTCATAATAACTAAACACTATTATGCAGTAGAATAGTATAGTAGAAAAGAAAAGAAAAGCTAATTATTTAAGACAAAAAAAATCCAATTTAAGGTATTAAACTCTACAACATGGCTCCTAAATGTATTTTAAAAAGCTTACTGTCAATGTCTACATCCCTGAAAACGTTTACATTTGTTATTTACTTTTCTTAACACCTTTTTAACAATAATTGCCACTGAATCATTGAAAGTTTATACTCATTTTAAAATCACTATTCATAGTTTTTGGTAAATGTGTTGCTACAGTTAAGTTGGAGTTTGAGAGTGGAGCAGCTTCCCACTTTAGTTGAACAAGATAGAAACATAAGGCCTGGGTTTTCGGCTGCTACAGATGTCACGAGTGATGACTCAGCTGCTGTAGGGAACCGTGGCCTCAGTGTGTGCTTTGAGCTTTAAAAGGGATTTAAACACTGGTTGACATAAGTGAATAATACATTTCTGAACTGTTGCAGGCGGATGTCCAGTGCAGTATTGTCGCCAACAACAGCTGGCACCAAACATTTAGATACTCCTTTGTCAAATATTTGTCATGTGGGCGCTGCAGAGCCCTCAATAACACTCTCACTGCTCGGTAGAAATCTGAAAGTAAAATCTCGCTGTGGAGCAATTAGCTTGTTTGACTGGGTAGATTAGATGTCATAAATATTCATCACTTCCTAATGGTTGTTAACGCTGACGGAAGTTATATCGCCGGCATAAAAGTTCAAGGAGCAGATGGTTGTGCATATTCAGCACGATTCAAGTATCACTGCAGCTCTGCATTTGGGCGTGACTTGTGTCTCTGCTGATATCGATGAGGAGAGGAAGAAGCCATTAAACTGCTTCACAACAAGGATCCCAAAGACATAACAGTTTTAAATGGGAGTCAATATAGCTGTGAACTTTTTCTTTGATTCCTTTTTGTGTCGTGGTGTCATTTTCAGCCAATTTAATACCAGAAAGCCGATAAATCCATAATAAAAGCAGCCACTTTGGTGTCACTGTGTTATGAGCTACCTTTTTTGTATTTGTTATCATCAGAAGACTTGTGCAATCCAGAAATTTGCATATTTTCTAAATCCTTTGCCTCTTCCTTACTTGGGGAGCCATGTCCTCTATGCATTCAAGAACATGGCTCATTTCTGGTTAGACTTTTTGCCAATTTAAATTGTATGTTATTGCTCAATGCTCTCACTCCTGGTCAAGGTCAAATGCTTATCCACACACACTTGTAACTTCGTGTCTTCAGCTGTATCTCCTATTGGCGCCAGGCTAATCCAAACAAGACAAAGACATTACTTTGCACTATATCTAATCACTGTTCTGTAAAACTCAATCCCATCTATGACTGACACAACAGTTCATTACACTTTATCCTCGACAATCCTGGAAGTGAGAGGCACACATAAAAACTTCATTTGCTGCAAACTTTTTAAGCAAATCACCTTTTACCATTGTTACATGTTGTCGTATTTGTTTCATTCTTGCAAGAACTAAAACTGTTATTTTACCACGTGCGGTATTTAAAAACCATAAAACCATTGTGAGGTTGTCACTGGAGAAAGGACCTGGTTCCAAATATCTCCAATATATTAGATTGGACTTTCGATAAAGAACAAAAAGCCTCACTCTTTTTTTCCAGTGCCCTGCTCTTATATGTACCATGGGCTTGGTTTTAAATTCGTCTTGGTTTGACTACAACACTTCCAACCAAGGTGCCCAAAACTATTTAGAGGAGATTTAAGTTTAGGGACAAAATATTTCCTAAAAAGAGGTCATACATCATATCTAATGCTTAATCATGTGTGGTTATTAATTATATAATGAACATAATAATGACCTTGTGTTTGTGTTTCAGCTGCTTGGCCCAGTCCTGTTTTAGTCCGGATTATCCCAGAATGCCCCAGACCTAATAAGAAGGTCTGAGAAGGTAAGCCTAAAAAATATTTTACAAACAAATTACTATGACACAAGACCATAATCCTTAAAAACTCTATTTTACCTAATATGGCTTTAATTACAAAAAGAAAATAAAAGCAGTTTAGTAGTTCACTTCCCAAACTCTGAATATGATATTTGATTCAAAAACAGCAGGTCTATTGTATATTTACGAGGCCATGTTAGGTTTAGGTCATGTTCATTGTCAGTTAAGAGCAATACATAAATCCTATTCTGAATGTAAGAAGCCAGATTCTGTCCTGTCATCAGATAGAAAGGTCCAGTATAACATGGAGTCCTCTGTGCTTTCTGGTATATCCTCTACTCAGATCTTACCAAAAACCTTTTGTAGCGTTGCTTGTTGTCTTTGAACTCTTCTCTTACGTAACCTATTTTGTGTCTCGTGTATGAAGCACCTGGACAGCTCTGTGGCTCCCTCTTCAAAAAACACATACAGTCATGCTGCCCATTATTTGTGTGTGCAGTACTCTTTTTCTACGGAAGAGACAGACACTAGCCCCTTTCACTGAAAAGCCCGGTTTGTTTGGATCCAATTTATAATGAGATTTGTGAGAAAACAGAATTTAATTTTCTCCATGGATTACATGAACATGAGACTGCTAAAGCGCATGTTTTCAATCTACTAATCTCCAGTGAGTTTCATCACAGCTCTGAGTTTAATCTGGCTTTATTCCCATGACATACACCAAAAGCACAGTTATCTACGAGGTCAGCGGCACACAGCTGTCTGTACACGTCCTTGTGTCGGTCTGTGGCTCATTAAAAACATGAACACGACGGACGACTCACACAGGACTAGAGTTACCTCGGACCTTGAGTCAAAGAAATGATCTCAGAGGTTGTCTGTGAGCTCTATCTGTCTTGTATGTAATTAGAAAATACTCCAGCAGCATTGGTCATGTGATAACTGACTAGTCCTGTGCTCATCACCTTCTCTGGGCTCTCCCTGTCTGTTTCTCTGGCCTTTTGTAAACACTCATAGATAAAACTTCTGCATTCAGATTCAAATTATGGACTTGCATGGCATTAAAAGTCAGATGAGTAAGAGACTGGACAGGATTAGGGTTAGTTAAACATAGACTGATGAAGTCATTTATAGCTAAAACAAACTTCACTGAGAAAATAGCAGTCATGTTGGTTTTCACAAGTGCCATACAGGTCCTGCTAAACGTTACATTTCACACTTGACGTGACACTTTTGCCACAGATAGAAAACACATTCACAGAACATTTTCGAACTAATGGCATGCATAGCTTCACGGTTTAATGAACAGGCTCTGCAGTTATCATGTGCGGGAATATTAATAGTAACTTCATGTTCGGGGGAAATATGAAGTAAAACAGTGACTGCAGCAAAACAAAGTAGAAAAATGTCACATGAATAAATCACAAGGTCTGCCGGTGATTTGACGAAGAAAGAGGAATCTGATAAATAATTTACATTCAGCAGAGATAGATGAGGCCTATGCACCTTGAACATAGGGAGTTATTAATGTATATTTCTGTTTGAGGTTAATTTGATCCACGACAATAATAACTGGATTAAAATATATTAAACATGAAAATTGAATGAGGTTTAGTAGGTTTTAATAGAGACCACACTGGGTAATTCCATCAAAAACTTATCCAATATTATGCTCTTTCCATTTAGCTGGATAGTTTGGCTTATTAACAAACCATTAGGAAAATTTATACTTGTTATACTAATCATATTTACATATTTACACACAAGCTCCGAACAGATGTATCGGGCTTAATGTGTTGCCAGGTAGTATGTGATAAAATATTGACTTTTTCATCTTTAGTGCAGCCTCAGCAGCTTCTGTGTCAGCAAGAAATACAACATTACACATCATTTTTATGAGTTGCAAAGGTTCAGAGGAAAGTCAATTTATTGAATGTCATCTTTCACAAAACAGCTCGTCCAATACTTTAAAAATTCCTTTGAAAATAACTCTACAGTACCACAATATCCCAAAGGCGGCTTCACGGTTTAATTAGTGTTATTCTGACCGAGAATAGGACTTGTCAAATGCTCAGTCTTATTTCCAACCACTTAACTCACCTCGCTCTCATTCTTGAGCGTCGCCCAAAGCCTCTTACAGCAACAAAACCTGACTGCTTCTCCAGAGCAGATTTAATTAAAAAGAAGCAGCAGAAGCTATTCATAAGGTTTATATAGCATTTACTGCAACAGATGCCAAGGTTAACTAAAATGAATATACTCACACTAAGGCTTTTACCAATGTGTACAACTTATCTAATTCCTCTAAAACAACAGGAAAAAGAAGTGGCCAAACTACAGAATTCAGAAAGTGGCACACCTACAGCGAAAGGTTCACTGTTTTTCTGTCTACATTCTTCCAAACCCATTCGTTTATTTGCATAATGTGAGTGTTTTAACCCAGAAACATTTTAGAAACACAATCTCTGCGTCTTGGCGTGCTCTCCCATGTCTTTCACATCATTAGTGAGTGTTTTTGACACTTCTGGCTCAAAAAAAAAAAAAGAAGAAAAACATCTAGCAGCACATCTTTGTTCCATCCATCTTCCACTTGATCACGATCCAGAGGTTTTTTAGTTTTGGCAATTTGGAGTTCCTTCAAAGCTACACTGCACAAGTTCATTATTATATTAGATCAGATATGGTTTGTAAGACGTTATTAACAGTGATGTTTGATGAGACTACATTAAATTAAAGTTGCTGTTTACTGCTGAATTTTAAAGCAGTTATAAGCAGACTGTTTAAAATATAAAAGTGATATAAAAGCTGGAGTAGGCTTTTTGTGTAAATCCAAATAATTCATAATAATTTATATATTTTTTTTATATTGTGGGGTTTAATAAATTGGCAGACCCTAAAGTGATTATCCATTTTGGGGACATTTAGCTAATTTATTAAAGTATTCCTTCACCTTTTTACAATTTAATCTTAACTAGCTGATACTTCCTCACCTTTTAAATGTATTGATAGCAGGAAGACATGGCAATAAAACAAATTATGTATTTTTTTATTCACATGAGTTTTGACTATTTTCAAATTTACCCTAATTTAACAGTTTAGTGTTTCTGATTAACTAAAGCCTTAGATTTTTTACTTTTCCATCAGTGAACCACTCAAAGTTAAAGCTGTTAATCCTGTCTTTAACTTTGGGTATCGTAAGAAAGAGCCACGTTTCCCAAACTCAAATCTGGGAAACGAGTTTTAGGGCACCACACAAATCCTGAACCTTCAAAACCTCCGCTTCTAGAACTGTTCTAATTCCGAACATCGCTATATTCTCACATTTCCTCTTTACCCCAGGGCATGTTTTCTTTCCTCCTGTACTATTTTTCCCTCTTTATTTATGCCACAACCTTCACTGTTTGCCTTTCAGCCTCTGCCTGAGCTCGCAGCGGGAGGAGACGGAGAAGAGGAGCGACGCAGGCTCCTTCCCTCGATGATGACATCTTCAAACACTCCCCTGCAGACACACCCAGCTCCCACTGCAGGTCAGCCACACAGCTCCGCATCAGCATCACCAGCCGCTCTCACACTGTTCACAAGCCGCACACGACACAATCACAGCCACAGCACTAGTGAACCCTGCTGCCCAAAACAAGAACTGCCTAAATATATAAACAGAGAAATCATGCCCACCGGTCCCTGAAGGGGCGGCGTGCCAGTTCGGGAAGGCGACATGGAAACAGTCACACATGATGGCAGCCGAGACGAGGTCCAAGCAGCTGAGAGGTACGTGGCAGTGCCGTTTCCCTTTTCTTGTATCAGCTTCTGTCTTTATCAGCAGAGGATGAGTCGGTGAAAAATATGCAGTCAAAAAGAGAGCGCTCACTGCTGCAGGACGTCCACCAAGTGAAGAAAACTCCCTCGCCTGTCCTGTAAACCTGGACCTACAGCACTGCACAGTAACTTAATTATGGGAGGAGCTGCCCCCCCTCTCTGCCCCGGTCCGCCCTGAGATACAAACACATCCCTACCCTTCCCTTCTCCTTCTTTCCCTCTCCTCGGTTGAGTCACATTGATCCGGCCTAATCGGACAAGGACAATCACGATGTCAGCTTCTGGCTCCAGCGGAGGCGAACAGGGAGGGTGAAACAGTTTATTGACATGGAGACATAACTCAATTTGATTCTGTGTACACACAGTTTAAACCCCGTCATTGTGGACCCAAAAGCCAGATGATGAAGATATTAGCTGGAAAGTATTAGGGGTAAACACTAACTAACTAAAACAGAGCATGCTACAGCTGTTACATGAGAGGTTGCATACCAACCAGTGCCAAGTGTGACGGTCAGAACAGTTACTCACAAGATGGAGTTTCAATTTTACTCCAACTTTTCACAACAATGAAAATATTTGTAATCTTTGTATCTTAAGTCTTTAGATTTGCCCCTTTTCTACTTTTATCTGGCCCACAAATACTTCTGCCTAACATAGATATTTTGTGCAGCTTAACTAATATTAAGTGATTAAAAAATAAAAAAGAATAACTGCAGAATGAAATAACAAAACTAAACTTCAATATAAACATTATGCTAATCACTGCTAAAGAACAATATGGCAGATTCAACTGATCGGTAATAAATGCTCTCAATTATTTGATTCTGAGTTATCTTTTCTAAATGCTAGATTAATGTATCTGTCTGGATCCAGCTAATATCATCTTCAGACAAAATCTATTGTTGAAAAAAATTCTAATGTATGAACTTACTCCTACTCTGGCCTCAGAAAGTCACATCAGGCTTTTAGCTCTGTACTGTATGTGTATATTCAATTCGTTAATGAACACACCTCTTGTCATGGCCATCAGGCCCGGAACTTGGAAGACTCCAACGCAAAACCCCAAACAAAGGCTGAAGGTTCAAAAAAAAAGGTTTATTTGCCGTCAAAGGTACAAAAACAAAAATTCAGGAAACAAGATAAAACAAGGCTAGGGTCCGAGCATATAATCCAGGACATGCCATACAAGAGGAACCCAGGCTAGGAAACACTAGGAAGAAACATCCACGGAAACCACGGAAACCACAGGCTACCACAGGAAACCACAGTCTGCCACAGGCTGCCACAGGCTGCCACAGGCTGCCACAGGCTACCACAGGCAGCCCACAAGGGCCCACAGACCAGACTCACAGTAGGGGTGAAGACAACCTGGCCCACAACGAAGAACAGACAGGTATATATAGACACAAACAAGGGACAGATGAAACACATTAAGGGTGGAGCATGCAATCACACAGGAGGAAAAGACACAAGGCAGGAAGTCAATCAAAGACACAGACAGGGTTAAGACATTTCACAATAAAACAACCAGGAAATCAAATACAATCTTGAACCAAACTCAGATACACAAACCAAACTGGAACTCAGATACAATAATGAAACAACTCAGATACTTCAAAGAAACATAACATCAGAAACAAAACAGAGACAACACAGATACACAAACAAAACAGACTACAAAACCAGGAATGGATCCTGACAGCTCTTCCCAATAAACTGATCATTAGTCCATTACTTCAGCAGCTAATACTTCTAATCTGATGCATTGATTAAAGTCTGTGCATTGATTTGATTTTATATAGCTTGAGATTGGTTTTGTTACTATCATTATGTAACATCCAGCAATTTATCCAAGTAAAATAAAATGAGTATACAAGGAATTTCATGCAAAAAGTGTTAATTTGGGACATTGAAAGCGAATGACCCTTTAGCAGGTAAAACTAACATACTCTTATGGGTGTAGTTCAGTTTTGCAGGAAAAAGGAGATACAAGTTTTCATTATGTTAGTCTGGGTAACATTTAGGACATGTCTTTGGTTTGATTTTCACCTGCCTCTTAACGGAAGGGATCATAAACTCCATAACATGAGAGAGTCATTATGAGTTGACCTCCCACTCTTTCCCTGAAACTGATCATGTGATTTATGTTGGAGAAGTCATCACTTAGCGATTGAACCATCTGTAATGTCCTGAAGGTCAGATGCACTGGAAACACAGGTTAAGAGCTTTTTAAAATCAAGCAATTAAGAAATGGCTTATGTCCAGACACTGGGGTCCCACTGGAGATTTTCTAAAAAGGGGTTTCACTGAGAATTTCACACACATCCCCAAGCATCAGGTTTTATGAGAAAATCTATTTGGATGATTTACCTACCTTTCAGACTGTGTCCCTTATATCTGAGCCAATCATTGAAGCTTGTTCTCGAAATGTTTGACTGTCAGTGCTAAGTGGTGTTTGGACCTGGGAGACATGGAAGCATTAAAAACATTGGACATAGCTTTAGATCAATACCTGAGAGATGCAAAGCTGCATTATGGTTTGACAGTACGTACAGGAACTGATGAGGCCTGGGTTTTTTAGGCCCTTCCTACTGAGCTATGTGTGCATTTGGCAACAGAGGTTGAGTAGACTACAACACATTTTCAGTTGACAAAAGGGTACAAAATGTTCCTTAAATGAAGAGATTTGGGGGAATAGCACCTGACTGACACGTGTGTGCTGTAGAAGTACAACTCAATAGGACAATAGTTATACACGTATTGTTTTAGGACTCCTAGGGGATTGTCACAATATGAAATTTCAAAGAGTTTGTAAATATCTAAATATATACTGATCCTAACAGGCCAGTGTTTTGTTTCTTCTTCTTGCAGATGCAAAGCAGTAACTGTCCATTTTTTCATTAATGTGCAATTTAAACAGTTTGATTATTTTACCAACTTTTGTGCCACTGAGTCAGACTGAAACTTTATTACAATAATAATAGCTACAATTGTCTTTTTCAGGGTTCACAAACAAAAGCAAATAAATTTTGATGGCCATATATTGTACAGTATATAAACAATGACACATTCTGTTTACATGTTGATAGCCAAAACACTGACAGTAAAATGTACTTTTGAGAGAACATGAAGGCTTTTGATTCAATAATTTACTTTTGCAGTTACTACTCAGCACCCAACATACTTTTACTGTATTGCATCTGTAGAATAATGACCCTGTTAAATGTGTTTTGTTTTGTCCCTTACGTATGTGTAATTCTTATTCATGTCACTTGCTCATTTATATAAATCAATGGGCCTGCATTCTCTGTAGATGTTGTATATGTTTATTTTTGTGAGGCAGCTTTTAAAAGAATCTTCTGGACAAACTGTAAAAGATTTCCAAAGCAAACTCCCAAAAGTGTATTAGATCTTAGGGCAGATATTTTTAGAAACACCCCTCAAATGACTGGCTTATCTTCTTCTTCTTCTTCTTCTTCTTCTTCTTCTTCTTCTTCTTCTTCTTCTTCTTCTTCTTCTTCTTCTTCTTCTTCTTCTAATCTGATAAAACACAATTAACAAAATGTGAATGGAAAGACAAAGCTGCTAATCCATTATGCATCAGTTACGCCCCCACATTTCCTTTTAAAAGATTTTTGATCCAGCCTTTTTTGGCCTGTAATAGGTCTAATTTTAAAAATTCATGTCAGGGCAAACGTAGACAGATGAGATAATCTCTTCACATCTTGCTCTTTTTTTTACTTTTTGACCACTAGCTGGCAAAATGACACAGCATTTAGCCCTGGCTCTAGCTCAAAAAAGCATTTCCGAATCTGAATTCAAAGAGGAATGAAGTAAATATCCATTACAGACAGAGGAGCCATAGTCAGGACAAATTATTAGCATACTATACGAATCCTCTGAGTATTAAATTACAAACCAAAAGATACGAGTCAGAACATTGAGAACATCGGTCCAGAGTCAGGAAAGGCAGATTATGTTGTGCTGTGGTGTGTTGTAGCTGCTTCTCAAGTGACATGTCTATGTGCCCTTCACAAATATACAGTATTTTAGTATTTTTATTTATTTTTTCCTTCATTCACTTTCTTCTGCTATGTCCTGTTAGGGGTCATAGTGACTGGAGCCTATCCCAGCAGCTTTGGGCGGGGTAGACCCTGGACAGTGGCTAGTTAGTCGCAGGGCTAACATTTAGAGACAGACAGTGACAGTGACATTCATTCACTAGGGAGACTTTAAAGTTGCCAGTTAACCTGTACATGCATTTTTGGACGGTGGGAGGATGGAGTACCCGGAGAGAACCCACAGAAACACGTGGAGGAAAAAATATATAATCTTCAAAATCCCAGATTAAACCTAAAACAGGCTGATGACAAAAAATTGTGACACAAAAACTGCACTAGCATTATAACTAACCAATGATCAGGAGAGTTTTTGTGAGAAAGAAATGAGATTGAAATGTGAGATTGAAATGTCATTGGTGTTGGCCGTAAATGCTTTCAGTGATCAACTTTAAAAATCCTGACCTTAAATCTGCTCCACTGTCCATTGAATATTTGTGTGACATTGCGTTTTGTCGAACTAATAAGTGACATCCTGTTTTGCATTACCTATTTATATATATTTTTTTCTGAATCTCTCTTATCTTATGAACTATATAGATTCTTAGGTTTTGAATGTACTCCACAGAAAGATAAAAGGCCCGTCTGAACACAATGCCTATTCAAACCTCTTCAGAGTGTCCTTCACCTTTTCATGTCTGGCGTTGGCAGAGGTGATGTGCGTCTGTGTGTGTTCTGAAGCAGTGCAAATGGATTTTATGGAGGTAACTCACTGAGGGAAAAGTCAAGGAAGGTGTGCAGTTTGGGGGATGTTTTAGGTGCACTTGAGTTCTCAGAGAAATGGGCACTGATAGGCGTCCTGTTACAGTTAATGCAGTGTGAAAAGCAAACCTGGTGATCTCAAGAGCGGCCAGTGTCACATGTCGCTGCGGATACACAGAAACGTGAAGGTTCAGAGTAAAACTTGTATTGCAGACATGTCCAAAGTCCAGCTCGGGGGCCTATCATGGCACAAGGTGAGATTTTTATGTGGCCCTCAGCTTAAGAAATAAAAGGTTTATGGCTCCAGCAGGACTGTCATACAGTTACATGTAGCACAGGACTCAAACGTTTAACACAGAGAGGGTTCAGAACAAACATTATTGAATACTAGTGAATAGCAGAAAGCAGGGTATAAGGACTGGAGCTGGAGCTGGACCGGGTTGGGACTGAATCTCGGAGCTGGAGCGTAGGTAGGTTCCGAGCTGGAGATCTGGCCGGAGTCCAATAGAGGAGGCGGGCCCGATGAACAGGCAGGACTCTGCTGGACCAAAGCCAGTGGCAGGACCAGGAAAATGTAGCAGAACCAGGTTAACAGGACCAGAAACCTTTTATACACACACACACTGATTACAACAAAGAAGATCCCAGGTGAGGATGGTTACCTTTAGTAGCCATTCAAAACCTGTTTGTGTCAACTCTTGTGCATCAGGCCGAAATCCCCAGGGTATGTGCACTTTTGATCAGGGTCATTTGGGTAGCTTCTGTTGACATTATAATTTAAAACGATACATATTCTGCCAGGGTATGTAATCTCATGTACTTTTCTTACTGGGGACTGTTTGGGACTTAGCTCATTACGATTCAATGTGTTTAATCACTGTGTGACTTATAACATGGATCAGTCTTCATCAAGAGTTCTGTGTGTTGTGGGCCTGCCCCTTGTTCAAATGTTCCTGTTAAACTCAGATTGTACTGTTTCCAAATCTCTCAATGATGCTTAAAACTGCACAGTAAACATCACCCCCACGCTTTTCCCTCAGCAGTGTTGATAATAAATTTTATCTTCACACATTCAACAAGAAAAATCCACAAAAACAAGGACGTGCCAAAGGCGGACAAAACAGGCATGTTCAAAATGCAACTGCAATAACTTGATATGCTTTAATTTGTGGACTGTGTTTTAAATGGATGGTTCATATTGTTTGCCATTTTATGTGAGGATAAGTCAGAATAGTTCGAAGTTGTTAATAGCCAGCTGCCTCCGTTCAGTAATAGGGTTTAGCTGCTGCAGTTTGTCTAAAACAACACTAAAATTATCCAAACGTCCAATCTAAACCTACGGTGTACACTGATATGGGACCTGTTGAGATGACCTTAGCCACTGGTGACTTTTGTGTTAAACTGTGCATTGCAAGGGCAGACATCCCAGAAGCTTTCAGTTTGATTATATTGTACCACAAACATTTATAGGTGAGGTTTGTGGAGACTTTTAGCAATCAGAGATAGTGCTTTAAGAGCAACATTTCTGTAATGCATCTGCTGCTGAGTTGATATTTGTTAAAGTTATGTGGAATGAGTCAGTTTTAACAGTTTGGCAATTTAAGAAAAGAGCAGAGGACATCATTTTGAACTAAAAACAGAACAATATTAAAAGACTAAAAGGTACATTGTTTTTCAATAATGTATAATCACATTATAATAACCAATTTCTGATGGATTTTTTTTATAATCTTTATGTGTTTAAAAAAGATTGTGAGATGTGAAATTGCAATTTGAAATTTTCACATCCATAAACTACCCTCCCAATCTTTAAACGGCTAAAGATCAATTTAATCTGCCTAAAATATGATGATTTGCTTAAATTTACTGCACATGGTTTTTTAATCTCTCCTTCTCAGTAACGTAAAGGCTAACGTCATGACAAATAAAATAAAAACTTTGATACTTGAGGGCCTTTTTTAATGTTATGTTTCATCTGTGTCTGGATCTCAGAAGTCCACTGAAGAAGAGAAGATGCTATACTGAACAACAGTATAGCATCTTCTCTACTTTTTGGTCTCTCCACTGTTTGAGCCTTGATTTCTGCTCTTCTGATTCAAATGGACTTTAGCCTAGCACTTTCACATCTTGAGAAACGGTAAGCTTTAATAAAATCCACAATGCATCTTTGACACAGGAGTGAACAGAGCCTGTTTATTATGTGTTAGATTAAGACACATTTTAAATCCCAGAGTAACCAGATTAAGACCCCGAACATCCAACACTTGTATTTTTTAAACTCTATTCCTTGTATTGGATCATGTGTTTTCCATCATTTTCACATACTGTATATGGTTTAAACCTCCATCTCTTCAGGCAGTCTATTGCGTTATGAAAGCTTATCTTGGGCAGTAAACCGTGTCTGTAACTAATGTAATTACGTTATACAGGTCAAGAATCATGTCCCTCATGTGACAGCCACATGATGGAGCTGCACATATGTGAGTGACGCTCCTGTGCAACATGCATGTCTCAGCTTCACGCAGCCAGCGGCAGACGTGACTAATAACTTCTACTTGGCCTCTAATTACCTTTTCATAATTAATTTAATTAGATTGAACTGTGCAGCCTTGTCTTATACTGTTCTGCACCTCTCTCACAGCGAGGAGCAGAGACTTTTTATCCTCATCATCATCGTCAGTATGGCCAGCTATTCCATCATGTGAGGAAGATTTCAACTCGATTTAAGGGATGGATGTGAAAAGAAAGCTGTCAGATTTCAGCTTCATAACAGAGATTCCTCCAAAAATCTAAAATACAGTACATTTTCTGTGAAGAATTACCAAATTAATGAATTATTATGAAACTCTTTTAAACGCAATGGGCCTGGACAGATGTAGAAGTTATCCTACTGAGTTTAGAGACATATACTTTTTGTTGTCTGAGAGAGACAGGAACTGAAGGAAAAGGATGAGGTGACAGTGAGGTAACATAAATGCATCGCTCCATTATGTGGTACACGCTCTACCAGAGGAACCACCAAGAAGTGCTCTCAAGTTCTATTACGGATATTATAAAAAAAGAAAAACAGCCTATATGAGTTTAACGACACTGACCAGTCATACTCGTCAATCTAAAACGGACTTTATGCAATGACTCATTAAGAAGTGTAACTAGTCTTGTTTTCTGATCGCTTACGTCAGGTCATTCAAACCTTTTTTATTGGTTTAATCTGCATCCATTTGTCCCGCCTCCTGGTAATCAAACTGAGATCGAGAGGGAATTAGGAAATCTGCCAAGTTTTGTAAAAAGACACTCAACAATAGCATAGAGTCCTTAAAAACTACAATATAAGTTATTTGACTGTAGATTAAACACTTTTAATAATGATCAAGCTACATGTACATGTTCCAGCATTAAATGATTTAAATCCCTGAATGTTAACTCAAATAAATTAAATTTGATTGACACTGGGCTTTTTAGTTTATAATCTTAAGATTGTGTTTGGTTTCTGGAGCATATAGGGTTAGAGACTTAGGGCAAGCAATAATTTGATTCATATTTTATTGTGTTATTATTTAAAGAAGTTTTCTTCTTTAATGGGTTGCTGGGCTGGAGTCCATCCCTGCAGTTTCCGGGGCATGAGGCAGAGCACTTTCAAGTTCAACAATCTTACTGTCTCAATCAACAACTGTGTGTTGGAGCACGGCAAAACTGCGAGGAACCTCGGTGTAATTTTTGACCCCACACTATCTCTGCATCAGCACATTAGTGAGGTCACTAAATTGGGCTTTTTTCACTTGAGGAATATCTCACAAATTCGCTCCTGCCTCTCTTTAGCTGATGCTGAAATTCTCATTCATGCATTTGTCACATCCAGGCTGGACTACTGCAATGCGTTATTCTCTGGACTGCCGAGGAAAAGTACTCAAAGACTACAAATGGTCCAAAATACAGCCGCCAGACTTTTAATAAAGACCAGGAAGTTTGATCACATTACTCCGGTCCTGGCTTCATTACACTGGCTTCCTATTCATGTTAGAGCTGATTTCAAAGTTCTCTTGTTAACCTATAAAATCCTTTGTGGACGCGCGCCCTCTGACCTATCTGACCTTATCACCTGGTATACTCCAGCTCGTACCCTTCGCTCTCAGGACGCTGGCCTCCTTCAACTTCCTCGAATAAAGAAGAAGTCTGCTGGCTACAGAGCCTTTTCTTATAGAGCCCCATTTTTGTGGAATGGGCTCCCGGTGGAAGTGCGGCGATCTGACTCTGTTGAGATTTTCAAAAGCAAACTCAAAACATACTTATTTCACCAAACGTATGGAGACCGATTGATCATAGGGTTAGGTTTACACTGGTTGTAGCTGTAGGTACACACTCAACCGCTCATATTATTATTACATCTGCCTATTATCAGTAATATTTAGCACTTTTGTTTTTCTCCTTTCTACCTCCTCCTAGGGTGGACACAAACCTCTGATCTGCTGGGTGATGTGTACTGCCCCACCCCCCCCCCTGACTCTGCTCCAGTGTGAGGACCCACAGCTCATCTTTCATCTACCTTGATAATGGCTGAGGTCCCATCCACCTTACATACACAGACAGAGTGGACACTGGACGCTGTCAACATAAATGTTTTTTGTGAATATGTTTTGTATTTTTATGTATTTTTTTTCAACTGTCCTGGACACATTCTTGCACGGCCTGTGCGTCCTGGGAGTGGATCCCTCCTTCTGTGGTTCTCCCTGAGGTTTCTCTTTTTTCCCGGCTGGGTTTTTTTTGGAGTTTTTCCTCACCCTGATGGAGGGTCTAAGGACAGGGGATGTTGTCTAGTACAGTCTGTTAAGCCCTTTGAGGCGGCTGTTGTTGTGATATTGGGCTATACAAAAACAAATGTCTTGTCTTGTCTTGTCTTTCTGGACAATCACCACCATCAGTCAGACACAGACACTATTCACACTCATATTGATTCCTTATGGCCAATTTACATTCACCGATTCACCTGAGAAGCCCTGTCACACACGTTACATTGCACTACGTATTACGATATTTAATTGATAAATACAAATTCCCAGTAGGAGCCATTAACAAATTAAATTTTGGTTCATAAAAGAGCAGAATTGTACATAGAGGTTAAGTTTTGGCAGTATGTTAAGTTTAAAGGGCCTGGTCACTAACATCTCCTTATTTCCTTTTTAATTAGTTCATGCACATGGTCCGAGGTCAAAGCCTCTGTGCACTCAGTTAAAGGCCTTCAGCCAAGAAAAACAACATACCAACAGCTAATTTGTTTTACCCTGAAAAATGAATAGGAGCCTATTATTCCGAAGGCGGCAGTTCAAATCCATTTCTTCGTGAACGCGGGATGTTCAGGTCACATCTTTGAGACCAAGGACTGACTCTTCACGGTGTCTGCTGCACCTCGTTAATCCGACCTCGGTGCATACACACATGAACCACCAAGTCACAAGATTTCATTCCACTGTCACACACTGTACATTTAACTTATTCACAGAGTTATGTTAACAGTCCATTTAGAAGTTGAATTTGAATCCATACTGTAAACTATAAATATACTGTAAATAGTACCATTTCTTGACCTGTGTTTTGTGTCTGGTCTCTGCAGTGAGTACCCTGTTCCACTAGGGGCAGTCTTTACAAATCAAGACTGCTGTGAGTTTTTATTCTGTTCATAAATGGCAACACAAATACATTTTTTTTATTAATAATTTGTGTGGATGCCGAGCTGAGAATCAAGCATTCAAATAAATGAAAACTTTTTTTTTCTTCTACTGGCACTCATTGATTAATTTTCTTCTGCTTATATAACATACATAACACTTTATTGTATAGTCTGACAACATGGCCCAAAATACAAACAAAAAAGCAGTGGTAGTGGCTAAACTTAAACAGGTTTTCTCTCAACATTTTGACTCCTTTACTTCTACTTTAATAAAAATATTTTAAAGTAATAACAAAGTAATAACTCTGTAACTTTAGTGCATATTTTGGCTGCTTTACTCACTTTTCTTTGAATCAAGACAAGGTTTTCTGATATTTAAATTGTTAAATTAAATGAATTATTAAATATTCTAGGCAAAATATCATACTTTTATTATGCATACTAACTATTTTTACATTATGTTATAATGACTTGGGATTTAAAGATGTTTGATTTAGATAAAAAGTTGTGAGAAATCTCTTTATATAGCCCATTTATATGTTCATTTTGACATGAAGAAATACAATGCTATAGACAGACTTTTTATATTTGGTTTATTTAAAGGCTCTGAGGGTTGTTTAGACACACAGGGTAAGTTTCTGTTGCAATGAAGGCTTTATAATTATGATATAAGCAGTTCTTTGCAATACCAAGGTTGAAAAAATACTTGAGCCAGAGATGGAGCACACAAGTTCCTGACTCGGACTTGAGTCGAGTCATCAGGCTCATTTTTGTGACTCGTGACTCGACTGGAGGGTAAGCCTCAATGACTCGAGTCGGACTTGTCTTTGTATGGCTTAATGACTGAAACTTGGACTTGTTTCTTCTCAGACACGAGGACTCGTAACTCGACTCGGACTTGAGAACTGATGACTCGGACTTAGACTTGGACTTGAGCACAAAGGACTCACAGGTCACAGAGCGACAACACCACACAGCTGTGTCTGTTGCATGTGTTCAGAGCGGGACGAGCTGCTCTCATTTAATATAGGCCTATGTAGGCTACAACCTTAATTAATGTGTTACACTCAAAACTGCATTTAATGTGTTTCATGATTAAGGCTTGTACAAAACTAGAGATTTGGAACTCACTTTAGTGACTCGACTCAGACTTGACTCGGTCTAGTCTTTGGTGACTTGGACTTAGACTCAGTCCTGAACACTGAAGACTTGAAAGTGACTTGGACTCGAAAACCGGTGACTCGACTACAACACTGACTTGAGCAGCCCAACACTTCAGAGATCTCTCTAACTAATGTATCCTGGGATAAAGGTTAATTACAGATTTGCACTTTTTCATTACAACAAATGACACTGGAACTTATGGTTATACCGAGTTTAGTCTGATTAACTCTTGGGCTCGGTTTACTGTTGCAGAAAAATGGGTGTATATTATATTTATGACTCTGTTTATGGCGTGTTAAGGTACAGTGTGGTGTAGTTGTCCATCATCTGATCTGTGAGCAGTGTCCGCCCCATTGTTTTGCAGCAGTGTTTGCTCAGTGTGGTGCTGACTCAGCCTGTCAGAGAGTGCCTTACACCGCCGCAGTGGATGGATGTCTGCCTGCAGAAACATTAAACCGACACAACACCGCAGCCCTGCTCCGGACTGTACCACACCTCCTTCAGCTCACGGTGACTAACACACACACACACGGACAGACTCACCGACGGACTGACGGACTCTGGACCGGCATGCACTGACACATAGATCGATGTCGTGTGCTAATGGGGTATTAGAGATGTTTGTGTGCATTGGCTGTGAGTTGAAGCCACTCCCTTAAATCAGTGCCGTGTGAGATTACACCATCAACTCCAGAGTCACCTCAGTACAGTTTATTGATGGGAAACTTTTGCTGATGGGAACAATAGCCATAACCAATCTAACCAGATACATTAGCAGACATTTTACGTGAGGATTTAGGACTACTTGCTCTAGGAAGAAATAACTTAGAGTTAGTATTGTTCTTAAAGGAGCAGTAGGTACATCATAGTTTGTGCATTATTTGGGGTTAGAGTAAACTTATACATTTACATAAGATTTCCACAGTAATCCAGTGAGCACATTCACAGAAATACTGAAAGTTTTATTTGGTTTTCTGACACAGAATCATCTAAAAAAGGGCGTTATGTGAGTCTGCAATCTGCAAACTCAAAGACATTGTGCAGTATATAATTTATTTAAATTTATTATGTAAATGATGCTCTATTAGATACTTTTAGAGCTAATTTATTCCTTACAGTAGACATTTGTCGGCACTTACTCAAACTTAATTCATAATAAACATAATAACCTGTTAGTGACTAAACTGAACTGACCATTGCCCCCATTAAAAAAACAAGAACAGACACTGGAGACAAAAATACATGACTATTTCAGGAATCTCTTCTCGCAAATACTTTGAATTCAGATGCAGTTGCTTAGATCTGGCTCTCATAAATATGTCTGATGGGGCACGGGCCTGTGGCACTGCAGATGTGTCTGCTGCAGAGGAGGTGGGGGTGAAACTTGTGCTCAATACTTTCCATTACTGTAGTTTCCAGAGCCATTTGTTATTTTTCATGTAAAAAAAAGCGGGGAAGGCTTCAGACAGGCACTGTTTCCAGACAGTGTTCATTTGGCTTTTATTCTGTCACCTGCTTTAAATGATGCAAAGACAGCCGCTAAAATAATGTGTCTGAATTTGCACCGTCACGGCCATAGCTGGCACTGACCTTTTCTGTAAATGAACCACCAGGGGGCGTCATTGACTTTCTTTACAGACTACAGGAACGTTTTGAGAAAGAAGATTTGAGCCCTGAACCTTGTTTTTCAGGCAGCTTTCCCCCCTAAAGTATTTTTTACGAATTGACTCTAACTAACAAAACTGTTCAGTGTGTAAAGTTTAGAAAATAAATACCCCCAATAATTAATTCCCCTTTTTAAAGGCTAGTAGAAGTTTGTCAAAGCCACAAATGTATGTTTTGTCATTCTTTGAACCTTAGTTGCAATGTATAACTATAATATGTCAATCAATTTTCACTGGCTGATGGTTCTATTCGTCTTAGCTCCAGCGAGTATAAAGTTATCCAAATATACTGTAGTTATATCAGATATTTCTACTTGTCACAAACAATTTTAATAAAAGCTTGACATTTGCCTGACATTTGACTGTACATGTGGATGCCAACTGGAGCTGTAAACATTTTGTTGTCTAAAACTGAAAACTGATTGAATCGGCTGTTAGGATAATGGATAGACACAGAGTCACATTTGTTACATAAAGTAAGATGATTGTGGTTTTGCTCCCCCGGCTGAGCAGCCAAACACATCCATTAGAAGAGAATGGAGAATCTAAATTGCTTCTCTGTCTGTACGGCAGGCCTAAGACTAACAGATGATTGTCCACAACTGCTACGACCCTGCAGTAGGATAAGCATTAGACAGAGAATTAACACAAACTTAATGTATCATGTTCATTTAAAAAGTGCAATTTTTCTCTTGTCTAGATACTAAAAATAAGTTTGCATGGTCAATAGTTCATAAAATACATTTATTTTGAAATACAAGGCAGTTCAAAAATGTGCACCACCTTTTAAAGGGGTTTTTGGCGGTATCTAGTGGCAGAAATGGAGGTTGCAATTCCACGACTCACAATCCCATTATTTAGTCATCCTAATTATTTTTATAAACCAATAGTTAGTCTCTCCTTCTGCATTCAAGCTGAATTAACAGGAGACCGTTACATACATACATACCATTTAAGGATGAAAACATACAATAGATCAGAAAAGCATTATAAAAGTGAATGAGTCTGGCTGGCCAAACCTGGGATATACTTTTTTATTTTATTTTTTTTCATGTAAATGTCTATTTTTACCATTACGCTGTACAATATATTCTTTGACTGACCATTTGGTGAAACAGCTACTATTGTTTGGAGAATAGAGCTCCACCAGCCTGCAACGCTGGCTTATGGGAACCTTTTATTTGGAAAGAAAATGCATAATAGGTGACCTGTTATTGCTGTACTTTAACCGTTAAACACAAATCAAAACTAGAAGTAAAAGTTAATAGTGGGGGCTCTGTGTTAAAACAGTATTATGAAGCTAAACTGTAAAGCCTGTTGATATACTAGTGTTTACTGAAAAAGACAAATAGTGGTCATAAGCACATGTGATGGTCATTTTCAGGCTAATCCTCAGTGCAGGCATGTTGTTGATTGTGGAAGTGTCTATCTCAGTTTTGTGCCCGAGTTAACTGTTGTGGATATAATATTAACATTTCAATAATATAAACTTTTCAATGAAACAGACCAGAGGCTGTTACATAACACAGTGCACCAAAGAATCACACTCACACTGGGCAGCTCAGGTATTTCCATTTTACTGTATTAGTGGATAAAATCTATAAAATATCTCACAAAAAATATCTCACAAAAAATACAATACATAATTAATAATCATCTCTTTAAACGTATCCTTCAATTACATTTATAATTATGCTATACAGACGCTTTCATACAATTATATAAATAACACTGCAGCCCTCGGTTTTATGACATGCAATCCTGTAAAAATTGTTCGCTTAAAGTGAAAAGTGGTTTGAAATCTCAGTCTGATTCTCTCTGTTTCTGTGCAGAGGCATTAGGAGCAAAAAAACAAGTTGTTATTGAAGCAGGAGAGCTCCTCGTTCGCCTCGTGTGATTGGTCGTTGTGTTGTGAGACTGGGCAAAACAAGCTCCAAGTCCCTCCTACAGGAACGAGTGACGCAGCTCGCTTCCTCCTACCTCCCCCCCTTTTGAGTTTTTTTTCCCCCCTCGTGGCTCTTGCCGCTGCTGCTGCCACCCCCCTCCCTTTCTGCTAGTTTGCTGTCAGCCTGTCATGATGCATTAAGCTCATACGCCAGTGGTGTTCGCTCAGCAACGAAAGCCCAAAGAACAGGGGAGGAAGGGAAAGGAAGTGCTTTTACATAAGACAGTTCTGTAGTGTTGTATCGATGAAGCTCGGACAGTTACAGAAAGCAAAACAGAAAATGAAAATGATAAAATACACTAACTAGGTTCAGTAGTAAGGCACAGCTTTGAAGCGAGGATGGATTACTGAGGGAAGAAATAGATTATTACATGAAATAAAATAACAAAACATACGAATTGAACAAAGACTATATATAAAGATGGACAAACGGACATTAGAGCTCTATAACATTGCTTTACAATCCCCATTTTACCACCATTTCCCAGTTGCTGTTTGCTATAAGGACCTATTAACCTATTGGCTACTACAACTGGTCAAAACAAAAACATACAAAAACCCACTTTGACAAATTACAGTAAAATTATAATTAGGCAAAAAGACATAACCTTCTTTTGGGCACAGTTGTTGCCGGAGCTGTTTAATTTTAAGTGTATGCTTGTCAAAGAGGCCTGGTTTATGTCCATCTTTATATACAGGCTATAGTTCATTATAAGCTCAATCAGTTTAAAAATTGAAATTACATAAAATTAGGAATAAAAATTATTTATAAAGATGGACAAAGGGACATTAGACCTCTAAAGAGCTATTTTACTTAAACTGGTAGATACAAAAACATAAAACAAATTGAAGTAAAATTAAATTTACCTACAGAGACAAAATTTTACTTTTCACTGGAGCCATTTTAAGTTTTATCTTGTACTGCAGCTTTGTCCATTATTATATGAAGGATATAGGCTTGTCGTCCAAAGTTTTGATAGTTTAACACTTTCTAAGAAACAGACAGAAGATGCAAAAACTACAGTCGACAGCTGGCTCCAAAAATTACAAAAACTAAAAAAGCTGTGATCTGGAGGTAGAACCGGAGTAAACCACAGGATTTGAAGGTCGAGCTTTCACTGAGTGACTCCACTACTGGACGTGAGACTGGAGTTTTAGGTAGAAAACGTTTTTTAAAACTTCCAACACAAGGCCAAAAAAATACATATTAGGCTTTTGACGTTGTTACAATTCGGATACATGGCAAAGAGTGTCCTGAATGCAGACTACCGGCTCCTTAGTCCCAACACCATGGGATTACATTTAAATACATATTAAATAGAAGCTGCCGGGAAAGACAAACCTGAACGTTATCCTCCCTGTGATTTAAAAAAAACTCTCTTCAACAGGCCCAAAAGTAGCCAATACCTGCAGTCCAAAGTGAAAAAGATTATAAATTAATGTCCAACACAAAAATGTTTGTGGTTGATTTCCATTCATAAATAAAATAGTTATAAATAAAGGCATCCGATCAGTTCAAGCCTTTCTCTGTTGTCGTCCCGTTTCAGAAAGTCTTTGGCGGTAAATCCTCAACGTCAAGTGTCCACAGTCTCTTCTAGCTTCTCCAGCCAAAGCAAAACGTGTCCACCACTTTCTTTTACACATTCAAAGGGCTTTGAATGTCCCAGGACTGAAGGAAAGCTGAAGCCTTTGCTCTCCCGGCCGCTTAAAGCACACCCTCTTAAGTAATTTAATAGATTTCAATTAATAATCAACCAGGGGCTGAACTAAGTGACGCACAAACCTCAGAGGCTCGGATTTCTAGTTCTAGGCATTAGATTTACATTTAGGTGTGACTTTACAATGAAAAGAAAGGGCCTAATTAACCGACAAGTTGAGTAAAACACTACTCCTTAGCTGCATAAGTAAAAGTTTTTTTTTTCTCCTAACCCTACTCAAATAAAAGAGCAGGTCTTAAAATCATCTTCTAAAAAGCATGTGGTAGTTATTTCCCTCTGTGACACATACATATATTGCACTTCACTTCAGGGTCACCGTTTTGATAATTCACACTCAAAACCTGCCCAAACACACTGTCGTTTGTCTTAAATAACACACTTCTTTTCCATAATTCATAATCAAACACTGTAAAGGGGACTGAGTTTTGAGTAGTAATGTAAGCTCATGAATATTTATAGAGTTTTGTGTCAACGTTCCCTCTTCTATCTGTTTAAATTGCATTTGTTAAATAGTCTTGCCGGCCACCTTTAGCCTTTTTCGTTTTGATCCAAAGCCTGTCTTTGTGATCAGGACTTTACTAAAATCTCCATGATGTGGTCCAGTTCATTCAGGTCTGTGAGACAGGACTGGAGCGTCCCGTTGTGTCCCTGCGCTCGCAATTTCATGTCCTCATCCGCCCAGAGCGACGTGCCGGTGGGCCACGGAGACGCCCAAGCAGTGGGTAGATCTGACGTCTCGTACATCGAAGTGTCTATGTCTTCAAAAATATCGTCCAGGGCGAGATCGCTGAGGTAGCCCATGGCGTTTACTGCATCGCTGAAAGCACTGATGGTTGTTGCAGGAAGTGGTTTCTGATCAAACGAACTGTTCGCTTCCGGAGAGGACAACTCGGGAAGCAACAAGAGGCCGTCTATGTCCTCCTCACTGCAGCCGGGACAAGTCACAGCCATGTTCTCCTTCATACTTTCCCTGAGAAGGCAGGAGTCATGGTGGACGCCGTTTAAAAGAACATCCTGGCTGCAGACGTCCTCTCCTTCGCTCTGCATGTCCTCCTGGATTTGTCGGAGCGTGTTGATGAGCAGGACGGAGCGTCGCAGGCTGAGCTCCATGCCGGCCTGGTAGCGCTGCAGCTTCTCCAAACAGAGCCCCAGCACCATCTGCCTCTGCTGCGATTTGGACTGAGCCACGAGGGGCCCGTCCTCTCCACCCTCAGCCACATTCGGGTTGGGCTTGTCCTCTGTCACAGCAGCAGGGATGTCCTCCAGCTCCTCCAGACAACTCCACTTCCGCTTCACGCCTCGACCCAACATCGACCTACACACACCAGAGTACAGCGTCATTTTTTACAAGATGCTTTTACAAAACATAACTGTAGTTTAAACCATTCAAATATTCAACTAACTGGATCGATACTAAGGGTGTGTTCACAGTGGTTGGAAGAACAAGTGTAAGTAACGTTGCATATAACAAATAATTAGTTATGAGTTTTTACCTTTAAATGTTGGACTAATGCCAATACTAAATGTAAAATAAGCCTCAGCCATCGGTGCAGTTCCCATTGTTCACAGACATTGCACTTTTACAAACTAGAGAGTATTTTACAGTGGCATAGATGAAGAAGATGAAGTTAAGCTTGTGGCAGTGAGAGTGAAGGACAGGACAGGACATATCTTCCTAAAGGTGAACTTTTTTCATTGTCTCTCACTAAGATGTAATAGACCTGTTATAACTTTCGTCAAAACACCTATAACTAGGCAAGGGACTGTATGAAATTCGGACAGTATGATAACCTTGTGAAAATATATTACAATATCACGGAATCAGAGTTTGTAGATACAACTTGAAATGGTTTTAATCTCTTGGTAAATTGGACATAGTCAAAACTTTGGGTTGTTAAATAAAAGGAAAATATCTAGATACAATTCTACTTAAAAAAAAAAAAACAGGAACCTAATCACATTTCTGGTCTTGTCTCTTCAGCTCATTTTTACAGGAACAGCATTTGTGTTTGATTTTTTTTAAAACCAACCTCAGTAATGGTTCCTGTCCTGTGCCTACTTATAACACCATCTAACCTCTCTGTAGCGTTTCTACAAAGATTGGAATGAGACATGTTTTACTAAAAGAACCACTAAGATCAACTTGAGCTTAATTTTTTATTAACCTAACCCGTTGAGCTTTTGTCCGTCTTTAGTGCGGCTGATGAGTGAGGCAAACTCATTGTGAAGTTGACAGACCAATTGTATGAACACAGAAATTACTTATAATTGATGTGGCCAACATTTTTAGGCTATTACCAAGTTTTCAAACTCTAAACTTTTGGCAACACATGATTCCCATTGGACAAGAGTGACTAAAAGCACATTCCTCTTTAACTCCTCTGTAAAGTCACTATGACTCACTGAATGCTGGGCCTTACTCATCTGCACAGACGCTTGGCGAGTTACCTGTGTGTCTTTCACCTGTAACACAAGATACTCCCTACACAGTTGAATTTAAGCACGAGGTATGAGCTGGTTTATTTAGGATATTAAAGTTAAATGTAATGTACAGTTTACCTAAAAGACCTAAAGTACAGCCGTAGACTTTACTGGATTTTCCTGGAAACACTGTTTAGAGCTAGTGCGGGAAGTTCGAACCTTAAAAAGGAACAAACAACTTGACTTTTAACTAACCAGACTTCAATATTTTCCAGTTTATTAAAGGGAAATTTAATTGGTGTGACAGTTACTTAAAAGGGCCCCAAATGTAGCCATAGACTTTGAGTGAAAAAAGCTGTTGAGATTTAAAAGTACCAACCTAAAACCTCCTACTTACCAGACTCAAGGATTTTTACAGTTTTTTTTAAAGTGGAATGTAATTGGTGCAAAAGTTTCCAAATACAGACACTACCTTTTTGACTAGATTTGACTGGAAACACTGTTTAGAGCCAGTGCACAAAGAAATGACTTTAAAAACTTTTATCTGAAAACACTTAAGTCTTTTACAGTTGTAAAGTCACTATGAACTTTGCAATAGACCAAAGCACAGCCTCATCATTTTAACTGGGACTGAGAAACCTTTTAGTAACAACATAGACCCTTTGAGCTGTTTTTTACAGTTTAAAGGTGAAATGTAATCGGTGCAATAGTTACTTAGTAAAAGTATTAAACTGGAAACAACAAAAAAGTAACAAGTTAATAACTTGATTTTTGGCAGACCAGACTTAAGTATTGAACAGTTTTTAATTGATTCTAAGTTCAGTCAAAGATGTTTAACTGGAAAAGCAGAGAGAATCGAGGTTACAACCTTAAATCAGAGAAATGACTTGACTTTTAGATCATCAGACTTATTTAGTGCAACAACCTTTTACTCTAACTGGATTTGACTGGAATACATTGAGCTAGTGCATGAAGCAACAACCTAAAACAGCACATAACTCGACTTTTAGATCAACAGACGTTTACTATTTTAAAATCATGGAGGGATATCTTGAGTTTACACTTGTTTAGCCCAGGCTCTTCCAACAGCTCTGTATCTCCAACTGGATTTGACTGGGAAACGTAATTTAAACTAGTACACGAGCTAACAACGTTAAAATTAGAAATAACTCGACTTTTAAAACAAACTGATTTTACAATTTTACAGTTGTGGAGTGAAATCCAGCCGTACAGGTCCCAGGAACACCCTTTGAGCTTTAAACTGGACTCGACTGGAAAACCGTGCTTCGTATTTGATCAACTTTGAAGAAACACTTGACGATGTTTTAATTTGACAGAAAGAGAGACTTAACATACCAACCTTTACGTGTCCTTAAAAACTCTCATGAGCTCCGGGAATCGGTCTCCGCCGCTGGTTTCGCTTCGTCTCGTCGCCGCGTTCGTGCGCCTTTTTGCTCGGGGACTGGAGCGGGAGGAATGTACGATGGGTCCACACGGCGAGCCCGGAGCAGGGGGGGGGGAGCTGTGACGGGTCATGGGGACCGTGATTGGCTCGCGCTGACGCTGATCAAACCCCCCCCTCCGCCGTCATCACGGGGCTGAGAATGTGCGGGGTTTCGAGCTCGAGCTGCTGCTGCTGCGTTCACGGAGCTCTCCGGGAAGTCAGGGAAACACGTGAGCGGCTGCAGTGGAAGAAACAAACGCTGTAGATTAGCATTCGTTGGAAGACTCGAGTTAGTTTGTTTTTTTTCCTGAAAGGAGCCTGCCTCCAGACTTGAGAACAAAAAACGTGACGTTACATCTTAAATAGAAAGCGTGCATTTTAAGACTTTATTATCAAGTGCATGTCACCTTAAGACAAGAGGCGGTAGATATATACTAGACAGTTAAAGAAATGGCATGTATTTAAAAAGCAGTGCTATATACTGTTGTTTTTAACGATCTTTACCCATTTATTTTCTGCGGCAAACTCTCATGGGACTGTTACCTATCAATTATATATTTAAAGCAGCCCTGCATCACCTTTAGGCCAAAAATATATATTAGACATGAGACCCGTAGAATCAAGCCTGAGCTGGACAGAAACCTCCGATATAACGCGTTTATAATTCCTGTCACCTGGACGCTTAGACATTACACGAGTGATGCTGATACACTGGAGACAAGCAGAGTCGTATTTCTACAAAATGCACTAAAATGTCCAACCGTTTGCATAGTTTAATCTCAAAAACACGACAGGTTACAACAGAGTCTGTAAAGGAGTCTGCGCCCTCTGCTGGCTAAATGTTGGGCAGGGGGGCTTTAATGTGTGAAGCTAGTTTGTAATGATGTAACAGGTTGTGTTGAATCTGATGACAGTTCCCTGAGCTGAAACATCAATAAGCTCTCACCAGAAAAATTATATAACACGCTAATTTAACAAACACAAAATAAATGTCTGGGTTAGTCCAAGAACATTTCATTAAAAACTGCTTTGGAAATGATTAATGGTCAGGCAACAATAAAAAGGAAAGGCACTTTCACTAAAAGTAAACAATGCGATGACAAAAATAGCCAAAAGTAGCATTATAAAGAAAAAAAACTGGTTTCAAATAACCAAAAACCCTAAAGAATTAAATGACTATAATAGACTAAAACCTATTAGTTTTGCATTTTAATCTAAGATAATATAAGAAAACCTATTATTATTATCCCGCAATGGGGAAATTGCATTTTGCACCAGCGGGGGTATCACACAAGTAAAAAGCAACAACCTGTCACATTAAAAAATGTATTAAAAACTGACAAGATAATAAAAAATAAAACAGAGTATACATATATAACATCAAACTAAGCTAAAACCAAGTAAACTAAATGTAGAGTTTACACTAGTGGCTTAAAGCTATGCTAAAACAAACCTGGCTATGCATATGTTCAGTTATATTTGGTTCCCCTTAAAGTTTGGGAAACAAGGAGGTAAACTTTCAATTAGCCTTCACATTTAAACTAATATAAACATTACTTTGCCACTGTAATGTTAGAAATGTCTCAATATTTTAATTCAAAAAATATATAGTGTAGTGTGTGTTATATAAGACAATTTTTTCCTTTTGAAATAATAATAATCTTATTTTACTATAGATCCAAAAGAACAATCTGATATTCTATAACATCTTTCCTCTTTTATTTTAACTTAAACACTATTTTCTTTTTCTAAAAAAAGCCATTGAGTTGCCTTTTGTTTTAAACCTTCTCCACAAAGAAATCTTTTTTTCTTCTGTATAGTTTGTAGGTTTTGTAATCTGGAAATTGTTTTTTGTTTCTTCTTTAGGTGCACTTCAGATACAGTACGGTCGAGAAGTCTCTAGAAAGCCAAATGTTTACGGTGGGTCCCTGAACGCACCGCTTTAAAGGGACAGACGAAGCAGAGAGGAAGAGGAAGGACGTGACCGGAAAGACTCGAGAAGGCGAGCGCCATATAAGGACATTGTTCATTCAGGTTTTTTACGTTTCTTTCCCCGACGACGACTTCTCTTCTGCTTTTTTAGTTTATTCTCCAGAACAGACAGAAACATTTAATTTAGAGGCAGACCTATGTTTAGTTCAACTACAACTCCCTTTTTTTTTTACTTATGTGTTAAAAAAGCTTTTCCACTGTGAGCATTTAGTACCAAATTTCTATTTCTCTACTTCGTATATACTTCTTCCTTATAACTTTATTCTACTTTGAGTTTCTTTTTTACTGTGATTATTTTACTATTAATTAAAAATAACGTTTCCCTTTAGCAGTTTGACATAAAGCTCTAAACTTAATCGATAGTACATGGAATAAACTTGTAAACCATAAAGACTATTATATTCCAAGGATATACACCCAAAGCTGTAGAAGTCTGCCCTCTATTCGAGCCAGAAATAACACTGCTCCACCTGCTCAGTAAAGAGTTACTTGGCTTATTTTTCATTTATTTATTATTCATATATTCAAAAATTATTATAATTTTTTTTAATTGTGCCATTTCTTGCATGTTATTCAATAGGAGCAATCTCACAATTACCTGAACTAAAAGTATTTTAACACCTTCAGAGTCTTGCGGATCTCAGTGACTCATTTAAGGATGTCATAATGTTTTGGTTGATTGGTGTATCTCGATGGTGCTGATGGTGGACACCAAATACATTCAGAGTGAGTTCACATTTGCCGTGTTTGATTAAAACAAATAAGGATTTAAGGTTTTAAGCCTCTTTTATTAATCACTGTATTGAAATAACTAATACCCTGATGAAAGGGTTTAAAGTGAAGGTATCTGGACGTAGTTCTCAAGGTGTATTTGTTAATTTTGAGTTCAACTAATACGAGAGCTGAGCTTTATCTCTAGAGGAAGGAATCTGACCAGAAGCCGACTCTGATTGGACCAGGCTGTTCTGGGTTCACGGTCGTTAACTTGAAAGGGCAGTGTGACTCCTGATGTGAGATTTGTTAAGGCTCAGGTGAGTCTTTAGTGTCACTGACATCTTCAGGCATTGTTGTCCTGCTCCGTAATACCCTTATAGTTTATTTTAATTTATTGTTTATTTGACAGGGACCATGTGCAAACACATTAATCTAACAAAAGAAAAGATGGTTTACACCAGATTTAGCTGAAGCTAATTTCCATCTGCAGTCCCTGGGCAGATAAAACATTACAATACAATGCATGCATAAAAAAATCAATAACCCCCCCCAAAATCAGCATTCACACTTCACCCCCAGTTATCCACACTATACATACCATTCAACTTTCTTAAATTGCTACAGTAATTGAGTAAAACCTAACCTAAAACCTTACAAAATACCTTAAATGCCTACCTCAGTGCTGGCATAACTGGTTTTCTAACAATTCTTTTTAAACATTGTGAGAAATGTCTCTCAGGTCAAAGGTCAGAGTTTCTGGGAGATTGTTCCATTGATTAACGGCTTTGAATGAGAAGGCTGTCTGTGCAAAGGCAGAGCTTCTTTTGGGTAATCTGCAGTCATTTCGACTTGTGGACCTTGTCCTAGAAGTCTGTTCTGAGCAGAGCTGTACAAAACGCTTCAGAAGTGGAGGTGCACTCTTATTAGTTATTAAGGATCTTAAAAATAAATCGTACATTATTTGATTCTCAAAATTTAGCATTTTTAACTGACTAAAATTTTGACAATGATGATGTCTTAATGTTTTTTTTTATCTAATACTTTTACAGCTTGGTTATAAAGTGATTTAATGGTTTTAATGTTGCCTCACTTGTTTGAGACCAGCAGGAAATACAAGAGTTAAAATGAGAGACAATCATTGCATCCAGATATACTCTTATGTATTATATTACATTATTGTGGCGTGAGCTGAAGAGACAAAAGCAAAAAGAGCCAAAAATACACAAAACAGCTTTTTTAACAGAACTCTTCAGTTATTAAATCCGTCAAAGTAATTTCTAACGTAATTTTATCAACTGATGCATCCAAATGTGATAAACCAGTAAGACCAAGCCCTTAAAGTCTTGTGAAAATGCACTCATTTATTTGGAAGGTTGCTGTTTGTATTTGACTTTTATAATGAAAAACAACATTTCCCCAATGTTTTACTTACCTTTGATTAAAAACCTTTAAAGTTGTTATCCATAAAATTGTGATACTGTCAAATTGTGGTGTCTTTCCCCAATACCGTCACAATCTCATACTGCCCCGTAGGTGAACCATAAAAACCTCAGTGCCACCAGACAAACCCTTTCAAAACAAGGGTCTCTGTTCAGTTCCTCCTGAACTCTGGTATGATTTCATTCAAATGTCAAACCCAAGACGTCCAAACAGAAGGATTCTTATAAATTACAAACAACAGCTAAAATGCCACACAAGTTTTAGTTTTCTCAAGAGTGGAAAAAACTTATATAACTTATATGGTTCATCAACAAAATAAAATAATTTGAAGGCAAACTTGGAGCACAAAAAAAAAGTCTTATTAGCATTTGTGCTAACAGTGCCATCTAGTGTATTTCTTGAAGAAAGGTATTGCTTTTTGTCATTTGATGCAAACCAAATGAAACAGACAAAAATGTAAACACCATAAATTTAATTATTTGTGTAAAAGATTAGATATTCACTCTTGTACAGGGAGCATGCTTTTTTCCATTTAGGCTTAAAACACAGGGTGCACCAAGTAACCCAGCACAATACGGTCTAATACAAGTCAGTATTATTGTACCATTATCCCTCTATTTCTTTAAGTATGGAGTGATCAGCCTAACCAACGCTCATCCAATACTCTGCTTATTTCTAACTCTAAAAACTCTTCCTCTGTTGCTCCTCCATAGTGTCTGTCACTGATGATTCGCTTTTTCCTCAGGCTGCCGTTTTGCTGAGTCACTGAGACGCCATTAATTTTTAACTAGAGGGACCCGGGACTTGGCCGCGGTCCAATGTGCACAGTAAGCTAAAATCACCACACACACCTTTCCACATTAACACAGATTTTTCCACCAAAGTTGAAGTTGCTTAAGTTATATTTAGTTGTGTTGTTTTTTTAGTCAAAGGTCAAAGGAGATGTGGACAATGGGGCTGTATTGTTGAGTCTGCTGCAGATCTAAAGCAGAAACTCAGGAGCCTTGTGTCATGTGAGAGCATGTGAGGAGCCTCCGCGGCCAAACTACTGCTGCATGTAGCTACTGTTTCGCAGATATATCTCTTCAAGGAAAATTCACAACAGATGTCGCAGAAGCAATTGTAACATCTGAAGTACATTTTGAGTTTGAATGGTTTATTTGCAAAACTACAGATTCTTCCAAGGATAATTTCAGACAAGAGTGATAGTTAATAACAAAATCCCCTTTAGAGGACTCATATCACTTTATCTATTGACTACCTGATGTTTTAGCCTATATGCACTGTTTTCGGACAATATTAAGGAAGATAAAATAAAATATACCCATTTAGTTCCATTAGTTCCATTCGTTTGTAAGGCTATAGTTTACAATACACCAGTGAAATTCTGCTGTTAAACACATAGCACACTTTTGAATAGATATTTTACAGTTCAGGTAAGAGTTTAGTGTTTAAAGTGAGTCTGCCATTATACTGTCTCTCAGGTGCTGCTAGAGCCCATTACAGAAGCTGCCTCAACAGATCTTATATAAAAGGTACTACACTTCGACTACTACACTTTACGACTTCAAAAATCAAAAATGAATTAACACACTTAACTTTTTATTGCAGGTGTAAGTAACTGTTCAATAAACAGGGCTTGAAAGTAGTTTAGACCCTGAAAATATTGTATAGTGAAAATTATAAAATTGTATAAATATCTTAAAAATTATGTTTCTTTCCGGTACTGTTGTGTCTGTAAACTTGGTGCGCTTTTACTTTGAAACACAGTGAATATAAGGTTTGAACCAAGTGAGTATTTTAAGTTTTGACCCTTTGATGCTGCTGTAGTTTATGGTAGTTATGCTCATTTAATGCTAGTTAACGTTTACTTTGTTTTAGTTGCTACAAATAATTTAACATGTTCCTGTCTGCATTGTAGCATCTATTAATAAAAAAAAAAAATAACAATTCAAGAAGGTACTGGGTTCGAATCCCATCCAGGGCAGGGACTTTCTATGTCGAGTTTGCATGCTCTCCCTGTGTCTGCGTCGGTTTCTTCCTGCCCTCAACAGTTCTTATATAAAAGGTACTACACTGGTGCTCTGGTTTCCCCTACCACTTCTACAGACGGAAATTAGCTGTTAGGCTACATCTGGTACAAGCATTTCTTCTCCAAGTATGCTGTCCTAAAGAAATAAAACATGTCCTTCGAAAGAGCAATGTGAAAGACTGTTCAGTCCATTTTATTTGCTCAGTTTCTTCAGCAGCGTTAAAGTGTTTCCAAAGACAATAACCTAATATGTTGAAAAGAGAAGGTATTAAAAGTATAAAACTGAGCTGATATTAAGTGCTTGTTGCCTTTCATGTCACCTTTCATTAACCAAATAAAAAAATTAATCTAAAATCTGCCTCCTTCAAAAAGATCCACTGCTTTTGCTGAAAATATGACACAACTACAACTACTAGTGTACAACTAAGTACAGAAAAGGCTGATTACATGTATTTTAGTAACAGCAGCCAAGGCTACATTGACTTATAAGGCGTTATTAACTATTAGCCATGAGTTTTTTTTTTTAAGACTTGCGTAATAACGAGCCTCTAGTTTCCACACCTGGCTATGGATTATTTTTGCAATGTGTAGCTCTAACCCTGACAAAGTCCAAGTGGTGCTGCTGTATGGAAATGCCTGACAATGCCGTTTGCAAAGCAGATTTTTGTCACACATCGGGGAGTGACAAAAAGACCGTACATTTAGCAGTAAAACCCTGGTTGATGAAAAGGAAAAAATAAAAAATAGAAATTATGTTAAGATTGAGAAGATAGTGTCCTGAAAAGTCAAAAGTTACCTGGAAAATTGATAAAGTACATCAGCGGACCATAAAAATCAAGCAAAATGTCAATTCAAAATATTAGATTCAGAAAGCTCTAAAATTTCACCAGCTGTGAAACAAAACATGGCTAAACCTACTCCGAAACTGAATCTGTGACAGTACATTTCCTTCTTTATAAAACAAGTGACCACACAGTTAATATTTGCACCTTTTATTATAAAAAATATTTACAAAGATGCTGCAATGTTTTTTCTTAATATAAAAAAATGCATACATTTTACAACGGTAATAAGTCTTTGAAGATCTAGCTCCCATTCAGACCAGAGTGACATCCTTCAGGAGTGTTTCGGTAAGGTATCAAGCGTGTCGTAATACTGTATTCTCATCAATACATTGTGTTTGCCTGAGTTAATCTCGTCATCACAATAATAAGGAACAAATTTGAAAAATGCATTTGATTTTTTTCCCCCCACATCTTTAGGAGAAAAGGCAACTGTTTGCATAAAGGAGTTTTATACAATCATTTTGAAATATGTCCAACAGAGCTGCATAGTGACTTGATAGTAACCCGGTTTGTATTGTTATTACTTAAAATAATACATATGTGATGAATAAATAGGTACTGCATTCAAAACAGAGGGCTGAATTTGATAAATATAATTTCATTGGGCCTCGCAGTTGTTTTGATAAGTCAATATGGCAAGCGTGTACCTAGATATAATAAATACAATAAATAAAACAATAAATTAGACGGGTTAAAACACAGTCTTCACTTGTAGTTCAAACAAATGAGAGAAAGAAATATGGCTTCTTGATGCAGTTATCACCCCAGGGGTTTCTCCAAAATGCTTGAGGAAAAAAGCTGTTATTAGGTTTGTGTGAAAAGCAAAGCAGGGAACTGACGTAGGGTGTCCTGGTTACGTTTCACCACCGCTCGGTCGGGGGTTGGCAGTGCGTTACCCTGCTCCGTGTAAAGCTCTAGAGAAAACTAAAAGAACAGCGCCTTGAGAAAATGTGCCGGTGCCAGAGCGGACACCTGTTACAGTCGACTTGTTTGACCAAACCGTGGGAAGACACTGTCTCGAGTCTGGCTACATTAAAATTTTAAAAACCACTTGGGAGGGAACAAAAATAATATCAAATGATACTTGCAAAATCCCCCAGCTGTATAATGCAAAAAAATATATTTCTATATACATTTACGTACATATACATATATTCCATTCATAATTGCTCAAATCTTTAGGAAAATATGCATCGATTCATAGATTTGGATTTACAATTTGTTCTGTGTCTGATGTAGTGTGATGAATTGTTCCTCAGTTCATGTAACAATAAATAGAGACGGACAAAAAGGCAAAGGTCCAAAGGACCAAATACGAGAGAAATACGACAAACGTAAACATGGAAAGAACATATACACAAATGCATCATGGTTTAACTGGTAATTATCTTTGCCTTCGAACTGAGTTTTGGATCCATTTGACAATGTAGGAAACTAACCGCTCGACCCAAAGGCCTCAGTTTAGGGCTGGGCGATAAACCCTTAAGGCTTTTGAACATTAAAAACACCTCTGTCCTGAATCTGAAAGAGATGGCGACATTTGTAAACGTTTCCAAACAAGCTTTATACAAGCTTTCATCAGACAAACTGGATACAATGATACGAAAACAGTTCAGTAAAAAAAATTAATTCACTCCGTTTGTGTCCTATTTAAGTCTAGTAAGTTTCAAATGCAACTGTTGCATTAGCAAGTGCTGCCTTTGTATTTGCATATTGCACATACACAGTGTTAGGTTTTGATAAACAAAATAATTTTAATCCAATTTCTGGTGAGGTTTTGTGTGTCCACCACAGTTTTCGCCCAGCCCCACTGCGCTTGTGGATTTTATGAACTACCTGCCTGTTACTGAAAATAAAGGCCTATTTGTGGAAACTAACTACGGCTCTCTGAGCCAGTCCCTAAATAAACTTGAGTTAATTTCCCACTTTGTCCCAAAACCTCTGACATCTGTTGAGTAACACCACATAAAGGATGTGCACTGTGCTGTGCACTGAGTCTGCAAGATCAGTCTGGACCCAGGGGGGTCTCAGGAGCCCACTATGATCTCCATGATGTGGTCCAGTTCATTCAGGTCCGACCTGCAGCTGGAGCCCGAACTCAGAGCGGGGCCGTGGGACAGGCTCTCCAGCAGGTCATAGGGGCCCATCTTTGGGGTGCTCTGCATCCCAGTGAGCACCGTGTCCAGGTCATAGTAGGACGGGTCAACGTCTGAGAACAGCTCGTCTAGAGCTGGGTCAGCTGGCGGCTGCTTGATCTCAAAGGTCCCAAAAACCTGCTCCGTTCTGGGGACAGGGGCCAGCTCCTCTTCTGTGTCTGACACACACTCCTCGCTGTCCTCCTCGTCCTCAGCCTCCTCGTCCTCGTCCCAAGACGAGCTGAAGGGCCCGAGGTACGAGGCTCCGCTCAGCTGCGGACCATGGGCCACCGGGCCGTCCTCCGTCTCCTGGGATTCCATCACCACCTCCTCCTGATAGCCCTCCTCCACCGCAGAGGGCGGCGGTTTAGGGCTTTGTCCCGCTGCGTCCGTCTGCCGACACAGCACCTCGCTGGCCACCAGACGGTCAGCGGGACACTGTGCTGCCGCCAGCGCCTGCGTCATGATCTGCCAGGTGCCGTCCTGCGTCATCTCCTCCTGGATCTGCCGAACTGTGTTGGCGATCAGCACCGAGCGGCACAGGTTCGGCTCCACCAACATGTGGCACAGCTGCAGTTTGATGAGGGACATGTCCAGCAGAGACTGCCGCTGCAGGCTGTAGGCAGACGTCAGCGCCCGCCCCACAGTGGCCCCCACTGGGACTGCTTCACTGGAGGCTGGCTCCTCTCCGGAGTCAGAAAACTTGCGCTTGGTGCCCTTCGGGAACATGGTGTTTGTCTGTGGCGACGAGAGAGAAGAACAGTTAGAAACTAGACAATACATAGGGCCATTTTTACACAAACAAATGCTACAGTGTGATTACAGCTAGTGAAGCAGTAAGTGCAATGTAATTAATAATGATAATGTAATGTTACATAATGAGGCTATGTGGTGGACTATTTCAGTATCAAGGAGCTACATTAAACTGCACAGGTTTATAGTTATAGCAGCATTGTTTGCAGTGCGTTTGTAAGAGGCACTTATTTGTAGAAAGTATATCTACAGAAGGAGGCTGTCAACACAACTCTGGTTTGGAGAAGCAGACAGAAGCAAAGGAAACTATCTTACTGGCGCACACCAAAAATTGGCTTTATTCACTTAAAGGAATGCCAAGACATCAGTCTTACAGCCATTTAAAGCTTTTATAGAATATGTCCTACATCTATCCCTTGGCATTGTCACTGGCTCTTCCTCTACTGCTTTTTGGGTGCCCTCTGAATGTACTCCCCCTGCTGGCAGTAGATTGAGTTAAATCAAAAGGCTAGTTCAAGTCTAGATTGTAATTGTTCTTAACGTATTAAAAAAAAAATTATATATAATAAATCTTCCTTCGTTAGCTTCCGTTTCTCCAAACCAGATAAATGAATACACTGGTAAATTCCTCATTCAACACTTCAGACAATGCAGACTACTTCTTTAAACCGTTCAAATGTGTGTAGCTAAAGTAAAAAGTGAGTTTGATGTAGTTGCTTTTTCTTAAAGTTTGCTCTACCTTTCCTTTTGAGAGGCACAGGCAATAGCATAGCAGCGTGGTCCCGGCTGCAACGCTTCAAGTACTTTTGTACGAGCGACAAGCAGCTTTTGTTCAGCACCATTTCTGCCCATTTTAGGCCAGTCTGAAGCAAGACTCCTGCTGGGCGGAACAACCACACTTTTAACAGACCACTGAGCCACCGAAAATAGCACAACTAAATGCGACGCTGCATCAAAGTTAGGACAGACTAGATAGAAAGACCTTTGTCAGATAACACAAAAACAACACTCAGGTTACAAGTTATTCTTTCAAACTGCCATCTGTGATCAAAGAAATGCCCTAATCAATCAGAAAAGTGCTTTTATAAAAGGAAAAAGGTGACATAAAGAAACAGTTACAGTTTATGATACAAAACACCACCGTTATCCTCGAGCTTTTACAACAGGGATCAGGTTTCATGGTCTACACACGGCACGCTTCAAAACCAGTAGAACAAGATTTTCACTCTCTTCACTGGGGAAGGGAAGAAAAATAGTGTCAACTTCCTTGTTACACAGCGCTTTAAAAAACAGACAACTCTGGAATAGTAAATAAATAAATAAATAAATAAAAACAACAGTGCCAGCATATGAGGCCATCTGACTTTTCCAAAAATAGCTGGATGTGAGTAAATAAGAGCGGGCTCTGAACAGAAGCCTGTGGCATTTAATTTTCCATTAGACAGATAAAGAGAGTGCAGTGTCCGGCTGTGTCTCCTCTGTGTAAAACCTGTGGGCGGGGCTTCGGATGAATGAGTCCACTTGTTTAAGGTTTCTAGTTTTTTTTTTTTTTTTTTTTTTTTTTAAAGGGATCACAAAATTGTCAAAAAAAAAAATACACAAGTGAACATTAAAAGTATATGCACATGTCTGTACATCCCATTCAGCCAAAGTACAGTAAAAACACAGAGGTTAAAGTAGGGCTGGGTGAGATGGATAAAAAGAAAAAAAAATGTTTTTAATGTTTTGATTTCAATCAATTCTTTCCTTTTCCAGTCTGACTTAAAAAGACAGTTTAAATCTTAGATTTTTTTATTAAAACAAACACTACTTTTGTGACAACAAAAACCCCAGGAGCCAAGAGCCCGGCAGTGCCTGCCATTACCCTTTTAGAGAAAATAGTATGGGTTGAATGCCTTGGTCTCCATAGACCAGGTCTAGTATAACTTACACGTCAAAGTCTTGTTCAAAGAAGCAAAAAGGCACGGTTAATTTAAAGCACATGGTTAATTTAAATTTTGCACTAAAGCCATTTTTGACAATGTTCAAAATCCATTCATTCAATTTCTTGCCCAGCCCTAGTTTAAACAAGACTGTACTTGTCACTGAAAACAGTGAGTTTCTGATGTGTTTTGATGCACAAACCAGGGCTTTAAGAGAGTTTCTGAAGAGTTCTGCTGTGTCGAAGTGTTAACCCAAAAAGATGTATTTTCAAACAGATACACAAGGCATTGTGCGTTCAGAAAAATGTAGTGTTTGTTAGTTTAGGAGAATACTTTCACCATTACCTTCTGCATCTGTTGTCTGCCATAACGCCACCTACAGGGCTGGTAGAACAGCTATCGCTAAGCAGTTCTAACAGATTAATTTAAAAACACTTCCTTCTACGCATATATATATATATATATATATATATATATATATATATATATATATATATATAGATGCTTCCTTGTTTGCACTGTTCATTATTTCTCTTTTGTTTTGTTTCCATTGTTCTTTCCTTTTTCAAAGTCACAGTAGCCAGTCTATTATAAAAAAAATAAAATACAAAGCAAATTTATTTGTTCCTGTAGTTACTGCACTTTGGCTGTGGGGCAGTGTTAAACAGAACAGTTTACAAAAATGGTATTTAACAGAAGAGTCCACAAATCTAACCTAACATTCGATTTCACTAATCTGACCAGAATCCATTACAAAAAAATCTTACAGTTTCTTACAATTTTTCTCTTTGTGAAGCTACCAAACATAACTAAAACGCAAGAATCCATACAAATTACATTACAACACATTTTACAACCAGATCACAAAACACCACATGATCACAGTGTCTTCAAACTGATTATAAACCAAAGTGATCTTTATTCATTCGACTTTCACGAATCTGTGCCATTTCAACAAATAAAAGACAGGGAGAAAAATCATTAATACTGAATTTACAGTGTCCACTCCTTTGATTATAAGTGAACAGTAATCAGCACCAGATTTCCAAAAATATAATCCATATCAGAAAAGAAGCGAGCCTATTGTACACTGAGCGACTTGGAGCCCGAAGGTCTGAGTCCTCGTTTGCATAGAGTTATGTATCCTGACTGTGGACAGTATAAAAGGGAAAAAGTCATTTTTCAAAAGCCATGGCGCCTGGAGATCTAAAATACAAAAAGGATGAGAAAACAATTACAGACAAATGTTATCCTCATTGTGAGCTGTACCCTGTTAAACAAGAAACACTAGAGAGCACTATCTCCCCTGAAGACAAGACAAGACTAATGCATATATTGGAGAAAAATAAGACAGAAATGAAGAGGGACACTGCAGAGACAAGGAAATACAAAATTGGGACAGTGGGAGAAGGTACAGTTAGAATAAATAATAATAATAAATCTCACTGAATTCACTTTAAATGTAAATGAATTGAATATACCGAAGAAACCAATTAGGGGTAAAAGGTTTCCCGTCGTAGCAGACAAAACATTGCATCGTGTGTCTAATGTTGGCTGATGCAACAAAACCACTGAATTCTGCAAGACCGTTTACAAAGATTCTGTGCATTATATAACAGTACTTTACTTCAACAAATGACAGCTTTGTTTAACCGCTAATGTGTTTACAACCATTTCTCCAACTAACTAACCTTTTTTTATCTTGTTGCTGTTTATCTTCCATCTACTTTATGCAAAAAAATATGTTACACAAAACAAGTCTAGTTGCCAGTTTTAAATTAAAAAAAATTTCCTTAGAGTTCTAACTTTAACCTAAAACACAGTAATTTAGTAATACATTATAAACCATAAATGAAAGTTGGCCACACTTTTTGACTACAAACCGAACCTAAGCATTAATAAATGTATAATTAATAGATTACCAAAATTTATAGATGCTTAAATATTGTTTATGTAGAAGTATACATTGGCCTATTGTTCAAAACATTAATAAAACTATAACATAGGGGTAATGCATTAGGGGATTAAAAACTGTTGTTACAAATACAAATTATAAAATTTACCTCTCGATTTACAGATGCAGAAGAATTTACAATAAACTTCTTGCCAAAACCAAGTACAATACTTAATATTAGATCCATTTTTATCAATGTTTAATTACTAACTTGTTTTTGCGCCTCTTACCTTTAGAGAAGTGTTATGTTTTGCAGTTTATTCTACTTTTAGCATCTTTTTTTATGCCCCAACAAAAAAGTATAAAGTACTCGTATAGCAGTATCGGGCAAAGTCCAAGGACAAGATGCTCCGATACCAGGGAATACCAAAAACTAGTATCATTTTCTCTACTACCCTGAAAGCTTTGTCCAATAACGGGTCTATTTTTAGTCATTTTGAGTAATGGGGACCACGACATACCCTCCTGTTGAGGCTCTATTACAATACATGGTTCTACAATACAGAAAAATAACAAGCATACTAAATTATGAGACTAAACTGAGACTATTTTCAAGGTCGGGTCTAGTCCACACTGAAAATCTACCGAGCAAGTCATTAGACATTAGAAATACAATGATCTAAAAACTGTAATTTTCTCTGTTACCAAAGGCTCTGTGGCAGCTGCAACATTTACAAACATTAAATATTCATCGTGCAGGGTGACTGTGCACAGCTCTAATCGTTTCAACGCTGACAGTAAAATTAATACTTACTAGCACACGGAGCGATATACTTCAGCTGCGTGACTACAGTAAACGAGACTATACTCATTAAAAACTGAGACACAATAGGCTTCGGTCTAGGCACTTCCTGTAAAAACACACGTTTAACAAGTGACATTTAGAGGAGTTCAAGCTTGTGTCAGTCACATCAGGAAATGACTAATGTGGAGCGTTTCCTTGTGTTAAAACCAGAACTGAAAGTATAGCCGGTGTTTACAGTACTTTTTATTTAAAACAGCGACAGAAACACCAAAAGACGAGTTGTTAAATTTTGCGAAATCTGATTTTTTTCTCCCTAAAATGTCTCAAACTGTGTTATTATAGTCTCTTTCATTCTTCACAGCTATTCCCTGAGTCGGAATAATGAACTAAACAAACAACTTTTACGTATATTATCCAAAATAAACCAAATTAGTCTAATGCTTTTTGATAAGCCTCTATGTGCACAGTTAATTTTTTTAGACAGCTTATCAATACAAGTTCAAATTACATTAATGTTCATTTTGTTGTTTGATTGTTTGATTGTTTGATTACAACAGCATTTAGCATGTTTTTGGTATGATAAAAATGTTTAATATACATTTAAACGGTATATTAGACATGTCAGCAATAGAAATCCTAATCTAGAGTGAACTATTAGCTACTGTTAATATGCATTTATGTGAAATCATATTATAATTAAGACAAAATCTGTAATGAAAGCATGGTGTATAAAACTGGAAAACCCTACTTCTATTTTTTTTTTTTTTTTTTGGTCTTTGGGTTTGGACACCAACAGTAATAATCAAAGTATGGGGTTTATTAAACAATGCTCCCAAACTCCAGCCACACTGAGCAGCTGTGTTGTTTCTGAGCTAAAAGAGCCTGAAACCAAACAAAATGCAGTCTCGCGTTACGTCAATGGCTTCTCGCATCAGGGGCCCATCCCCCACCGCAACACTTTCTCAGCCCACACCGCTTTTTTTTTTTTTTTTTTTTTTTTAAATGAACAAATAAACTTAAACCCCGCCACATTTGATCTTAACACCGGCGTCCCTTTGACTTAATACGGTTAAGTCTACTTTTACACAATGTCTAGTGGAGTTGTAAGGGTTTTAAAGAGGTGTTTTTGGCCGATTGCCTTCGCTGCCGCATGCTTTGTCTTTTCGGCATCAGAGAAACCGAGCGACAATGAGGCCATTTTGCGCTAGAAGCTAACAGCTATAGCCATTTCTTTAGCCACATTGAGACCCCAAAAAAATAGCATTTTAAACAAGAATACAAGCATTACTGATTACATAAACACATGTTAAGGTCTAAACGTGTGCATTTTAAAGTGTTTTCAGAGCAGTGCGGTGTAAATGAATGCTTTTAAGATGAGAATACTTAGTCAAGAAGTAATGTAATAGGTTAAAGGTGCAGTGCAAGTCTTGTGAAATATGTGAACAGGAATTTAGAAGAAAAATCATGATGCTAAACCTTTCACACGAACATCTACAATAAATTATGCGCTTCACGAATACAGGCCTGTCATGTGAACGGGAAGGACCTGGGTTGTAGCTGTTTATTTATCTGGTTTTAGTGGTTTAAATGGTTCTTAATGGTTAAGGCTCGTTTGGTTTTATTAAGTCGTATCTAAAATACCAATGCTTAAAAAGCTAGTTAGCCTCAGAGCGAACATCCACCTCCAGACTTCTTCTTCCTCCTTCGCACTGCCCCAAAAACAAGACTTTCCACCGCGGCTCGGCTTGTAAAGTTACCCCCAAAGACAACAAACGGCACGCCGGGTGCCTGTTTTGGTTAAAAGGGGTTATTCTGAACCGGACGGACTCACCTCGTGTTTGTTGTGTTATTTTATTCCCGTCTCGGTCATAGGATCGACGGCGGGGAACGCGGAGATCAGGTTCAGATGAGATCATTCACGCCACGGCTTCAATAAAACTGAGCTGGCTCTGTGTCCTGCCTCCGCTGCTGCTGTGGAGCTGTGGAGAGCGGGGCAGAAGGCACAGGCTCCGGAGGAAAGAGCGGGGGAGGGGCGCCGACAAAAGCAGCCACAGAGACACTTTTGAGTGGGATTCCTCTGCCAGGGGCGGAACTACAGGCTGCGAGGACAGGGCAGCTGCTGGGGCCGTGAAACAGAGGTGGTAACACCGCACAATCTTTTTCCAATAATTTACTTTCACTGAACAACTTAGCTTTTAAAACAAGATAAAATAATTGTCAGTCAAGTTAAAGCAAAAGCATCTGGACTCAGTTTTCAAGGCTTTAACCTTTTGTTTAAGACAAAATAAATGTGTTGCATTCACTTAGTTTAATATTTTTGATTAATAGCTTCTAGTTAATACTGTATTGTTTTACAGACTGACAATAACTGTCCCTAGAACATATTGTATTTGACCCATCCTGTTCAACGTGGTAGGTTATGATCAGGACACACTTGATGGCCTTTCATCTATGCATCCAGCTTCAGCTTCACCTTCATAATTATTCCCGCCTAGTTTTGTCCCTGCAGGGCTACCATAGATGTCTACAGGCTGTAGAAATGAAAATAAACACAAATAACATAAACTGAAACAACTCCATCGTGACATCATTAAACCTAAAGAATCAGTAAAACAAAATAAAATGTAAGGAATCTTTATAAATCCAATTTTTTATTTTGCATCATCTGCATAATGTAGGCTTATGTTTTTTATAGTTAGCAGGAAAGATGGGGCCTTCTATCATCCGATACACATTAAATAATTCAAAAATGTTTTAAAGAAACAAAAAAACAAACAAAAACATAAAAAAAAACAAAAACAACCATGTTTCAAATTTAAACAACCTCAAAGGGAGTAAACAATGAAAGATATCGTAAAAACAGCCACATTAATGCATCTGTCTTTTTAACAGGTTTTTTTGCTGCATGCTCTGCTTATATTAAAGACGTCAGACTGATTTTTACCACCAGATGGCGTTATAGCTGCAGCACTCTCTCACACAAACCTGAAAACATTTTTGATTAATGTTGATTCATCATATTTACTGTAGAAGTTTTCTGCTGCAACAGAGCAGCTTCTGATCCAGCTCCTATAGGCAAAGATGAACTCTGTTAATGAATCATGAGTACAGCAGCTAAATAGGGTTTTGGACTTATTTCTATCTACTGTAGCACATACAGCATAAACAACATACTCCTTCAACAGAAAACAAATACTTTTTCTGGAAATTGACAATAAACAGTGAACAATATCTGGTTATTTTGGAAGTTATACATGCCCTGGTGACTCTTTAAAAATCTGTTTCTTTTAGTTCTCATTTGCAGTGTATTTTTTATTGTAGTACTATATGTGGCCACTAGTCGAAATAGAGACAGTTCTTGTAGTACATCCCTGAATGACTCTCTTCAGTTTTTGGGGTTATTTACAGTACTGTTCTAATAGTTGCTTTGCAAAGGAACCACCCAGAACCAGACTCCATTTAATCTCACAATGAGCCACTGCTGACGACACTATACACTTTCAACACACTGTTATCTTTGACTTCAAGGATATTTCAAAATACAGCTCACCCACAGCTCCATGCCCTAAATGTGCCTGTACAAGATCACTGTATTGTTTTCTGATGTGTCGGTGTGAAAAAACAAGCATTTCCTTTTTCAGTTTCTGAGGATAGTACGGCTTTAAAGTAAATTCGTCCTTATCATTGAGTATCAAATAAATCAAAAATTACTATTTTCTTTACTTCTGTGTGCTACACACTTAGAAACATCCCTCCCGTGTAACAAAAATAAAAAAGTTTAAAAAATTATATACGCAAAGGGATAGTTTAGTTTACATATACACTTTTGTTATTATATTTATGACAATATCAGAGCTCTAGTGAGGAAGACCTAGGACACGCTGGAGGAACAGTGTCTCTAGGCTGGCCTGGGGATGCCTCGGCATCCGCCCGGAAAAGCTGGAGAAGGTGTCTAGGCAGTGGGAAATCTGAGCGTCTCTGTTTAGACTGCAACCCAGCCCTGAATAAGCGGAAGATGGTGGAATAATGGATGGAAAGTCTTGACAGTATACATTCAAAATATTACATTATCATTGTCTACATTAAACAGTAACTTTTGCTGTTGCTTTTAATGTCTTTGCTTTCATTTTTTCGTAGTAAGTAAACATCCCTGAAGGCTTTAGTGAAGCGGAACCTTCCTTTAGAGCAGCGCTTCCGGTCGGGGACAATTTACATCTTTCCACAAAGTTCCGTTTCGAGCATTTTCTACGCTCGGCGAATAAACGGCGAAGGAGTAGCAGAGGCTTCTAGAAAACAGCGTGCACCGGACAGTCACCGGCGAAACTTGCTGCTCTTTACAACCGGCCTTCACGTTAAACAATTTTTAAACAGAATTTATTAATCGTCACATCATGGCTAAATGGGGAGAAGGAGACCCTCGATGGATTGTGGAAGAAAGAGCCGATGCTACTAATGTCAACAATTGGCACTGGTGAGAAATGTATAAAAGGACACTGGATGTTAGCAGTCTGGCTAATGCTAACGCTAGGCTCATAATTTTGTAAAATGTATAATTATTTTGAGGTGTAATTTTTAACGTTTTGTTCACGTTATGTATTGTTTCTACACACACTTGGTTGTGCATCAATAATTATTAGTGATACATAATGACACCATATGAACAATTAATGAGCTAACCTCGTTTAAAGTTAGCTCCGGTGGCTAACTACTGTAGCTACAGCTGTGTGAAAAGAGGAGTGCTAAAAATGCATTATTACAGCACGTGTTTCGGTGCAATAACATGCCAATTACAAGCTCGTGCGAATACTTGAGTGCTATAATTACGTGTCTCGGTGACTCTATGCATTAGACAAAGACTTTTTTTGAGTTATTTATCGTCCCATTGTAGTTATTCGTTTTATGACAATTGCCGCCGCGTTTTCTAGATGTTTCTCCATGACAACCCTATATCTCCATGGAAACCCCTTCTTTCAAATTTTCGTAAACGGAGTTTATTTGCTTTGGGGCAAAATAATAATAATAATGTAATGGAAACACCTATGATTGACATAAGTACAACTTTGCTTTGTATCATTGTATTACATGGGACCACAACAACTGTCCTGCAGTCTTTTGTTTATCGTGATTTACCCCATACAGAGAAAAACGGCTCATAAAGACAAATTGTTAGTAGCATGACAGTCTCTTAAGGCACATGATCTTTTCAAATATTACATGACAACAAAATCTTTAATTTAGCCTTGTCTTGGCTCGTTTGTTTTTTAGGACCGAACGAGATGCAACAAACTGGTCATCGGACAAATTGAAAGCGCTGCTCATGGGCCTGAGCGTGGAGAACGAGGACGGAACATGTGAGATCACAGAAGTCAGCAAATGTGAAGGAGAGGCGTCGATCAACAACCGCAAGGGCAAACTTATTTTCTTCTATGAATGGAACCTGAAAGCAACTTGGACGGGTGAGTAATAAAACAGGACAACGAGTCCGTCGAAGTAACTGCAGTGAAAATAAATGTGTCGTCTGCTGAGGATAAGTCTTCATTGAACGTGTACAGCCTGATTAAACCTCCAACAGTGTTTGTAAAATACATAAAGCAATCAGTTTTTCTGATGTGGCTACAAAACGTACCTGCCTTTACAATATGAAAGAGGAAGTTATGTTGCAATACAGAAGGACAACTGTAGCACTCAGTGTGGGCCTCTGCCATTAACCAAACTTGAAACATTTTAAATAGGTGTTTTTTTTGGTTTTTGTTTTTTTTTCTTCGGCAGCTTTAAAAGGAACAGTGCATAAACTCTTACATTTGTTGCCACATGTATTTATCAGACATGGATACACATGTAAGTTTATGTCTGAGAGAGTATGAGCGCATTCCAACAGATAGATTTTATCCTCTGAGTAATTAGCTCTAGTTTTGACACTTTTAAAAGACGGTCTGTTTACAGCTCCCCCTGCTGGGATTTACAAATATTAAAGTTACATAAAGCCTTTATTCCTTTTCTAAAGCCCGCGTACATAATTGTGGTGTTACTGCACTGGTGTATTCAGAACTATTGTATGTACTTACAACTTTAAAAAGCATGTTACAACTACTATACTACGGTAGCCCTGCAGGGACATGCTGTTGTCATTGAACAAACACAGTTTAAGTGGTTGTAATGGTGTTTTTCCTTTTAAAAGAAAATAATATAAATATAAAATTTAATCAACACAATCACTTTAAATCATAAATGTCTTAAATCTTCAAACAGGAATGTAAGTCAAAACAAAACATGAGTGTGCCTCTTCTCCTGCACCGCTCAGTTTGTCCTCTGAGCATTTCAATGAACAGAAAATAGGAAAACAAAAATAGCTTTTTCCAATGTGTTTTATGTAATTCCTATTTTTTCTTATACGCTACAGGGTTGTACATATTTTACCTTTTAAGGACCCTCTATGACCATATAAGGCAACATTTCCACAACTGTAACTAAAGTACACAAAGGAAAAAGATATGCAGAAACAAGTCCTTTGTTATGTTTTTGCAGGAAACTCAAAAACAGGAGTCAAATATAAAGGATCAGTCGAAGTTCCAAATCTTTCCGACGAGAACGACATGGAAGACCTCGACGTGAGTCTGACCTTTAACCCTTAAATCGATGAATTGTTTGTGCAGTAAAATTATTTGTAAAGTTTGTTCCTGTGATCTCTGTCCAGATTTCTGTTTCGTTGAACAAAGACGAGCCTGACACGCCGCTGATGAATCTGATGAAGACAAAAGGAGCTGACAAAGTCCGTGAGGCTCTAGGAAGCTACGTCGGATTCTTGAAAACAGGTTTGTGTTAAGTTTGAGCCGCACAATATAAATTAGAATTATTATCAACACAATAAGATGGCATTTGACACTTTGTTTAAACAGTTGATCAGAGTCTCAAAAGCTTTATTTAATAGAACCCATAATTCATATCTACAATGTCTGATGGCATTTCTCAAAAGATTTAGAAAAAAATTGGTGTAAATAAAAAGTTCTACTGACATTTAAAGATGTCCCACTTATTCAGAATGGCTTTAGGCACTTAATGGCTCTGTGACACTGCTCTGTTTTTACTGTGGTAATATGTATTTAAACCTAATTATGTTTATTTATTGTTAATGTTGTACATCACCTTGGTCAATCTGTGGTTGTTGTAAGGCATTATATAAATAAATTATTGATTTATAGGCAAAGAAAAAAATTACAAATCACAAGCATGTATTTAAAGTTCATTCAATGTCCTACTACGAAACGTAATGCTCTACATCAGTGGTTCCCAAACGCATAAAAGGACATTTAGAAAGCAGGTTTTTCAGATTTTTTTGGGCTGTCTTGACATTGGGAATGGTTCTTTATAATTGCCTATACCAGGGGTCTTCAATTAAAATCAGCCGAGGTCCGCTTAACTTTCCTCAAATGAGGGATCCGGACATTTTAAATAAAAGGATATGTGTTTGAATATAATTCTTTAAAGTAAAGTCTCATTTATACCACACCTACAGCCTCTTAAACAATATGGAGATGAATGTCCACTGTATTCTGTGTTTTATCCTTTGTTAACATGAGGAGGATGTTTGAGTGTTTAGCTTTCACTAACACAGCTCACAGACAAAAGGAAAAACTACAAAATCAAAAGAGCCTAAAGCTAAAGGTCAGGACCTGGTGGTTTATTGACAACTGCCTGTAATCCTGCATATAATACCTAGTACTCCTTCATACATGTGTGAGAACATTTTAAATACAAAATCATCAAATCAAGCCAAAACATATTTGTTAAACAAATATGACAAAGATGCAGTCATAATTCATCTCTTTCTATTGTCATTCCTCTGAAAACAACAGGAACAAGGACAAATGCACTGAGCATTTCTTTAGCATTAACATTAGCTGTTGCTAATAATTAACTGTTACTGTTTAATTTGCAGTTCATCATAAAACAAAATTTAGAATAGAAAGATTTATTTCTTGTGTTTTCACGGTTTGGGGTAACATTTTAATTACCCGTAATTAATGTTTCAATGGATTTCACACAGAAACTGACACAACTTAAGGAAGACTTAACCTGTGTCACTCATCTCCAAACCCTCCTTTCACACCTTTTCTGTTTTTACTCACCCATATGAACATGTGTTGGGTTCAAATGAACGTGAATAGCGTGAGCTAATTACTCGCGTTGTTTGTAAATTTGGTCAAATATGCGACAGACAAGTCAATACTTAACGACAGAATAAAGAAGTTGACAGACGAATGTACAACTCACCACATTATTAGATGTCCTCACTTTCCTCTGAGTCTTTTTAATTCTGACATAAAAACTGTCCAGTCCTGGTTCAGTTATGGATTAAATCTGATTATCAAAGCAGCCTGGACTGGAGGATAATGTGCTGTTGTTCAGCTTTGACTCTGACACTGAGCTTAGGAGCTGAATAAACTAAAATAAACGTTCCCTCTCCGTCCATAACGTCAGTGAATGTTCGTTATGTTTTGCCAAGGCTCAACTTTTAGATTTTAGTCGTTTCTAACGCATTATCAGGCTACGCTAAACATGTTGAATTTGCAGCTGCTCTGTCCATACCAACCATAGTAACCTGAGGACATGCGCGTGTAGACCTAGCCTTCCTAGAAGTGCCGGTTCAAAAATATGTTTTACACAATGAGTTTGTAATTATGAATAATGTCTTACGGTCCAGATCAAAGCCTCTCGGGGTCTGGATCCGGACCCCTCAGGAGCTTTTGGTCTTAAACCAGGGGCCAACAGGGGGCAGCACCTCAGACTCCTCTTTGTGATCTTAGAACATGTTCTTATATGGGCAGTACCTTTTTAAACTTGGTTACTTATGGAAGGTGTTTCTCTAAAGCAAGAACCAAGTTAAAAAAAATTGAATAAAATTACAAATGGAGGGTCAAAATACTTAAGTCTGAGTTTGCTTCTGGGACATTATAATTGGTGTTTAATAGAGAAGACTTTGAATTGATTTGAATGTGTTTTTGTTCCAGAATTTACACAGGGAATGATCCTGCCCACAGCGAACGGCGTGGCCAAACCTCAGTCACAGTCCAAAGCCAAGACAGATAAAACTCAGGTTTGTTTTCACTCTTTAGTTTTTTAATTATCCACAATAATAGACACTACATTTGCTGACATCGCTGCAGAGCTGTTCTCACTTGAGTTTGATTCTATTTTACAGATTTCGTCTCCAGGCAGCACCGCACCTCCGATCAACACTGGTGTAAAGATCCCCACCTGTAAATTCAGCCTGAGAGACATGTTCCTCACTTCGCCGCCTGAGCTCTACAGAGTCTTCTTAAACCAGGAGGTGAGCAGCAGTCATTAGTCTCAGGACAAGACAGTTTGGAACAAGCCCCTGAAGGGAAAAAAATACACTGTAGAAAGACCTAGAGAGACAACAAATGCAGTGGTTTTATTTCATGAAGCAAGGGGCTACAATCAAAAAGAGTGCAAATGAAGCTGTTGTTTCTACGTCTTCAAGCTAAAATGCAGACCTTCCCTGGTTTCTTTCTAAAAATATCATACAAAGAAAGTTACAAAAGATTGGAAAATGCGACTCTAAAATGGGACTGGCTTCTCTTCTCTCAGTGGTTCTGTGTAATTCATTTGTAAATGCAGATCAGACTCATTTCAAATCAACGGGCCTCATTCATAGAGCCTTTTTTGCAGAAACTTTTTACTAATGTTTGACATTCACAAACGGTTTCTTAACTGAGAAAAGTTCTTCTAAAAAAATTAATCTCAAAAAATACATATTGCAGCTTTGAAAGTATCATTGTTCTTTAAAATGATCAGAATTACATTACAACAAAATATTGAAAATAAACCATGATTGTGAACTAAACAATTTGATAAATTATTTATTTTTTGAAAAAATAGCACATAACAATACTGAATAATAGAATGGACTGTGCATAAACCACAACACACTTGTATAAGCTTGTCTCTGCAGCAGCTCCTCTGTTTGGTCTCTTCTGTCTGGACTCTGGACCTGTCTCCTCTGTTTGAGAAGGAGCTTTGTTCGAAAACATCCATGAATGAGGCCTAGTGTTTCCTGCAGCACTCTATAGTTAATATAGTTTTAACCATTAAGACTACAGTGTTAACTTACTGAGGCTTTAAAAGTGTATAAATGACATGAAAGTTTAAATCCCTGTCACAATTTTCTGCAAGAAACACTGAAAAGAATTACAAAAGATGACCACGCTGCGGTTTTTGTCTGTCACCTGATTATCTGACTTTAGTCTAACTTCACCTGTTATTACTGTTCCACTGTTTCAGTCGCAACAGAGCAGTGCCAGAATGGTACAGTTATACTTATTTTGGGACTTTTTGTTTCCCAGTTGACGATGTAAAGCTCAAAATACTGAAACTTTCTGTACTGCTTGTTGGAAACGGGGCTTTGATAATTTGATACATATGAATTTATTGGTCTCTTGTTGTGTTCAGATGGTGCAGGCGTTCACACGAGCACCCGCCTCAGTCGACGGAGAGAGAGGCGGGAAGTTTCGGCTGCTAGAAGGAAACGTTTACGGTGAATTCATAGAGCTGGTAAGGCTTTTTACAACATGAAAACATTTGAATTTTCCAAACATTTGATGGAATATTCTCCTTCTCTTCTTCTCGACAGGTCCCTGATGAGAAAATAGTGATGAGGTGGCGGTTTAACAACTGGCCCTGCGGTACGTTCAGGCTGAGGTTACACTCTTGAACTGAGTTTAACACTACTTCTCCACTAGCTTTTTTTTCAAAGGTCCATCTTTTGTAAAAACTAGTGGAAAAATGATGAAATTACTGACTTGATAAGCAACTGCTCCCCCTTGTGGTTAAATAAACTATAGTTATGAATCACAAAAGGCACGTACCAGAATGAATGCACAGGACCAAATATAGTCAGACTTCCCCAACCAAATTAATATGTATTAAACTCACTTTTTTTTTTTTTTTACTGTTTTATTAAATTGGAAAAAGTTTGAGCGAAAATACTGAAAACCCACACCTGCATTTGTTTTAAAAACACATCCTCCATCAGAAAAGTCTCACTCAGTCAAACTTCATATAAACTCAACACCGTCACAGCGGTTTATGACGTCAGACTCAGGTTTGACAGAAATCCTGTGATTACTACAAATTCTACAGTGTTCTAACGTAAAGTAAATCAAAAAACGTTTTGTGAAAGTGCCCCTCATTTAAAGTGACAGACTATAAATAAATTAGACAATTGAGACCAACCATAGCCTAAAACGTTAATGTTAATACAGTTATATGAAATGTTCTAGTCCAAGACGAAGGCTACGCTACGTCCTTCTGTAAGTCCACCCAATGAGTTTACCAGTGTGTGCTCTTTAGCTCCACTTTGCAGAATAGGTGATAGAGAACATTTATATCATTCTAAATTGATTTTGTATTGGTTAATCAGCAGAAGGGATGATAAACTCGCAGGCCGCAGACCTCAATATTTTTTACCAGTTTGTTAGAAGAAGAAACCGAAAAGGTTACTACAATGCTGTTAGGGATAGTACAGCTTTAAATGACACCACACAGTTACACATCAATAATACATTGATCCTGATGCAGTCTTGTGTGTGTTTTTCCTCCAGAACACTATGCCACCATTTCGCTGAGCTTCGTGGACCGGAGTAGCGAGACGGAGCTGAAGGTGGAGTGCAGAGGCGTCCCGGACAACGAGGAGGAGCGGACAAAGGACGGCTGGAAGAGATACTACTTCGAAGCCATCAAACAGACTTTCGGTTACGGAGCGCGGCTTTACTGACAGCCTCTCCAATACACGCCTCTTTTTCTCTGAATTTTCCTGGATTTTAAAACCTTACCTTGCCCACCCCCCCCTTTTTCTTTATCTATGTCACAGGAATGTCCCGCTTAAACTCACAACAGAGTCTCAAAAAAAGAAAGAAAATAAAGGGAAGGGGTGGGTGGACTGGTGAGGCCAGTCTGTCGTCCGTCTGTGTAAATGTTTTAATTTGTATTTAAGAGCGCTCTCGTCAGTATTCGGTGGAAAATGGAAATTAAGAATAAAAAGAAGAGTCTTATTGAAACCACTCAAACAAATTGGCTTCTTCTCCCACATTTGTAATTAATGCAAAGACAATAAATGTTTGTTTTGTTTTATTTGAGCATATGTTGCTTTGAAAAATGAATGTTTTTTTTTTTGTATATTACTCTCGTCTAACTGTAGTGACGACACTTTATGCATGTTCCCTTTGGGTCTGACAGACGGACGATTTTCACGTTTAATTTAAAAGATGGGTTGTGTGGAAAACCTGTGGATAACTGTCTATTGCCTCCATTACATAAAATTTAGTTTGGCTGCTGTTAGAGCTAAAAGAAAAAAAAAACTCACCAGCGCAACATTGTTTCGTATATTTCTGAAAAAATAGTTTTCAAAAACATACACAGGAAGCAGAGATATTTACATTCATGAAAGCCCTGTATATAATAATTTTTCAGGCTCATTGGGTCAAAGTCTTAAAAGAAAGTTTGAAAATCTAAATGACTAATGTTTGAGATACCAAAAATAAGTTATATTTTGGAAAATATATACGTCATGGGAAAAGTTACAGAGAAGTCATTTGAGGAAGTCTGTGAGCCCTGCTCTGAGGCGTTCAGGGGAAAAAGCCTGCTGAGTTTAAAATGTTAATCTGTTTGTAGAAGCTCCAGAAATGTAATGGTTTCTGTGGGAAACACTGAACTCCTTAAAGGAAAGCCACGGTTCTTGATTTGAATGAGTCTTCACAGCCTTTAAAGCGTTAGATCCGGACGTTCTAACTAATATGAAACTTTACATTGAGCAAGTAACTTTACATTTTCATAATTATTTATCAGCTTTGTTAAGAACTATATTCTAAACGTATTCCTACAACTAAGCTTAACTTCCAAAATAAAAGCTGCTTTATTGTGAAAAAAAAATAAAGAAAAAGCTACATAAATCTGCTTAAAGTAATATACAGTGATTATTTTTGGATATGTTTTATTTGCAGTTCATAATTCAATTGTTTCCAGTTCTAAAAAAGAGGGACCCTTTTTAAATTTATTTAAATTATGATCATTATTTACCAAAAGTATAACAAAAGGAATATTCATTTCTAGTTTTCTTTCTTTCTCTACAAACAGCAGCCACATTATCCACCTTTTTTAATCATTCATATTTTAAAGCTTATTGTTTGGCCTTTACTTGATTATAGAAAGTATGTGAGGGAAATAAAGGTAAACAAAGGTCCAGAGCTGGAATCAAACCCGGGTCTCCCAAGTATGCGCGGATGTGGTATGCGCTCTACTGAGTAATCTATCAGAGTTAAAAGTCACCAGGACACTTCTATAGATCCTGAGCTAAAAGACTTAAAACACAGACAAATGTTAGAAAACAGAGGTAATAGACTTTTTTCCACACAACCTCATTTATGAAATCTAACTCTTGAGTCACTCTGAGGTTTCCCACAGCAGCCGAGAAGAACTGTACGCACAATTTAGTTTCATAACGACCAGATCTCATGCCTCTTTTTGAGCCGAACCTCATGAATCATATTTCTGCGTAAGAAACGGGACACAACTCTTACAGGGAACTATGGTAGCAGCAGAACTTACGGCTGTATTCAGCTTCAAAAAGTGTACATTCAATATTTATTCCATTTGTTCACACTGTACAAAGAATATTAGTTTAATGGAATAAATCAAACCATGTCTGCTTTTGTTTGTTTTTTTATTTGTGTGTCTTTTTTTCCTCACATTAAATTTTTGAAATCACAAAAAAAATATATATTCAAGCTTATTTATTTATACAAATGTTTTCTTTCTTTAAAACCAATATTTACAAGTGCTATAAAAGCTAAACGCAAAACAAAATTTAGCAAAACAAGCACTTCATTTAGTTTTAAAGAGCACCGTGGTTTACATTATACATCTTGTTCCAAAAAAGAACAAAAATCAAAAACAAAGCATGTCTTAATTTGGGTTTCTTTCAGACAAAATTCATTCTAAAACAAGATGTAAAGTGTCTAAAAGTAGCTGGAATTTCATCTACCTTACCTTAAATTCAACCACATCACATTTCTTTTTAACAAACGTAAAAAGTCCAAACAAAAAGTTCAAATTTAACAAAATTATATCAACATTTAAAAACTACAAAAAAACTGAACAAAGTATTTTTAGTTTTAGTCCAAAAAACTAAAAGTAAAGAGCAAAAATGTAGCTTAAACGTAAATTCAAAGGCATCTAGGCATGTTCTTAAGGGTTATTAAACTTAAATAAAAAAACATTGGTTTATGTTGAGTGGAAAAATGCAAACAGACAATGATAGAGGTTGCTGGCTTTGGTCAAAAACAGTCACAAACAAATGAACAGCTCTGACTCCTGAAAGAAAAACAGGACAGGAAGTGAGTCACATGTTTAAGAAATGGTTAAAATGACAGCTCTAAAGAAAAATAAGATGTTAATAATGTAAATATTCATGCTTCAGGACGTTTAGTTCAAATAATCACACTCAATGTTTTAATATATAAAGCTAAAAATATGTTTGAGGATCGCTTTTTAGGAGTTCAAGTCTCTTAGGGTCTTGTTCCCGGTGAAGCAAGAGACAGGACTCGACTGTAAGAAGATAAAAAAAATAAAAAGACTAGTACTCACACTGGAGCTGGAGTCGTTGTGGAAAGAGTCTAAACTTTGTCTCGGGGCCTTTTCTTTCACTTCAACCGATTTCTTCACCGTGATCTCATGTTGGGACGTCCTGAAAAACAACAGGAATAATATCTTTGAACAACTTAAAGAGTGGTAAATATCTGTATTTTTGTCCAAACTGAAAAAAGTTCACCTGTACAGCGGCCATATGCTCATGTTTTTGGGGTCTTTCTGTTGAGTCGCAGACGTTCGCTCCAACACATCCTTCAAGAAGTGGAACAGTCTTTCGGATTCAACACACTGCCTCCTGCATTAATCAGACACAACTTTAAAACCACACATCAACCTCAAATGATCAAATAGGACCACTTTATTTTGGAAATAGTCAAAAACGCATTTGTCAAAAGTACGTCAAAAACCATTAAAGTAATGATTCCTACAATAATACCACATCTTTTTATTCTTACTGAGCAGTTCTTTCTCTTAAATACCTCGATGGATGTTCAGCCTGGCTTCCTGTTACATAGTGACATAGATCAGTAACACAAAGAGTTGCTAAGGAAGACATGAGTCTCAACGAGGCAGCATTTTGGACTTTAGTTTGGCCAAAACATATCAATAATCAGATCAGAATAGGTTTAAGAGTCATATAAGGAAACAGTTAAGGATCAAAAGTGGACAGTGACAAAAGAAAAAAAAACTAATTATGAGTCTGTAGAGTTGTCAGGAAATGGCAGATTACAAATGAAAGTATAAACAGTGTTGGACTTACTCACATGTGAGCGAGCGACACGACGGTGCTGAACTTGGACTGAGTTATTAAACAGGTTTTTGTCAAAAGAGACTTGAGGAATATCTCCAAAGCTCGCGCTGGTCTCTGTAGTTCAGGATTTAACATTGCACTTAAACATCTACAGTGTCTCCGAAGACAACGAGCAGTATTTACGGCAAAAACTGCGTTATAAATCACAATCTGTATTGAAGAAGGATGATGAGTGAGAGGTTTAGAGCTTTCACCGGAAATAAATGTTACATGTTACATTAATGTTTCATGTGCAACCAACGGGTCAAAGTGAAGTGGGTCAGGGGCCCTTTCCTTCAAAGCCATTTCCACTAGAAACCCTGACTTTAAATCATAAACAGCAGGAGTCTAACTTTCTTTACAAACATAAGACAAATGCATTTTTCTATTAAAGTTAAACGTGTAAAATTAAAACTTAACCCTCAAAAAAATCTAGAAACGAGAGAAAACAGAATAGAAATGAGTAGCTGTAGTTTTCCTTATTAAACGTTATGAGAGCATCTGTTTTGTTCATTCACAATACAAATAAAAAGTACACAGCTCTAGTATCTGTTCTAGGTTTATATGAACACTTAGAAAAAGTCAAAGCTATTTTAAAGAATGTGTCTAATCTGGAAAGTGTCTCTGGAAGGATACAGATGATGACTGGAACAGCCATCGCGATCCTTCCCACCTCCGTGTCTTTCTGCATGATCTTTTTAATCCGACTCTGGACAAAAAACAAAAAACAAAACCAGATCTGTCAGTCAGAGCCTCGGATCGTCCACACGAGTCTCTCCTTCTTCTTTACCCGCGGATCCTCTCACCTCTTCAGCCCCAAACACGGCTCTGGTTCTGGGTTAAAGAAAGCAGGACTCACCGGTGGGAAGCGTACACTGTATCTCCGTTTGTGTCCGGGCATTTTCCAGCTTTTATTCGGCGTCGTTCGCACAACTTTTTCATGTTTTTACCGCGAAGCTCCGCCGCTGCGTCCATTTGTTTACCATCAACTGGAATTAAAAGCTGCCGAAGAGAAAAAAACAGCACCACTTCCTCTTGAGGTCACTGACCCCTGACCTCTGCTGTGACGTCAACACACGCAGAAAAAAACAACTGAGATTTAAACAGACAATTATTTACGTGACCCTTTCAGTTTTATGTCAGAGAAATGCACTTTAAGGATTTTACAAGATTGAATTTGACATCTGCCTTTCCTTTTTTGTAAAAACATAAAATAAATGTTACACCAAAATATATTATAGTTTGACCCAGAAAGTAATGAGTAATAAAAAGAGTGAGCTATTATTTAAACTTAACTTAATACTGATGTGGTCCCGGGACGTAATGATGGACTGTTGGTCAGTGACTGTCCTGGACACCTCTGTCTGTCCTGGGACTGGATCCACCTTCATTATTTTTACAGACAGGATTTCTAGGCAGAGCCGAGGACCACAGGATCTGGTCTCTGCTTTTTGCAGATGATGTTGTCCTGTTGGGTTCATCAAGCCAGGGCCTTCAGCTGCACTGGGACGGTTTGCAGCTGAGGGTAAAGCGGCTGGGATGAGGATCAGCACCTTCAAGTCTGAGACCATTGTTCTGTCGGAAAAAGGTAACTTGTCTCCTTCAGGTTGGTGTAGAAGCTGCCTCAAGTGGAGGAGTTCAAGTATTTTGGCGTCTTGTTCACGAGTGAGGGAAAGAAGGAGGGAGCGGGAGACACATTTTGGAAAAGGCATACAATCTCTGTGCTGTGATTGGTCAAACACAGTCATGTGACCGAGCCACATCAGAATCTATTGAACCTATAAAAAGTCCTTGGGAAACAAAACAGAAGATGCTTTGAGAAAAATCAGAGCAGCAGCAAAAAAGCTACGTGTTGCTTTTACTCATTTATGTGCAGTGAGATATGTCTTGTTTGGTCGTTACAAACCCTTTGTGTAAAAGTGTTTGATCAAAACATATTTCCAAAATTTTATATTGTCATAAAATCCTGCTTCAAATACAGAGCCAGTTCAGGAGCTAAAGGAATTATACGGAGCCCCTCTGGTCTCACTATGTAAAAAAAATATATATGTAACTAAGTCGTGGCCACGACTTAGCTTAACTCGTGGCCACGAGTTAAGCTAAGTCGTGGCCACGAGATAAGTAAATATGAAAGCATGCACGCTAACTCTGCCGCCCATAAGGCTCATACATACAGCCAGATGGACCTAAGCCTACAACGCCCTCTGCTGACGTTTTATCGTAGGCTACACAGACATGCTTTTCCAAAATGTCAAAGACTTCAATAATTAATAAACCAGTCTGCACACTAATATAGACTATCTTAAAATCACAATCAGAAATACTTTATTGATCTTTATTGATATTGATAACCTTTGTTATTTAAATGGACCCTGTACTGTAGTGCAATGTAATACTTCACATTCTGTGCAATATTATCTGTTTTAATATTCAGTGTAATATAGTTTGCTGCAGTTCTGCGTCTATTTATTTACTAGTACTGTTCATCACAATCAATTCAATTCTGTTAATACAGTAATGTAAATCTTGTAGGCTGCATATCCATGGTCCTTTATAACTCTTCTTCATATTTTATAGCATATATTTATTTAGCATATACTTTTACATGTGTATAGGCTACTTGTTTATTTACCAACTTATATTATTATTTATATTTCTTTAAATGTCTTGATGTGCACATCAACTGTGACACAACAATTGTCCCCTGGGTTATCGATATCAATAAAGATCAATAAAGTATTTCTGATTGTGATTTTAAGATAGTCTATATTAGTGTGCAGACTGGTTTATTAATTATTGAAGTCTTTGACATTTTGGAAAAGCATGTCTGTGTAGCCTACGATAAAACGTCAGCAGAGGGCGTTCTAGGCTTAGGTCCATCTGGCTGTATGTATGAGCCTTATGGGTGGCAGAGTTAGCGTGCATGCTTTCATATTTACTTATCTCGTGGCCACGACTTAGCGTATCTCGTGGCCACGACTTAGCGTATCTCGTGGCCACGACTTAGCTTAACTCATGGCCACGACTTAGCGTATCTCGTGGCCACGACTTAGCGTATCTCGTGGCCACGACTTAGCTTAACTCGTGGCCACGAGTTAGCGTATCTCGTGGCCACGACTTAGTTACATATATTTTTTTTTTTTTTACATAGTGAGACCAGAGGGGCTCCGTAGAATTACAATCTTGTGAGAAAAATATTTGAGAAAAAAGCTGCACCAGGAACAGTTTTGAGATTTTGTAGACTTTTATTTGAACCAAATAAGGCTCTGGTGTAACTAAAGCAAATAACTTAATGGATTAAAGTTGAAGAAATTTTATTTAAATAAGGTTTGCAAAAACAAATTGGCGTAAAAGAACAAAACTTGGCACACATATAGAACATGTCAAAAACAGAAGAAAATATAAAAAAACATAACAGGAAGTTGGCCACTTTGGTTTGAAGACAAATGAGGAGGAACTGCCCCAAGATGCATCTTAAAACTACACACTGCCCCTTTAACCACAGCTACAGTTTACATTTGGATCCTGTGAAGACGGATTTACATTTTTTTTCCTTCTTTTGTAGATTTTCTCTCACTCTGACTTCTTTGGTGCTCTTTTTGTTTTTGATTTTTGGGCCTGGACGCCTCACGCTGCTTCTGTTTAGCATGGGAAAGCAGATTAAAGGAGGTGGGGGTAAAGAATATCAGCTGCTCCTTGGTGTGAAGACGGTAGTTCTGCGTGAAACATTTAGCAGATTTTAACGACTTCCCACACTGGTCACATAAATACTGTTGTACGTACTAATGTTTAAGCTGACGGACAGTTTTAAAAGCTTTCCCACACTGGTCGCAGATGTGAGGCTGAGCTGTCGAGATCTCTTTAGATCTAAAAGCTTTTCCACATTCGTCACAGCGATGACATTTCTCTCCCTTATGAATGAGCTGGTGTCTTTTTAAGGAACTCATTACAGAAAAAAACATTTACCACATTTGTTGCAGCTGAATGTTTTCTCTCCTGTGTGTACGAGCATGTGTATTTTTAATCCACTCATGTGCTTAAATAACTTTCCACACTGGTCACAGGAGAACGGCCTTTCTCCTGTGTGAACACGCTGATGGCTAATGAGATACTGCACTGTTGTAAATCTCTTCTCACACTGGTCACAGGAGAAGAGTTTTTCCCCTGGGTGAAGCCTCTGATGCACTTTTAGACTTGATTCACAGCTAAACAACTTCCCACACTGGCTGCAAGTGGAACGGATGCTCTATAGAGTGAGTGAGCTAGTGTTTTTTTTAGATTTGACAGGAAATTAAAAGTCTGTCCACACTGCTTACACTTGAATGAGCCAAGGAGTCGTGCAAGCTTAAATTTTTGGGACATTATTAGCATCTTCCTGTTGAAAAAGACAAAGCGTGAGTGACTGGCGCATGTGAAAATTGATCAAATATAGATTATAAGGAAAAAATAGTGCTGAGAAATATGTCAATTTGACTTCTATCCCACTTACTTAATACTACAGGGATGGGCACAAATATTCAAATATTTATATATATATATTCAAAATATATTCAATAAATAAAAACACTATTAAAATTTTGCTGCCCACCCGCCGGTCGAAGGATGGCTGCAACCAATAAACACTTTACAGTCTTCTTTATGTTTCCATTATATTTAAAACTTAATTTTGTTCAGGTCAGTTTTAATCTCAGTTACCATTAGTTATAGGTCTTTATCTGTAACTCTAAGTGGTCTCATTCGCAGATATGATAAATTTTAACTCAGTTGATGCAAACATAATAATAATTTATATAGATCAGAACTAGTTTCTCATGATCTATTGTCACATGCTTTTAGAAATTCTTTACATTTACAATTTCTTTCATATTACCTTTTTAAATGATCTAATTAGAATACTCTCAGAATATTGTTCTATTTACTTCAGTTTTTTCAAATTAATTTCTTAAATTAAAAATAAATACAATTTTTCTCGTACTTTAAATTTCTTAATCACCCATAGGCCAGACCCATCCTTCTGAGTGTGACCCAGTAACCAGTAACAAAGCTCTGTGTAAATTTGGCTTTATTTATGTTTAAAATCCATTCACATGAACATTTCTTTAGGATTTTGTGCAATGTTCACCCAGGGTTTGGCAAAAAAAATGAAAAAAATAAAATAAAAGATTCTATTCTGTTTAAAAGGACAGACTATTGTGTTCGTCCTCCTAGTTCTCACAATAATTAATAATCCAAATACATCTCAACATTCCAATCAATAAATCTTCCAAACAAAAAAAAAAAACTTCAAATAGTGACTAAAACCCAGCGAGCAACTTGGCATATGCTCTTAAACTATAACAATTTACCTTATTAGTTTAACAATTAACTTTTTATTCATTTATGTTTCATTAACTTTAAATTTCTTAAATAAAACACATCTACAATCATCTAAGATTGTTTTAACCGTTTTAACATATAGATATAGATCACTTCCTGCTCTCGGACGAGACGGACCTCTCTTCCTGCTCCTCCTGTCTTCATAAACAGACTGACAATTTCATCTTTTTGTACTTTTCCACTTGGACATTGATCTGGCATAACCTCATTCACAAGTGGCTTGGGTCCTGTCCAGCTCGATGCCTGACCTGACATTGCCTTTTGGTCTGTGTTTCACATTGAATGGGGGCGTTGTGTTCTTTAAAACGAAACTAAATCAGTTTAAGTTGAATGTGGCGAGTAGTGTGGGGAGTGCATGAATGTTTGTCAAATGTAAGTGTTGTAAGATGAAGACAAATGTGCAGCGGACCAAGACCACACCTGAGGACCCGCCCACTTAACACAAGACAACCCTCTTTAAGGGAAAACACAAGAGGTGTGTCGTCACAAAATAACATTTAGAAACAATATAGATTTTATAAAGTGACTCTCTTACATGAACTAAATACTCTGAGTGATTACAGGCATTCATTTGTATCAGTAATTATAAAGAGAGCAAAATTAAAGTTTACAATATGACCTTATGACCTCTTTCAGGATGCACACGTAGGCTTTAGCTAATGCTTGTATTGATTCTCGAGCCCCTCACTGACAGCACACAGTCAGTCCCATTAAACCAAACCATCTTGTTTATGCAGAATCTGTTTTTATTTTTCCCTCTGGTTGTTAATGACCCTTAATTTCTTTCTCGTGTTTATTACATCCAATCTCATGGTGCAATCTTGTTTAATAGTCTGTGTTAATCTAACGCTTGAAAGTTAATGACAGGTTAATTTCCCTGGGTATTTAGTTTTATTCGTCTCTGTCGTTTGCTGTGGTGTTGTCTTCACTCTGAAATCTTGATGATCTGTTTTCCAATGTTGCCTCCTTTCATCATAGAACAGAATGCAACTGCAGGAAGAAATATAAACATGAAACACAAAAAAACAAACGTAGTGTCATTTCATAACCTCTCAATGTTTAAACTAATGTCCATCTTCAATATTCTTACTTGATTTGAAGCATTTCTTGCTGATTCCAATTATAATTAATAACAGAAGCTGAAGATACACTTTCCTTAAAAGGGCACAGAATGAAACTAAAAAGCAAACTTATAAAAGGTTTGTGGTGAAGGAGGAAGCACAGAGTTGTCTGTGATTCAAAAATCCAGTTCTTTTAATTTTTAGCTTCCTGCTATTGTTTCTAATCAAATTTTTTTTTTTTTTTTTTTTTTTTTTTTGAAAAAGGTGGCAAACCTTACAATAAATAACATTCATTAAAATTATATTTGAGACCTTTTCTGTTTTGTCTGTTTGTAAAGTACATACAATCAAAGTGCATTAACCATTTATATGAACGGGGTGCTTGCTGGGCGTTTGAACACTCACATGAAGCAAATAACAATAAATCTAGAATAAAAACAACAATAGGGACAGGAAAATAGCGTTGTGTATGGCTGGGGGATATAAATGTGATCCATTTATTCCAGATTTGATTAAATTTGTCTCTTTGGATTCGTAGAGAGTATGTAATTTTTCCTTCATTCATTTTCAGGGGTAACAGGTGACCGGAGCCTATCCCAGGAACTTTGAGCCTGAGGCAGGGTTCACTCTGGACAACAGCCAGTTAGTCACAGGGCATTTAGACAGTGACCGACATTCATTCACCAGGGACACTTTAGATTTGTCAATTGAGCTATACATGAACGTGTTTGGACGGTGGGAGGAACCGGAGTACCAGGAGAGACCCAACGGTAACACGTGGAGGACATGCAGACTCTTCACAGAAGGACCGGAGTTGGTCAAGGATGTTCGAGTCGGCTGGGAGTGCTAACAACTCGGCCACCGTGCAGCCCATAAAAGTTTGTCAATAAATAAAAAAATCAGTTGCAACATATCATGGTTAATCATTTGCAACACTTACCTCCCATGTTTTCAATCCCATTCACCACGGTTTCCAAAACCTGGAAAATGCAGGAGAAATGACGGCATAAAGACATAAAGTAATGTAAGTAAAGTAAGTAAGTATCATCTGTTTCCTCCTCACCTTGATTTGTCCAGATTTGATTAACTGACTGAGCTCGAAGAGGCCTGCTTCGGCTTTGTCCATGTAGTTCAGCACCATGAACCTCTCCCGTGTGATGTTGTTCCTCTCAAGTGTCTGCTGTGTCTCTTCGCTCAGCGGCGGAGGATACGGCACGTCCTTGTTGTACTGAGATATCTGGCCGCACAAAATCACGTGGCCATCTTTGTTCATCTGTGGATCAGAAAAGAGCAGGAGGAGGGTCATGGATGGATTAGATTGCAGAGATGATATCAAGAGAAAGGCACTGGATTTTATAAAGAGAAATAACACTGTGAGGAAACAAAACTGGTGGTTTCCTCCGGGTCCTTACTTACAAAAGAGAATTGGATTGAGTGATGCATGATATATATATACATACAGTGGAAAAAATGACTTACACCTGTTGACTATAACCAGAAAAGTTTAATACAATTTGGAAAGACCGGCTGATTAAGACCATTAAGATCAGACTGAGTCTGAAACACCCACTCAGAAGAGTAGCCTTGGTTACCGCTGTTGATTTAGTTTTTTTTTTGTTCTGATAATATTTAAAACAAAAAAGAAAGTTATAAGACAATAATAACAGAATGCATGAGACTTAAAGTGATTACTTGTAATGTTTTTGTCTTGCAGAATCAACAAAAACAGAACTGATCTGTGTCATGTGGTTCACTGTACCTGGGATATAACAGAGTCGCTGATGGCTCCTCCCACATTGTCAAAGTAGACGTGGATGCCTTCGGGGCAGCACTGTCTGAGTCGAGCAGAGACGTCTTCTTGGCGATAGTTGATGGCTGCAGTGAAGCCCAAGTCTTCCACTAAAGCTTTACACTTGTCTGCAGAGCCACAGATCCCAACAACCCTCACACAACCATCCAGACGCCCAATCTGAGCACAAAGAGCACACAAACCAAGAAAAGGACATTAGGGACTGAGTAGCCTCCCATCCTAATTATTTTTTCTACAATTTTTTTAATTTACAAGAGGTGGAAGAAATGGAGGCAGATTAAACTACCTCTGAATGTAACTGAATAATAATGATTATAAGCAAATAATCGGAATTGAGGGGTAGTACCAACATACACAGAATAAACGGCCTCTGGGCTGACACAAACATACAACCACTAAGGCTGTGGAAGTCATTTTCAATTGCAGTTTGGTTCAAGACCCACTTCAGTCCGCTAAGAAAGTGATTGGGTCTGGCTTGGCAGGCTGAAGACTGGAGAACAGGCTCCGATCATGATAAAAAAAAAAAAAAACAATGCATGATTTATTGGGATAAGACACAACAGAAGAATCTAAATCTGTTTAATTTAATCTTAAACCTGTTTAATTCCATCTTAAACTTGTTCAAGTCTATTTCAAACCTATAATTTAGTAAATTCTCTTCAATTTCTGCCACTTTGCCTCAGTTTACCCCATTTAGTCTCTTTTAACAGCGGCATTGTTCCCTATTATAGATCTTTAGAATAGTTAAGTGCTTTTTGTCTCCGATTAATGTGGCAAAAATATCACCTACTCTAGCCACATAAAACTGCATGTTTGACACCTTTGTTTGAAATGTTTCTTAAATATATATTTAGGGCGGGGTTTACAAGAGGAATGTTAACCAATCAGAAAAACGCCGGACGTGACGTGAAGAAATGCAAAACCACACAGTCGGTTGTCAACAAGAAAGCCACGTTAGTGCCGCTAGTTAACATGGCCAGCAGTAGAGCGGACACCAGAGCAGTTTCATCGTTTTGAGACTTTGCTGTTTATTCTAAAAAAAGAATCACAGTTCATTGGATTTCATCTCCACAATAATAATAATAATAATAAATATATAACGGTAGGATCTTTACCTGTCCCGCTATAGACCCACAGGCCCCGGCCGCTCCACTAACCACCATGGTTTGACCTTTTGTCACGTGACCTTTCTCCCGGACTCCCAGCAGACTTGTGAGGCCCGTCATCCCAACGGCCCCCAGGAAGAAGGACAAGTGTCCGTCGACCAACTGTGGATCCCGCTGCAACACAAACAATACAGGATTTTTTACAGATATCGTGAGGGTGTGAAAATATTGTAATTCAGCTCAGCTCAGCTCACTTTACTCTTAATTTTCAACATTATTTATAAATGTAGTTCTGTGCCTGATTTTTGATACTGCGATTGCAAAAAAGTTGAAATATGTTGTACAGCCCTAATGGGAACTGTGTTTTAGTTGGACTTCAACAGGTTTTAGTAGGATTTAAACATGTTTCTATTGGATTTGAACAGGTTTTAGTTGGATTTGAACCTGTTTGTGTAAAAGTGCTGCTGTTGGGTTCACAAACAATACATCTCATCTCTGAAGCTGAGGGCTGGGGTGCACGTGGCAGAGTGGTTAGCACTCCTGCCTCACAGCAAAAAGGTCGTGAGGCGACTCAAATATTCACAGCCATCTCCGGTCTTTCTGTGAGGAGTCTGCATGTCCTCCGCGTGTTATCGTGGGTTCTCTACTGGACATGCCTCTAATTTCATTCTAACTCTTGACCAAATGGGACTTCACACATTCAATCTTTCTCTAAAGTTATATTTTAGAGCTCTAATAAACACGGCACACCTTCTGTAATCCTGCTCCTGGTAAAACCGCGTGCGTTTGCCAGGGCCAGTTGAGGGAAGTGAGCACGTCTCCCTCGGAGCAGGAGCTGCAGCGGCTGGACTCGACCACACCGACACCACCTCCGTCCACGCTCTCAGACAGTTGCCACGGACGGAGGTACTCGGCCCCGGTGTCCTCGTTCATCCTACATCTCTGAGGAAGAACAATCAGAAGTGTTCACAGAAGCCCACATCCATCATCTCTCTATATTAGATAACTTATCTGTCTAAGATATATTTGTTAATTATCTTTAATAACATATGATAGGTAAAATAGATCTAGTTTTCCAATTACTACTTCTATTGAGTGAGCTGAATGGATTTGCTCGAGCCTCCCTACACGACCATGATCACCAGTCAATAGGCCTACATTATAGGACCTTGAAGTTGAAAATAGAGATGTCACAAGAGAATTTTTTTGAAACAAGAAATGGGGATGCGAAAGCTGGAGTTGCACAAGCTTTAAGACAGAGACAGGAGTCACAGAAGAAGATGGTCTACAGAAAGAAGTCTAATGTATGTGCAGTAACACACGCAATTGACAGCAAATATCTACAGACCCCCTATAGACATTTATAATCCATTGTCTAGATATTTGTGGTTTAAAAAATGTTGTAAAAAGCAAGCTGTATAGGCAAAGCATTTTTGTCACACCGCAATCCCCTGACACATGCTTTTTTGCACCTCAGTATTTTTATTGTCAGTAGGCTACACCAAGAAGCCAATCCAACCAACTATATACTTCCATATATTTACGTTTTACAGTCTTTTCTGGTTGTATTTTTACCATATATGGGTCAACAGAGAGGAACAAGGTCCGCACAAGGACTTCCCCATCTTTTAACTCGGGTAATAAAGTCGTTTCCTCAAGGTGGAAGTTTTCAGGAACAGGAATCCCATCTTTACCTTATGGAAAAAAGGCAAGGCAGCAAAGTGAGCCACGTTAGCCGCACGGGTGCAGTAATGTTACACCAACCAGAAACTAGGTCATTGTGTACTGTCAAGATCATATGTTTCCTACCAGGTCTGGACTGAAGAACGACTCTCTGCACCTTCATTGTTGAACTAGAAGTCGCTGGGTCGGTTTTAAAAAAAGGAAAGTAGCAGACTAAAAACGGCGAAAGCGATATAGCTTCAATATCAATGCTGAAAAGTTGCCAAGCTTTTCTAAACACCTTTTTGCAAAAAAAAAAAATGCTTCGTCTTTGTGCTAGCATGAAGTTCAAAGGGCAGAAGCGAAGCGAAAGAGTTCTACTTAAAAACTTCCGTCTTCGCCAAAATAGTCAGCAAATTTCTATAATATCATTCATATCAATAAATTAAACAAACTGCGTTAAAATATGTAGTAAATTTGTATTTTATATTTTACCAAACTCTAGATAAAACTTACCGGTGGATTATAGTACATTTCTATGGATTATTCTGTGGATTATAGTGCCTTTAGGATTTTCGCTAATGCAGAAGGTACTATCTTGTCCGGTTGTAACTCTTTGTTGCGACCGTTGACGCGTCGATCGACAACAAAATAAGATAAAGAAAAAAAATCTTTACATTTTTCTGCAGCAATACCAAAGCTTTTAAACATGTTCAACTAAAACTATAAAGTATGAAGTCATTGCTTGTTAACAGCACAATGATTCCCGTGACGGCTCGGAGTGAACCCGGGAAACGAAGGAAATGAAAAGTTTGACATGTTGAGATCCTTTACAATAGCGTACTGTCAAGTTTAGCTGCAGAGAAGGAAAATACTGGACAAATGCAGGATTTTCTGCCGAAGGTAAACACTCCGTAGAGTAAGTACTGCAAAGCCATTTAAATATGCATGCTAAACGTTTTTTTGTTGTTGAGGGATTAGTTGTTTGTTACACCTTTATTAGTCATTTTAATGTGTTCCTATACAGCTAGCCCAAAGATGACTAAGGCTAAGTCCTCTTACTTTTTACTGCTTACTTTGCATCATTGTGGACATAACGTACTAAAAACATGTACATATTTAATGTAGTAACATATTCATTTGTTTTAAGCTTAATTTCAACGTCAGAAGTGCAATTATTATTCTGCAGATGTTATTTCTTGATGTTTACTCGTGCAGCTATTGGCACAAGTCTAGTTGTCTTTAGGATTGTTTTATACATTATTAGCTTCTTGTACTCTCTGTTTGAGCCTGCTTATCTGTAGTTAGATCATAAGTGTTCAGTACGGACCAGTAGAGTACAATATGGTTTAAAACTACTCAACCAGACCTTAGTACACAGCTGTAGCTTAAAAGAGGGCATCGTGACATAATTACATATTTTCATAAAATATGCAATTCATTCTGTGATTAAATACCCAAGATATCTGACTAACATTACAGACAATTTTACATATTTTGTGTCAAGTGAAAGTCAGGAAATGTATGAAGTCTTGCAGCACTGTTTCTAAAACGTGCATGTCTTTACACTATCAGGCTGGGATCTGTAACTGTCAGACTTCCTGAGCTCAAAACCATTAGACATTTATATTATTAGATTTTTATTAAGGCCACATAAGGCTCTGAAAAACAAATCTAAACCTAAATCCAGGACTTTAGTAAAGACAAAACAAGAACTCATTTATGACTTACTGGAGGAAAGGATTTATTTTGCAATTTAATTTGAAGACTAATGCTACATTCTGTGGTTGAGACACAGACAGTTTCATCATTTGTGAAAATGATATGATTCACATGGTTATTAAATCATAATTAATTAACATTCAGAAGCTTTGTCATTGTTTGAGGCAATAATACATGCACATTGCACAATAAGTCAGAAATTATTATTAAAATGTTATCAGGAACTACTTTTTTATTGTATCGGTAGTGTTTTTGTCCACTATAAACACAATAAATCAAGACCAATGCGTGATAAATGAGAGGAGATACAATGGAACACTTTAGGTCTTGAGCTTTCTAAAGAAAACAGGGAAGAGTTATCAAACAAAAAAAAAGAAATATGCCATGTACCAAGCTAATACACTTTTGTTTACTCAATAACAAGCACTGAAACTGTGTCTTGAAGTGAACCCAGCAGCTCAATAACTCTCAAAGTGGTGAGTCACTCTTGTTGACCAAATATTTCAGTGGTTTCATTTGCTGGCTTTCCCCGAGAAGGTTTGCTTTACACATGGTGGGAGTGCAGTGGCAGAGGCATCACTGTGAGTATTCGAGTCTTATCACAAAACAATAAAACCGAGAGAAACCGAGAGAACGAGCAGCCGTGGGTATGGCCGGCTGGCACATGCTCAGTCATGTCAAATTCCTTAATATTGCAGCTTGTGCAACAATATCACCCTTGACTCACCATCGAACTGCAGCCTATTTTTACCACTGGAACAGAGACACGTTGAATTGAAAACGCCTGGAGTGACTTCACTTAATGTCACATAACTATTAATTACAGGAATATTACATGTAACAGCACAGCGGCCTTTAACCTTTAGATACACACACACATTGATACATTTAAATAGATAAGGAGTGTCAGTAACCTATTGATAATTTATTATGATTTTTGGTGTGCGGCCTAAATGCAGCCTGGACTTGCAGTAAAAAGCCATTATATTTTTGATTAAAGCTGCAGTGGCGGAACACTTCTTTCCTCAAACTCCTAACCTCCACATTGACATAGCTCCTCTCTGGTTTTACGTCTTTTTAAAAACTGAAATGTACTACTACTATAAAATACTCAAATTAAAGTTTAGAGCTTAACTTTATTTGTTTGCACTGTTTCTTCATGACAGACGTAGTCAGGGCTGAAATAGACTTTCTGGAATAGAAACTAGTTTCTCAGTAGGATTTTCCACCAAAATTGTTTCAGTGTTGAAGTTGAAACAGCCAATGGGAGTGCTCCTTACTCAAAGTTGAGCAGACCCCTTTTCTATGTGAGCGTCTGATTGGACAAAGCTTGCGCAAACAGGCGGAACTTTTTCTACTATTAAAATCCTTGATAATCCTTAACAAAAAGCTGTTTATTTGCTGTTGGTACTTTTGTACAATCATTTCTTATTTTAACAATAATCTATAATAAAGTACAATCAAGGAGAGTAATGTTTAAATGTGGAATTTGTACTCTTTGTTGACATCTGGTGGTGGCTTTGCAGGTTGCCTGTCATCAACCTTTTCTACAGATTGTTAATACGTTAGCCCACCAGGTAAGTTTTTTAAACAAAATCTATTTAGTTGATAAATAGCCTAAGCATCTGTGAAAGGTTGTGTGATCAAAAAGAAACATGAAAGCCTGTAGAAGGTAACAGGGAGTAATGGCTCCTTCCTCTGGGTCAAGGGGATTAAAATGTTTACACACCTTAAATGTCAACTCACTACCCTCTGATTCATCCTTGCACCAGTGCACTTTAGTTGTCAATTATTGTAATTGAAAATACAGTTCAACTTAGTACAGTGTAATGCAGTTGATGCAGTATCCTACTGACCTGATTAAAACACTGATAGAGCATATAGTGACATGTAAAGTGTCACTTCCTGTCAACCTAAATATCAATAACTGCAATCTTTATTCAAGTTGTCTTCTGTGATTTCCTGTTGCATGTGTCTTAATGGTGCATCTAATACATTTATGAAATACAGTCCGTGCTTAATTTCTATGTCAAATGAAAATCAATCTAAATGAGACTGGAGCGATGACACAATGTGCTGAGTCATGATTAGTCAGATGTATTGTTGTCTGAAACAGGTCAAGTCTCCTCAAACACATATATTCCGGTGCTGGATTGTGTGATTAAAACCTCGTGTAAACTGGACAGTGAAGGCGGCTCGGTTTTTTAGGGGCTCTAGCCTCTCCCTCTGTGTGTGTCCTGGTTGTGTGTTGGAATTTCCCGCATGGACTGAGAGGGATCTTGCTCCGTAAATTACCGCTTGTTGCGTGAGGGAGGAAGCACCTTATTTGGTCATGGAAGTGGGTGTGGCCACGGAGCCTGATTTGCAGCGAGTGGGGAGGTGGGGGGGATCACAAGACGAGCACTCTTAGACTACAGCAAAAGGCCGCATTGGCAGTGAGAGTTTTGTGCAATCATGTGCAATAGTCTGTGGACGGATTGGGCTCGCGTTTGTGCGCATTAACGCCGCGTTTGGAACCAGGACGGAGTTGGTTTACGCGTTTTTGTTTTCTCTCATTTGACTTGAAGGAAAGTAGCAGAGTGAGGTCAGCGGCGTAGCATGAGTCAACCTTGGGGATGTGTGCAGTCATCATCGCAGCAGAAACCGCCTGTGCACTCGCCGCTGTTGGACGCGCACGGCCGCCCCCAGTGTGTCCTGCTGAGGCTGACAGCTTCCCGGATAAACACGGTGAGTATCGGGACACATACAAAGCGGATTTTGTTGGTTTTAGCGCGTGTTTGTGCTCAGGGGCTGCAGGCAAAGTTTTGTTTACGTCGTTCCAATCAGAGCATGTGACATATTGTAGACAAGTTACATCGATGCGCGTCTTTGACTTGTTTTAGCTGCACTTCTTTCTGTCGCTGCATCTAAATGTTGCCTAATCCTTAACTGCAACAAAGGCTGTCTAGTAAATAGCGCTGAGGTGGCCACAGAGAGTGATTTGAGCAGTAAGGGAGGAGGAGGAGGGGGGGGGGGTCCAGGCATGTTTTTTGTTTCCTATTCGTCGCCTCTTGCAGCGCGCAGGCCTTTGGAGCAAGCCGTGCCACTCAGGGTGAATTAAATTAGGAAGCAGCGGTAGGATTAGGGCGGCTAACTGCGCCTGGCATCTTTTCTAAGCCAATTTAACGTGTTGCTTTGTTTATTAGGCTAAACCTGGGGATTGTGTAAGGCTGCACTTTGATGCGTCACGATGATCCCTCAACCTCTGGTTTTAGGGGCTGCACCAGCGTGGTCCGCTCTGTTAACAGCTTCTGTGTTTATGCCAGCTTCTCTGCAACACTACCGAGGTCTGTTTACGTGCAGCGTTTTGACAACATGGCTGTGAGGCATTGTAACTCAATAGGTCTGTCCGAAAGTTGACCTAGTAGCAAGAGCAGTTTGAACATTTTTGACAAATTTATCAACCTCTGGCTGCAAAGTACACAAGTAAAACATGTCTCAACAATGCATTAGGAAGTTGTTTTATTCTGCAATCTTTGTACAGTTTGTTTGGGAAGGGAGCTGCTTCTATTGCCCTGTTTCATTAAAACAGAATACAATAATTGAGTTCTCTATTTCAAGCATTTCGGTTGCCTTTCCCCCCCAAAAAGCATACAGTACCTTTCCACTTGAAACAGTTAGTTCTCTGTTTGGCCCAAAACAGGGGAACTAATACTGTCAGTTGATTGGACTGCACCGAAACCCTTACTCAGCGAAAACGGACACGGAAAGTGAAAGGGAAACAGAAAACCACAACTGTAACCTTTTCTTGTGTTAAACTGCCACATGTCAAGAATATCTTCCAGACTTTTTTTTTTTTTTAAACAAATTTAAAACACTTAATTTGTTGCATTAAACATGATTAGAAAAAGTAAAATGCTTGTACAGTTTAGAGAGCAACAATCACCCATTAAATATCTCAAGCATGTGTACATTCATGTTCAAAAAAACATTATTAATCCCCAAGGGGAAATGAAGTTGTTAGGTTTTGATTTAGACTTTGGATTAATAGAAGAAGGAGCTCATTGATCTTAGACGTCCACTGGTCGGTCTCTGTTGAACAAAAGCCCAATGCAGAGGATGGGCCATGCTGTTCAGTATAGCATCCATCCTATAACACGTATACAGCTCCTCTCTATTCGTTTTTTTGCTTTTGCTGGGTCTGCCCTCAACAGAATGTAGCATACAAAAACATTGCATATACTGTATAAAAATTGTGGCTGCATAAAACACCTCATCTATATTTTATTTGACTTAGTGCTCATTGCTCCAAATATAAGCAGCTACCAGGTAGTTTTCAGAATCTTAAAAGCAGCAGTTTAGAGTTGATTGTTAATACTGTATTGTCAGATCAGATATCTTAAATTTGTCTTGCATAAAACAGAAACCCTTAGAAGACAATACAAAATGTTTTTTTTTTTTTTTTTTTTTTTTTTTTTTTTAAATCATCATACAGAGACGTTACACACAACATAATGCTATTCTACATTTTAACTCCTTTTTATAGATTAAGATCATGATTCATGTTTGGGATTGACAAATGTACAAAAGGAAGCAAGCAAACTGAGCAGACTAACAGGGATTGTGCAGCAAAGTTTGAGCTGATGCCAGTATTCATTGCATAAATAAGCCCTGTACAGACAGTTGGAGTGTCTTTCTCTGTGCTATACTGTTGTGCTCTCCTTTTGAATAGGCATACACCACACTATAATGAACAAAAGATGCGTTGCAACAACATTAATTGCCAGAGGGCAGGAGACAACTGTGCTCAGGCCCGGGTCAGGCTTGTGGTAGTGTTTTCTTCTATATAGTTAATAGCACCACACCTACATTTTTAAGATTGCTTTTATATTGGCTGAAGAGAGTATACTAAAGAAAAACACCTTGTTCAAAACTGGTCTGACACTTATTTGCATGTTTGGCACTGTTAACTTCACTGAGCAACACCTGCTGCAGAGTTACAGTTTCTATTCCACATCAGACTGAAATGAGGCTGTAGTGTTGGTTGTAGAAACATCTACAGCATTCAAGTTTCCCAGTCGGTGTGCTGCCCCGGGGCCAGTGCAGGATCTGAACAGCTGCAGCTCCGTCTATTTTAAGCCCCAGTACCAGGCCACCAGAGGCAACGATGACAATTGTCCGTCAGTGCTCTTTACATTTACGAGAGAAGTCATGTTGCAGCTATTCGGACATTAATTTATATAATCACCTCGACAAATAGTTTTATGTAACCTGAATCTGGTCGGTAGCAGTGGTGGGTGGTTTCTTCCCGGGAAATGTTTTTCTTTTTTTTCTTTTTTTTTGCAGTGGCAGGCAGAGAGGCTTCATGTTCTAGCTCGAAGCAGATTTTGTTGCTTATACAGATGGAGCAAGGATTCAGATTTTTTAACAGAAGCAGCAGGGATCTGTGTGCATCTTCGAATTTGGCAGACGTCACTGTGTCAAGAATCTGCTGAGGAGCCTCACCGCCGGATAATATTATTGATAATTATTAGAGGTTCCTATAGCAATGAGCAAGACATGGATGAGTCATGGGAAAGTCATGGAAACATGAGGAAAGGAAATGGCCTGGAAAAAACTGCAGCAACTGATAATGCAATTTAATAAAGATGAAATCTTATTTAAATACTATTTATCAAGTGCTTTAGTTACATTTAAAATACTTTTGCATCTCACAGAGCAATGTGACGTTTCAGTTGCTTCATTAATGTTGCTTGTTGTGGAAGTTCATGTAATTTGAGATGATTTGACAAGACCAGGAAGTACCAACTGAAAACAACAGCTTCTCTATTTAACTCTGTTTTAACCCTTCAAAATATTTAATTCAACTGCTTATTCTGTTCTGTAAATACAGGGATGAATAGTAAGTCCAATGAACCAACTGCCAATATTTGTCCAAGTTTCAGTTTTGTGTATGTTTTATTGTGCAAACGGATAAAACTAGCAAAATAATAGATACTTTCTCTGCTTTATAGGTAGCTGTTTCTTCATTGTTGACATTGTTGTAGACCATTAAACAAATTTTCTTAAATGCAAGAGAAAAAAATTGGATAATGCTTGTTTTTGCAGCCATTGTTACAATGTTGACGACATGCATTGTGGATCAACAGCCAATAGAACCCCCTTCTATGTGAGCATGTGATTGACCAAGGCTTTCCATCTGAACATTTTCATCATTTAAAGTCTTTGATTAAAAAGCTTATATGATGTTTATTAATTTATATAATCTAGAGCATTTTTTATTTATTTATATATATATATATATATATATTTTGTTTTGACGAGCATTCATTTACATTTCTCCAGTTTCCTGGAAACAATAGTTCAAAAGAAACTCTGCAGAGGCTCATATAGAAGTATTCTGTTCCTCTTTAGTCTTAGCCCTTGACAGTAGATATTCTGATTTAAAATCTTGTAAAATGACAAAGAAACCCTTCAACATTACTTGCTACCTCGTCTGCTGCGAGCTGATTTCAAACTTTGCTGCTCCTCCTGTTCTTCACACAATTGTTTCATCATGAGTCACGCTTGCTCACTTTCAGCTGCTCTTCCTGTTCGAGTCGGCCGCTGCGGTCCAGAGGGCACCGCATTTCACCCCTGAGTTCCACCCCTGTAAAAGAAAAGAGAGAGTTTATGCACATTTGGTGGGAAAACCCACCCTCCCTGCAACAGTTTAAACTAGATAAAATGGATTTAAAATAGACTGTGTTTAGTTAATGAGCTTTAAGGTGTCTGTCAATTTTTAATAGATATTGATTTGAAACTCTTGATTATTCCTCCCCCTTTCTTTGCATACATTACCAGGGCTGAACATTATGAGCTTAGATCAATACAGTAATTAGACAGGGCAGTTTTATATCTGAGTTCAGTTCATTAATTCACAGACAAGAAGCATTAAACAGCATAAAAATCAACACACTAGAATAATTTTAAAAAGTACAAAAATGACAGATGTGAAATACTGCAGTGTTAAACTTTAAAGCATATTTCTGGATTTTCAAGATTTCTAAAATGTATTATTACCAAAACCGGTAGCTGATTTTAAACTGGTTTCTGAACTAATATTTAAAATGACTCGGCAACAGTGCTTACTGCCAAATATGTGAAGTGGGAGATGCTTGTATGTCTTTCAGCTGTGGATTAGCGATAGCTTCATAAGCGTTTAAGGAAATGAACACACCATTGTGGCATTGTGACAAATATCATATAACTTCCAAACCCCTGTCCTTCAAGCTCCAGTATCTGATTTTCTTTTTTTGTACCTTTCTCAGACTCACTCTCACGTTTTTATCTCCTCAAAATACTAATTAATTACACCAAAATAAAGTTCAAAGTTTAGCGTTATCTTTGCTGTGACTTCAGCATCAGAATGGCAGTTATCGCCTTCTCGTTAAACATTTCGTTATTGAATTAACAGTATCTGTGTTTTACGTTGTCTCCTTTTTTTCTTTTTTGAGCTGTTTCTCTGGTAAAAGACACATTCAGCTGAAAAAACACTTTATCAGCAGCTGTTAAACCTCGCGGAACGTCACATGACAAGCCGGTGTCGACCATGTGATTGGCCAATGTTTTCCATTCCTGAATAACAGGCTCTCATCAATTAAAAACCCTTAAAATAAACAGTAACACATGCCTGCTTTTACAATAAACTATTTAGGGTTTAAACTATTTTCTCCAACTAGAAGAAAAAACATCAGGTACAGTTTGTTGGAAGTTTGTAAGAAGCTTAACCATCATAGTCAAAACTAGCGTTAAATTGCCACAACACAATTTTATCTTTCAATCTCGATCTCAGCCCCTTCAGTTAGCAACAGCAGTGTAGTTACATTTCTGGCTTTTCATTTATAAAAAAAAATGAGGAAGTTCCCATTTAATAGTTATTTAAATCTATGCGCCAACACTTTGGCCTTCATAAAAGTGTATACACACGTTTTCATTGCACAAAAGTCTATCTAGAGTTAGACATAGTTAATAATATTCCATGTGTTGCTAATATATTGTTTTGACAAAATTGTGTGGAAGAGTAGGGTAGAACTTTAGTTCTTTAACCACAATATCAACTGCATCATAAAAAAACTAACACTACAAATGATTTTGACTTAACAAAAATGAAAAAGGTTGCATTTATTTATTGCAAATTAAATACAATAGTGTCTAAAATGATTATTACACCTGGCAGATCTGAAAATATTGACCTTGTTTGCCTGCTCTGAGCACAACAAATGTCAGATAAAGTGAGTGTTTTAACTTTAATATTTGGTGTGTGCACTTTTGCAGCAGTTCCAGCAGCACGTCTCTCTGGCATCAGGTCAATATATTTCTGAGAACTTCAACACTAATGTTCTCCAGGGCTGCTTCAGTGAACGAACAGACTGTGTGACACTGAAACAGGACAAGCTTGTTTTTGTGGGAAAAGATCTAAACCTCCTTATGACGTCTCTATTCTATGTTTGTATAGAACATAATCGTGACTTTGTAGCTATTTATGAGTATTTTAATGAACAATGTGTTGCTAATATATTGTTTTGACAAAACAGTGTGCCTCATTTTTCCATGTTTTTCTTTTATTATTTTATAAGATCTACCTATCCAGGGACTACAGGTGGAAATTAGCAACTGAGCTCAGCTAGAACCTGGCACAACACATTTTTCCTTTTGTATGCGGTTAATGTTTAATTGTGTGCTGTCTCTGTTTAAATAAAATCATTCATTCATTCAAATAAGCCACATATTTAGGTCACCACTGTATTTATTGCAACATTCCACATTGTAACCCTTTAAAAATAGGGGACACATTTCATCATGATTTCATGCATGACTCATGCAATAATAATAGCATTAAAATTTCAAGAATCACCAGGATGTTAACCTTAACCCTATGCATCCTAATGCACGAGTCATGCATGAAATCATGATAAAATGTGCCCCCTACTTTAAGTGTTATCTTTCACAATGATATTGCACAAATGCTGCTTTAGAACTGAAATAAAGCTGCACTTGTTCCCAGCATGCATCAGTGTAGGTCCAAAAAATTTTAACAAAAATGGAATTAATTGCATGTTGTGTGTAATTAATTGTAATTGCAACATTGTTTTTGCTCCATCTCTTGTAATCCCATCTCAGGCCCTTTAAGTTTGAAGCACTGTATGCAGGTTGTTTGCAGCGTGAGGCTTTTATTCTGGTGTCATGTGAGCCCAGAGCATAATGACACCATTTAGACCCCCCCCTATTGCCGCCTATTCTTCACACACGATACCTTTTCAGCGCGGGCTATTGTTGAAAAAGCAAACGGCAAGTTTTTAACACGGCCGAGGCAGGGATCATGATGGAACCCTCATTAGAGGTCCCCTTTTTCGTCTGACGAATTCAATGCACTGACCTCTTTTATTTCTTTCTGTTTTTCGTTTTCTGCACAGGGAGCTGCCGATGAATGAGAGAAACACTTTATATCTGAGCAAGTTTGTGACCTTTGAGTGGGTCACGAAGTAAGAGAAGAATATCCAATCTGAGTTCCTCCTCAATGTAGTTTTTGAAATAGACTGAGAAAACACTTTACTTTGCTTCTTAATGCACGTCATGAGCTTACCAGCCCAGCAGAAACAAAGCGTTAAACGAACAGGAAAACGAATCACTTTTTTCAACGAACAAAGCGGCAGCGCGATGAAGGAGAGTTCTCAACACCAAGACGGGTCGTATTATCACACGACGGGCAACGCTGTAGACCCGGGACAGAGTGAAGCAGCTAGTACTGTCACATCAAATCCAGAGGGGCATCATATGTATCTCAACTCGGTCATTTTCAGCCCGGATAAAGGCGACCAGAGCAGGGGACACTATCAGCAAACGGTGCCCATGAAGTGGACGCAACAGGAGCCGGTTCAGCACCAACAGCAGCAGAGGCAGGCGGCTTGGAACAACATGAGCAACTGGGGGTCGAACTATGCTAATTACATCGGAGGAGTGAACACAGCTGACACCAGGACCCAGACTGCATTTGTAAAGTCAATGCATGAGCAGCATCCCCCTCCTCCTCCTCTTCCACATCAACAGCAGCAGCCCCAGGCCTTTCCGGAGACTTTAAAGCCTGGAGTGTTAAACCCCCAACAACACGGAGTGTCTCACGTTGGAGGTGGCAGCTCCGTTCTGCAGCCTTTCCAACTTGCTTTCGGTCAACCCAAGCAACACCTTCCCCCCTATTTCCAGACTTTTCAAGGAAGCCGCAGCACTCTTCCTAACCCTCTCAGTTATACGAGTCAAACAAAACCCCCGCATCAGTTACAGCCTCAAATTCGACCCCAGCAGCACCACATTATCCAACAGCAGCAGCAACAACACCACCAAATGCAGATGATTCAACCCCTACAGCAGCATGAACAAAAGCTACAACAACAGCTCCAGATTCAGCAAATGCAACATCAGCAGTTGCCGCAACAAAACCCCCATGTGCTTGACTATTACCCCACTCCACAAAATGCACACCCGCAGCCCGTAGTGGTACACTCCCAGGAGTCCTCCGCCCCGGCTCCTCCAAAAATCCAAGAACCGCTCATTCAGGATATCACGCCCGAACCGCAGCAGCAGCCCTCGGACCCGCTGCATCCACCGTTTCTCACCGAGCCCATCTCGCCGTCGTCTAAACCTCAGTTGAGGAGATCGCGGCGGCTCTCGAAAGAAGGGGGGGGGCCGTCCGATAACAACCCGTTTCTGGTTTGTTCGCCGGAGCAGAGCCTCCTGACGTCAACACAGGAATCGCAAAACGGGGCGAGAGACGTCCAAGCGGCGCCCACCGGAGTCATTCAGAGCACGAGACGGAAACGCAGGGTCTCACAAGAGGTCAACCTGGAGACGCTCGCTCAGAAGGCCTCGGAAATGGAGTCGCTACCGTCCAACATTGTGAAGGTAAACACTTTCCTGCTTGTTTTCTCTTATTGATATAATACAGCTCCATGATAAATTCATACACAACATAATACTTTATGTCAAAGAACCACAGAGAAAAGATTGGAGAATATATATTTTTGGGGCTAAAGGTCAGTGTTAGTCACTAAATATTAAAATAATTTATAACCTCACATTTACAAACTGATCCAAATTTGGTAGCACTTTAAATTAGAGCTCGGTAATAACAATATAATAGTGTGGTATTAACATTAATTAAGTTAATTAAACTTAACTAAAATGAATTGGCTTGGCACTCCCTTTTTATGTAATATCTTTTAGTAATTATGGTAAATTACTCAACTCTACTAATTACCTAGTGGTTATATCAAGTTATATAATTCTTTGTACATTACTTAATAAAAAAAAACATAATTACTGTAGAATTACATAATTACTTCAGCATTACCCTGATATTACCGAGCTGGAAAATAAAGTGTAACTGGAGATTTTACTGTCTGTAAGTGCTAATTTCCAATACTAAATTGTAAACTAAAATGAATTGGCTTGGCACTCCCTTTTTATGAATCCTACTAATCCTAAGTCCTTAACCTTCAATCATTAAATAGGGCTGCTGTAAAGTGGACTCAATTGGGAAATGGTTTCATAAAATACCTGACTGTATTTTTTTTTTGTTTTTTTTTTTGTTTTTTTTTTCTGTTGCTGTTAATAATAAGACACTTGTGTGTTGTTGCGACATATCACTCCCCAAGGAGGAATGTCTGTTTTAATTATGTCTTTTCTACTTTCTGACCTGAATTAATCTTCCCTTATCTTTTATTATATCCTTTTCTCCCTCTTCGTTCATATTTCTTACTCATTTTGCTGACTAATTGTTTCTCTTTGTTTTTCCTTAAGCCTAAGAACCACTCCGTGAAGCACTCCCTGTTCTACATCTATATTTAACTATTGCATTAAATCCACCCAGAAATCTCCAAACCCGTAACTGCAAATATCTTAGTGAGCACTTTTTATGCTGTTATCCCAGGATATAATTGCAGTTAGACTTGAGCTCCCTGAACAAGAACGAGCAAACGTCCACAAACGCTGCTGCCAGAAAGAAACTGAGCCAAAATTGTTTGTTGGACGCAGCGCAGAACATAATCAACACCTTACAAACTCCACAGAGCTGTTCAAGCCTGTGCGTGGAAGGTGTAAGCAGGATTTATATTAACTTCTGCACATACTCTGTTTGTACATACAGTTTGATAAATGCTTTCTCAGATTTCACAATATGTTCCCTACAACTTAATAGTTAACTGATCCTTACTGTGGCATGAAGTCATCGGCTTATCTGTGTTTATGCAAAGAAGAAGGCCTTGTGCAACAGCTCTTCTCGACAAACACAGATTTCTCTTTAGTGACTGGAAACTTTTGAAAAGGATCAAACTTTATAGCATGGTCTGAAGAGTGTTTTGGATTAATAAAAAAGTGCTTTGCAATAATCAAAAGCAGATTTTAAATGCTTCACTTTTAATTTTTCAAACACTCTTCCTCCCAGATTTGTTTAAAATGCCTTTGCCTATGCCTCTCCATTTTGTTCTGATGAGGTAGCACCTAATCAGAAGTCCGCAAAAGCTTTAAGAAATCCATCAAAAGAATAGGAGTTGTTCACAAACCTTCCGGAATTGTCTTATTGTTTTTTTTAAACCCTTTTTAATTTTTGAAGTTGTGTGGGCACATACACTTGGGTCCCTCAGTCGTGGCAGGTTAAATATTCACAGTAGTAATATGTTGGAAAGTGCTGGAAAACCTTGACAACGGGCCTCGACAGTACTTGAAAAGTTCCTGAATGTGACCCGAGTCAGTTTTGGCTGTGGCTGAGTACGCCTCATGGGGAGCTGCTCTGATACTGTGTTTGGTTACATGCCTGCACAGTGCACACCTCCCCCCCGTCCCATCAAAGAGAGAGAAACTCCAGCCTCTTTTAAAGGGAGGGCTGTTGGGCTGCCCTGTCTGCAGCGCTCAGCAGAAAAACTCTGTGGTTCTGGTGTAGTCGCTGGCGTTTTCCACCAGTACCCCTCTCTGTCCTGGAGAGTGTAGTGAGCAGTGCGTCTGTCGTTACTGTGGCCTGGGATGTGGTGCCTTTGAAGTGGCTCCAGTGTTTTGATCGTGGAGAAGTTTGAAGCAAGTGCCCAGTCATTTGGGTTTTGTCAAAGAAAGAATGTGGGGAATGCTTTTGTGGCGTTCCTTTTGAGTCAGATGTCCCTAAGAGCAGCTGACTGTACAATATCCAAATGCATTATCCTCCGATAGAAGGCCCGGGGGCTGTTTTAATCTGGCCTGCCCAGCGTTTACTGATATATTACAAAGAATTAAACATTGCATATATTTAACCCTCAGTATTCTGCAGTGATCAGTTGATTCCACCATGACGTGCTCCAAACGGGAACAACTTTTCCCAAAGCTACATCTCTACTCACTGGTTTTAGAACAAAACTGTAAAGAGTGGTTCTGAAACTGAGAAGGGAATATCAAGTGTTTATTGCACATTTTGCCTCTAGTTCAAACTTAAAACTATAAGCAAAAGAAAAGTGTTTTTATTGAGCATAAGTTAGTTCCCCGTGTTGGCCAGGTCTTCCACTAGACTCCCATGTTCTAATTTGGCTCCTGAGGAAAAATACTTGCCCACTCTGTCCTATAGGTTTGAAGCAGGCTATGATTTTGACCTGCGCCTCATGTGGAAATCAAAGTTTATCAAGTATATTTAAGAGCTGAGCAATTTGGCTAAAAATATAATCTGTTATGCAACACACAGACAGTATTCATGTTTATGTAAATTTCCTCCTGCTTCACTAAACCAAAGTCATTACAGAGGGTAATAGGACTAATTTCTCTGATGATTGTTTGTGTCTTTAGCGTCGGCATAGTCATTAAGGACATTGTTTGAACTGCAGTAGCACAGATACTAGGAAAGTGGAAATTGATTAAGCTGAATTTATTTTGCAATATAATTTTCTTTGATATTGTTCATACAGCTCTAATAAGTTGTAATAAACTCATTTGTTCATACATCGACAGGGCTGAGCCCTATCCTCACTGCTTTGAGCGTGAGGTATTATGGACTCTGGACTCTCGCTCGTCATGTGCAGGGTTAACCCAACCCAAAACATGAGTTATTGTTATTGTGGTTTTGCTTCATCACAAATGACAGAAACAGACCTGTCCATATCTAATCTGATACGACCAGGCCAGTGTAAACATCGCTTTATTGCATGTTTCCTCTGAAGTGGTGTGGTACATGTTCTGTTGGCACGCTCAGCGTAAGAGGCCACTCCAGTTCTTTTGAAACGACAACAAAAACAAACTGGTGCAATGAGTCTTATGTAAGTGTGTTGTACCAGTTTGGGCAGAAAGAAGGCAGGTTCTATTAAAGACTCTTTTTGGTTGAGGGTGATTTATTTATTTACATATGTAGAATATACACATACGTATACAATATACTCAGTAGACCTGGGTTTGATTCCGTGGATTATTGTTTATTTATTTATTTTTATTTATTTAATTTTTTTATTGAAATGCATTATACAAACTATGCCCAACGGATCAGCCACGCCACAGTCATCCCTAAGATGGTCACTTAAGGACAACAAAAAACATTTTAAGAGTCAAATAATTTACTGTTATGACCGCAAGTTTCTTTCTTTCTGTTCATACTTCATAAAATCCAGTCTGACCTCAGTATCTCGTCCCTTTCCGTCAGGACCCACACAGGCCCTGGAGTCCCACCGATAAGGGCTTAAACACAAAAAGGCCTCGTGACGACAGCCTGGTGCCTCTGGTGATCCCTGTGTCTGTCCCGGTGCGGCAGCTAGAGTCCTCTCCGAACCGGGACGAACCTGCGCTGGGTGCCACATGGAGTCATCGGGACCTGGCCCGCGCAGACCACAAGCCCTCGGTCATCGTCACTCGCAGGCGCTCGCTCAGAAATTCACTCTCAGAAAGTTCGGAGCAGGTACGTACAAATTGAACCAAGAAAATTTCTCATTTCTATTTTTTTTTTTTTTTTTTTTTTTTTTTATTGGTATTAGAATTTACCATGAGTCATTCTGATAAAGTGTTTCATTCTCAGTCCCTAAATGTCTTTATTCAGTTTGTGTGACTATAAAACTACTGTTAGGTATAAGGACTGATTGGTTGTATTATGAGATGAACATTTTTATTCGGTTAATTTATTTATTTGCAGCAGAGCATGGTTACAAGACAAATCTGTAACTGATGTGCAGCCTTTAGGGTTTATAGCTGATGCTCATTTTAAACTCCTGTCCCTGGACGCACACACGCACACACACACACACACACACACACACACACAGAATATGCAGTTTAGTGTTATTTAAAACCATTGTTTTAAGTTTTTATTGGTATTTTGGAGCTGTCTGTGTTGTGTTGTGTGAAAAAAGTCCTATGTAAAGCCACATCTCTTTTCTTAAAAATTGAAAAATGCATAAAAATGTTATAGAATTAAATTAAATATATATATATGTATATACTGTATGTTGACACTTACATTATTGTCATTCTCTTAAATATGCAATGACTTTATATAGTCACAATATTCAACAAAAATAAATGCTGTTGCATTGGCTCAGCAAAGAATGTACAATAGCAGACTATAATAAATGTCTAAAGTCGGTATAAAGAGGTGACACATAAACATCTCATGTTTGTGCTGTATATTGTATACCTTTAATAAATAACATGATTAATAATGTGATATTTCCATACTAGCAACAATTCTGCATCTATTATTAGTGTATGATGTGAAAATAAAATTAATGGTAAATTAACAAGACAAAAATGCTTAACTAGTCTTTTTCCACTGTGACTGTGAAGACCAAACAGCCAAACCTTCTCAGTGATGTACTTTTATATTTAGAGGCTGTTGAACATGCGTAAATGCAGTCACTATTTTACAGCCTAATGTAATGGCCCCTACTTAATAATATTCTTAAAATCTTGCAATATTCTTTACAGAGGGTAATTTCTGTGATGCCAGTACAGTTTTTAAATCTCAATGTATTTTCCTCATTCCTCGCTGAGACCCTCCCCCATGTTTTTTAAAAATGTACCCCTCCCCCCAGTTTAAAATCTTTATTCTATTTGGGGTTGTGGGATTTGGTGAAGTGGTTCCCTGTCCCAGATTCAGCAGATTACCAGAGTTTATCTGTTACTGTACAGCACTGACCTACTGTAAATTGTCCTCAATGTTGTTCAGGGGAGGGGTCTCTCTAGGACTTCACCAAAGCCCTTTTTATGAGCCTTGTTCATTTTGGTTAACTGCGGCACACCTTCACCTGAAATGCATTGTACAGCCTTGGGATGTGTGAAGTTATTCCATATTTATCTCCGTCATGAAGAGTCAGTGATGTTCGCGTTGCAGCATAAAAATGTGTGATTGTAAAATGTCATATTTGTGTTGATTTGAACGCTTCAATGTTTTAATTATGGCTCTTTATAAATGTCAGATTGAGCTTTTTGGTAACAGAGGACTTAAAACCTACCTACTTTCTCTTTTACATTGTTTTAAATTAACAAGTGAGATTAAAAAGAGATAGTCAGTAAATTATGATGGTTTCTACATACATTAGGATCATTCTCTGCTATGCTTCACTGATGTTGCTCTAAAACATCTTAAGTAATTCTATATTACTCTACGTTTTTGCTTTTAAAAAAAAAATGGTTCAGATTGTGATTCAGACTCAGACATTCTTTGTGAATAGTTCAATGACGGCCAAATATATTATATGTATGGTTAATGTTCATACTTTCTTCAGTTTCAAGTTATTAAGAATACTTTAATACTTATTTAGAAGCCAGTGTTTGTTTACCTGTTTGACTAGTTTTGGCTACTTCAATTGGCCTTCATCAGAAGCGGCACATGATGGTGTTTTGACGTGCCTTGTAGCCTGCTTAAGATGTTTTTGACACCCTAGGGGTGCGTAAGAGCTCCCTGTTGTCTGACAAAACATTTTAAGCAGTCAACAAGACGGGTCACAACACCATCACGTGACGCTTCTGATGAAGGCCAATGGAAGTAGCCAAAACTAGTCAAACAGGTAAACAAACACTGGCTTCTGTCTGATCAGAACAAAATTATTCTTAATGGCTAAATATACTGTCCAACTGCATTTTCTCTTGTTAAAAAAATATTCTATAAAACTAAAATATATCATATATTTAGTTCTTCTTCACTATGTGTAACCACAATTTTCAAAAACCATTAGGCATTTGCATATGTTTTGTTACTGAAAGTGTAAAAATATCATGTGGTGCGACCATCCGGTCATGAATCCAGTTTTAGACATTTATTTAAAATTATTCTAAATCTATTCAAATTTATTTTCTGCCCCATACATTTTAAACTGTTTTATAAAAAGTGTTTTATAACCTCATCTAAAATAACAAATTGTTCTTGTATTGATTTATCCCTCTTATTCTGCGTGTTTACTTTGTTCATACTATACTCTATACACTTATTTTTCAAAATAAGCTCAACACTTAAAATGTACATGACGTAAATATAACAAGGAGTATTTATTGAGGCACGTACATTTTTCGCTCGTAAGCAAACCAGTTAGAGTTTTCCTTTCAATTCTTACTAAATTAGCCTGTTGTGTTTTTAAATTTTAAATTTTTTCCTCCCTTCATTTCTACTCGCTGATTCGTCCCAGAAGGGTCACTTTAAGCACAACTCCTTTCAGTCTCTTTTACACAATGTCTGTACATTCTATAGAAAACTATATGTGGTCTTTTTGCTGTTCCCTCCCTTAATCTAAACCTTCATTATCTTTAATTTATAAATGTTTTTTTTCTTCAGAATGGAGCCACAGAGGGTGACAAAGATGATGACCCTAAAAAGTTCAAACGCCGGCCACGACCCGAGCCTCTGTTCATTCCTCCTCCTAAACCCAGCTTATTCATCGCTCCCCCAGTTTACTCCAGCATCACGCCGTACCAAAGCCACCTGCGCTCCCCCGTGCGCCTCATCGAAAACCCGCTCGCCATGCCTCCCTACACACCACCTCCCATCCTCAGCCCTGTCCGAGAGGGTTCGGGCCTGTACTTCTCCACTTTCCTATCGACGGCTGCTGCTGCTGCCAGCGTTCAGGGCATGCCTCCTGTTACTCCCAAATCAGCCACTCGCAGCCTGTTGCGCTCCAGTAAGTCACAGGAATCAAGGAAACCAGCCTTCCTTTCCTCCATACACAGGGTTCCTAATAGAATGAAAATACCAAATGTTTTTGCAGTCATATATGATGTTACATTTCTCAGCACCTGTTCACAACATTTACGGCAGGACACCTAAAAAGTAAAATGTCATCTATGGCCTACAAAATAGTAAAACAAATTGTCGACATAAATGTTGCTTTGTTAATAGGAAAATAAACATGATATTAAGGTAATAAATTGTTTTATTTGTAGGTATAGTTAGAGTAGGAGGCTGGGCAATATGTCCTCTCCTATGTAATGTGTACGCCTCATAAGGTCCTGTCAAAAGACCCAAAAAACATTCTTTTGGCTAGTTTGGTCTTAATTTATTTAGTTCAGTGGTCCACAAATATAAGAAATACTAGTATATTTTGAAAGTATCAAGGCTGAGTGCAGCTTTATCATGTAACTGAGTTGTTTTTTCTTTTTTGTTTTTGTTTTTCTTGCAGACAGCGCTGACATAACCCCTCCGGTCCTGACGTCGATGAGCGAGGCCACTCCAGTCAGCATCGAGCCGTGAGTACCTCTCCTATGGGATGGGGTAATGCTGGAGTTAGTGGTGTGTTACTGTTGAGCTCCAAGACTGGATAGTAGTGCTCTGCAATCAATTAGTAAAATTATACCACTGGGCTGAGTTGGGACCCCAGAGACGACTTAAAGCAGACAGTTCTGTAACCACTGAAGTCGCCCTGTCATCAACTTTAGACTCAACCCTAGTTCAAACCTTCTGATTAAAACATGCTTTATCATGTGTCCTTATATCCCTGTAGCGTAAGGACAGTCACTCATCTGTAATCTAATTCATGTACAGTGGTGGAAAAAAACACTTTGGACACCCCAAATATTGCATTAAGAATTACAAGACTTCTAAATATTATTTGATGAAGTGATGGTTTACTTATTTCGTTGTTCAGTTAAAATCAAAAAAGATGTAGCTCCATAACACGACTGAATAAAATGGCTTTTACCCTTTTATTTAGAAACACATTCCTTTTAAAGATTTTTACTAAATTAATAATTCATTGGAAAATGACTGTTAGCTCATACCTGTATACCTGTGACTGACAGGATAGCTTCCCTCTACTCGAGAAGTTTTAATTATTAATGTGACTTATTTATTATGCATTAATACTTTAAGCCTATATTATTGAGCATATCATTCAAGTCATATCAGCAGATGATCAGCTGACTTTGTCTTACATGGACGTCATACTCATGTGACTATCGGCGACAGAAAAAACGGCCGTGTAGTGTCTATATATTGAGGATATAAACGCATATAAACATATAAATGTAAAACAATGTAATCTAACCCAACCAATATGTTTCCCTTCGTTCTCTCTTCTTCATGAGTTTAATTGGCTGTGACTTCCTGCAGTTAGTCTAAAGTCTGAATTATCTCCAAACTCTCTTTCACAAACTCTCGGACCTTGGTTCAGTTTAATCCGGACCGAGACCAAAGAGCAGCTTTTTGGTCTGAACCTCATCCTGGAGCGTTCACCTAAATATTTGGTTCAAACCAAACATTAATGTCCAGACCGAGCAGAGCAGCACCCTTCACATTATCTTAAGTATTGTATATTAAAAAGACATTTGTATTAGCAAGAGCGATTCCCAAACTGTCTAAGGACAAGATGGGCGCTCTTTTCCAGCGAATGTCTAATTCCTCTTATTCATGAACATCTGGCTTTATTAAGTCTTTATGCACCAGAGACAGTTTTAAATCAAACATTTCTGTAGCCTTCACTAAATTGTTGCTCTCGGTGTTGCTCGGTGCAAGCTGTTCTCTGTGTAGTCCCAGCTGCTCAGTGGTTTTGCCAAGAACAAATCTCTGACTTCCTGTAAATCACACGTTAAACTGTGCTCCGTTTCCTCCAAGAACCACACACTTGTTACACTTTTAGCAGCTCACTTTTTCTAACTCTGAGGAAGCTGTTTGGTTAAACATAAGCAGTTAGCGGGGAAATACTCACTGAAATGATGGGAGAGATGGAAAATATTGAGCAGTTGCCTCCTAATGTGAGGTTTCAATTAAAAATAACCTTTTTGAGTAATTATTTCCATGTGTCTGTTGTTTATTTGGCTGCTACTGATTGTTGTGTAATTATAGGTTTGGTCTCTATTTTAAGACAATAGCAATGGAAAACTTTTGACTTTTGAAGTTTTATTCTCACTTAAAATGTATCACATTAAAAGTGATTTGCTAAAAGTAGTTCAGATATGTTGAATCTGTTTGAATTGGCTTTCATCGAGGTTGTGTTTGCAGACGGATAAACATCGGATCACGGTACCAGGCTGAGGTCCCGGAGCTGAGGCAGAGGGCAGCCGCGGAGTTAGACCAACATCGGGCTGAACTCGTATGGGCTCCGTTCAATGAACAGGAAGAAAACTTGACTTGCCGAGAGAGAGGTAAGATATTTTAATGACACCTGAAGCACGGAACATTTGGCTGATGTGAGTGCTCCCAGTCGTGTTCAAGAACGGCAGACTTCCTGGAGTTTGGCACAGTTGGAAGAGAAAGGGCCATAGTCAAGGCACAACTTAATCGCACACATGGCTCTAAAATGAGTATCCATTTTATCCATCATCCTAAAATCGAATTCCCTGCGCTGAGGTTTGCACCTCTCGAGAATAGCAACAGTCAAGTTGTTGGGACACATTCATTCCAGAAGCATAAAAATCTGTTCCTTCAGTTTTACGGCGCCATCTCTTGCCTCATTTGGTGACAGTAGGTGAAAGGTTTTCCCCAGACTTATCTCTCTTGGGTGTTTAATTTTCACTTCTTGTTTTTTGTTTGGACACTCATTTGCCTGGACTAGTGCAAATAAGTAGCACTCTTTATTGATCCCCACAGTTGGAAAATGTTACGGAAGCTCACCGATAGTGAGATAGTCCAAAAGTGTGCATATGTTTAAATAAATATTATCATAATAGAACAACAACCTGCTTTACAATAATGTAAGTCTAGGTTGATGAAGGACCCCTGTGCTCAGGCCTGAATGAACTCCTGTCTCTGTAACTGCAGAGCTGTGATGGACAGATGAAGGCACAGTTATATTTCAACACAGATCAACTGGTTCTCGTGTGTTTGCAGTAAACTAAAAACACTACACACAGAAAAGCTTGTCTTGGTCTTTTATTGCTGATCACTACAACACTCCACATATTTCAAAAACCCATTCATCCGTTACTGATCTTAGAAAATGAGTCATTGCTGGAGTAGAAAGCGATGAGTAAACTCTGGATTTCCTGTTGCTCACTTTCTCACACGCTTGTCGTTTTTTTTTAGTGGAAGACCTCATGCACTTGGCCTGCTCCAGCGTTTTCTGCGGAGGAGGCACCAACCAGGAGTTAGCGCACCACTGTCTGTTCGAGTGCAGCGGGGACGTGATGGTGAGACGGCAGTTTTTATCCACTGACTCGTTTTTGTGGTTTACAGTACAATGTGAAGGAGTTGTGAAGATATATTTATGTTCTTCTAAACCCACTTGTACACCGACCTGTTGTTTTCCTAAACCAATAGAAGGAGGATGTTGATTATGCTGCGGAAACATAATAATGCTTTGTCAGAAACTGAATTTAAATAAAAGTTTAACCCCTTGTTTGCGACATGACCCTAATTAGTAATGGATTACTGCATTCTGTTTTCTCTTAGACAATAGTGCTACTAATACATTTTGAATAATCAGTTCTTTCTCATTAATTTACACCGAACGCACTCGTGGCCCGTTCAGGTCAGAGCCACATCCCGGCTCTGTTTGGTCAAAAATCTATGGAGCAGCACGCCTCGACCTGACCTTCCAACTTTCACGCTTTTCTGTGCTGGTGATTAAATAGACTTTAAAAGCCTTTATGTAAGCATTAAAACTATTCAAACAAACCCAGTTCTGAATGTTTAAATTAATCTAAAGGTTTCTAAAGCAGGTACTGACTGTGGAGAGACCAAAAGAGGAAAGGGTTTAGTTTAGCTGGACTTTGCTGTAAATTAAGGACTTAAATTGAACCTATACAGGAGATTTTATGCTCAATGATGAATCCTAAATGTATGCTTAAACCAGAAACTATTAAAGTGTTTATGGAGGACAGTTAATGTTGATGTCCTGTGTCATAGAAACAGATAAGTCATTAACTAGTTACATATTGTTGAACACAACTGAAAAATCACCCAGAGCTTGGGTTACTTTTTGGCAGAGGTAAACATGAACTGTCCTGTGGTATGTCTTTATATGAATATAAATGCACTGGTCTGGGTGAAAGCAGGCTGAGCAGAGCTGTCAGGTGCTGCTTTGTTGTGGAGTCGGTGGAGATTTTTGTCCTTAGCGACCGGCGCTGGTTTAACGTCGTCAAGGAAACGAGTGAGCGCTCAGACTCACGGCTGCCTCTCTCGTGTCGCTCTCTGTGACAACGGCTGTTTTTAGAGGCCTTACGTTAGTATTGCTCCGCTTCAAGTGGAGTCAGAATATAATGTGACATAATAAAATCTTAAAAAAAAACAATTTTTAATCATCTGCTTGAAATATTTTTTTATAAAGTGCATCAGGAAGTAATGCAAGTTACTATAAAAGCTTAAAAAATTTAATAACACTCTTAAATTATATAGCACTATTTACAAAGGGCATTAAATAACGAGACAAGCAGGTTAAATAAGAACTGGAAGCAGGTTGACAGAAGGAATTGGCAGAACTAAATGTTTATGTATCCAAGTATGAAAAAACATAAGAAGATTGTTGCATTAAAAACCGGTAAAAGTGATTTTAAAAGCACCACAATACAAACATTTATAATTGTAGCACGTTTAAAACGTTAAACCAGAGAACCTTACAGACAATGCATAGATAATGTAATTAAAATAATGAATAGGTTTTAGAAGAGTTTACAGTAAATACCACCTAAGGTTTATGACTAAACAGTGAATGAAGAAGTTGAAAAGTTGAAGATAAACCTTGAAAGTGCTTGAATCCGACCAAAGGACAGTGTCTTTGTCGAGTGTCCTGGTCAATGTAAAAGTGTTTTTATTTTTTTTTATTGAAATCCAACCTTTTAAACAAACGTAGTCCAGTAGCATTACATATAACTACAAATCCTAACATGAAGGAATTATCTTATACATGCAAAAACCAAATGTGTTCATAATAAGTAGTGCATTTATGAAGGCAGGTAGTGTCATGGGAACATTCACTCCCTTGTTACACAATTGAATCAAAAAAAGGAAGCAGGGTTAATGAGGTTGGGTTACATTTTGGTAGCAGTAAACCTCAAAGCTGTGCTGCTCATGTGCCATGTTTAAGTCCTAAATGTGTTTGTTTTTTAGGCTGCTCTGTCCCTGTTGCTGTTGAGGAATCCCATTTTCCCAAAGTCACATCATCTGGCAAACTACCATTACTCAGGTTTGTGATTTAACGCCTGTTGTTCGCTTATCAATCTGTATTTTTAAACATGTTTTTTTTTTTTTTTTGGTCATTTTTGAGTTAATCTGAAGCTCTCGGTGTAAAGGGATTGTCCATTATTTTGTATTTTGTATAAGACATTTGGGGATCTAGAGAAGGTGACTGTTGTTTTGTAAAAAAACACAAAGTAAAAACAAAAAAAAATATGAAATAACCAACAAATCTTGAAAAAAGGTTAAAGTAAAAGCATCTGGATTCAGTTTTACTTTAACCTTTTTTTCAAGATATTGTGGATGACTGAGAACCTTCACAGACAACCATCAAGACTTCTACAAAGTAAATACGTCCTTTGAAATGTTGTTTTGTATAATACTGTCCTTACCTCATAGTGTATGAACTGTTTTGGTTTTTTTTTTGTGTATGCTTTAATGTCTTAAACCTGTATATAGAGGTAGCCCAGGACTTCCCCTCCACATTTAAATCTAAAATCAAAAAGGTTTAACCAATCAATCAATCAATCAGAGATAACAAAAAATCACTGTTTTGTGAAATGGTAAATATTCAAATATATCAAATGACATGAACTTTAATTTTACATTTTCATTCATTCGTTTTGATCAATCAGTATTTGTTATTTCACCACAGATAAATGTCCAAACGAGTATAAACCTTATGTTCGAGATGGAAATATAGAAATGACTTTTTAACTAAATATTACTGCTTTGTAACTGGATTATTAACACAGTTTTAAGGTATATGCAAGTAAAACATTACCAAAGCGGTGATACGGAAAACCCAGTGTTAAACCTCAAACTTGCCTCTCTAACCCCTCCTCTCCAGCTTTACAAGGCCCAGGAGACAAAATATTCCCCTAAATTCCTGCTGAAGACCAAAATATAACTGTAATATTCAGTAGAAAGCTCCATGTAAAGGAATCCAAGTTTAGTCTCTGTAATGTTTGAGATTGTGAGTCATATTCCTGGACGTTAGCAGCAGCAGCGGCGGCCGTCCCTTTAAACCGTGCAGCTGTTGCAGGAGCGAGAGCTGGAGGCTGTGGGGGATTGTCAGGGTCACAGCAGCAAAAAGGGAGGGGGTTACAGCGTGTGGTTAATCCTCCGCAGAAGACAGTGCACTCTTTGTTTATCGACTGATTTCACTGGCTCTGTGCTGGGGCTGAGGCTGAAGGGGGACAGACAGAGAGGGAGGTGGGCTCAGACTTGTCTCAGGCTCCACCCAAAAAGGAAAAATGGCATCAGGGCAGATCCCAGCTGAGAGGGCTCAGCCCAGGGACAGGAATCAGGGAAACAGCCGGAGCTGTCATGTCGAGCTACTGTTTGTAATCTGAAAAGGTTGAGTCGAGTTTACATCCAGAGCACATTTAAAGGGACTGTTTGGTTTGTAAATGTGGTTCAATGGAGATAAATAATGTTTGCTGCTTTTAATAGTTTCATGAAGAAGAAAGGACATTGGCATTTAACGGAACTGTGACATTTATTGTGATGGCATATTTTAATTGGCCACATTAGCAGCCAAATATAATGCACATTTCAGGCTTTGCGTTATGTTTGGCTGCTAATAAAGACAGAGCTTTTCGTTTTAAAGATACTTGGGTTGATCAGGGTCATATACAATAGAAAAAGGGCTTGAAATGCCAAAAACGTAAAATGCTTGAACGTCATAACAAGAACTTGGAATAACTGTTTCCTTGTATCAGTATCATCTTCTAAATTTGGTTCATCTCAGTCAAATCTCTGAGCTACTTATAAAATAAAAAAATCTAAGAGTTGTTATGATCAAATGTTGGTGTTTGTGCATGTTCTTTGAATGTTTCCTATTTTTGGGGATAATAAAAATCTGTCACGATCTTCAATGATGCTTGACGTAGAAACATATTAAAGTATAAGTATGTTTGCATAACTGTATAAAAGCTTCAAACCCAAGCGTTAAAAATGCCTACAACTGGAAAAAAGACACGTGTCCATAAAAGAAGCATGTAGTATTTTAACGGCTCACTAATGTTCACCTCTGTCCGGTCTGTCTCTCTCAGGGTCAGATAACTGGACAGCAGCCGAGAGACGTCAGTTCAACAAAGGCATCACTGCTCACAAGAAAGACTTCTTCATGGTTCGGAAACAGGTACTGTGGATTTAGTTTTTATTTATGTATTTATCAAGTAAAATATATAATTTTGATTAATACAAGCTTTTTGTAATGAAATGGTAAATAAAACTAATACTACTGAAGTAGGGTCACATGGTATATTCAACTGCTTCATAATTAACATGCTCTGGCACTTAGTGTGTGTTGTGTGCAAAATAATCCAAATGCAAATGTGTTACAAGTGGTTAATTCAATGTTCATAAATGAATGTAGAACAGGGCAGCTGTGAAAGGACCCTTAGACCGTTTTCTGCCCTGAAAGTCTGCACTAAGAGCTCACAAACTGACAACAGGGTGCATGTTTAAGTCCTAAATGTAGACTTCTGTAGACTGCATTTACTGTGAATGTGGTTCTGCAGAGGCTCATTTTAAAGTTGAACTACAATAATAAGACTTGAGTAGGGCCTATAGAGACATGTTATTAATTCAGAGTTAAAGCAGACATGATATAAATGTAAACCAAAGTAATCTATGCGTTTTATGTGTTTTATAAACTCAACCAATACTTGTTTTTGCCCCGTTTCCGTTCTTTCTTCATTGTCTTAATTATCTGTCATTTCCTGCATTTGGACAAAAAGTCCAAATTATCTCCAAACTCTCGGACCTTGGTTCAGTTTGGTCTGAACTTCATCCTGAAACTTTCACCTGAACATTTGGATCAGACCAAACGGGAAAGTCCTAAAATCTAAACCAAAGAGCTTGAAGGCCCTTTAAACAAAGCTCAAATAAACTTGGATTGGACTTGTTTTGTAATAGATTTAGTTGATTCTGCTCCAGTGTCGTTTCCTTGTTTGTTGATAACCTCTGTCTATTATATCAGCCTGTCCTGAAATATGACCTTGTGTGCTCAGTAACTTTTTTGTCCTATATTCCTCTGAGGTGTCCTGAAATATGAACTAATGTGAAAAACAATATCCAGTGGCACTTTCTTCTAAAGTGGCCTAAAAATGATCTTACATAGCATTCAGTGTAACTTAAGGCAGTAAAACTTTAAACGGAGCAGTATGTTTTACTTTTCCTGCTTTTTCTCACAAAGATGGGTAGTAACAGTGCCCTTTCCACATTGTTTTTTTCACTGTATTTATTTTGACATCTGTTTTTGAGACAGAATCTCTGCTGTGTTTCCGCAGGTTGGCACTAAGTCAGTGGCGCAGTGCGTGGAGTTTTACTACACCTACAAGAAACACGTGAAGATCGGTCGAAACGGCACGCTCATGTACGGAGAAACCGAGTCGGAGGCCAGAACCACAGAGGAGGAAATGGACCACAAGGTTGGTCCATGTCACAATCCTACATTTAGACCTGATTTTATCGACACATGTTTAACAATCATGAAAATATACACTATGTTTATCAGAAAATGCAAGGGAGAAGTGCTCCAAAAAGGATTCGGCGCCTTGACAAATGGGGATTTTGTTTAAATAATTACTTTCCATAAACGGGTCAAATATAAAACCCATGTTTCCACTGAGTTTCTCACCTAATAGCATATTGTAACAGAAACTATCTTTGAAAAAACAAGACCATAAGACGTCATCTAGACTTTATCATCGATGGGTTTAATAGATGAGAAGCTTGTGTCCGGAAAAAGGAGTGCTCCCATTGGTTGACAACACTGCCAAAAAGGAATGGCTACAAATAAAACTGAGAAAGTGGTTCTATAAGGCGTGGTACAGTTTGGTGTGCTTATTTGGAAGGTTGGAAAATACACCCCAAATGCCTCTTAAAGCAGAACTAAATAACCTTTGTACCTTTTTATAAATAGTTTAAGTCAAAGGTTAATGAAGTTGTAGCGGTGTGCTATCTTCCTCTGATGCATCTGAGCTGAAAACGGCACATGCAAGTTTAGCTGCCACCGACCCGACGCAAGTCTCGGGTCATGTTCACAGGTCAGTGACAAATTGCTTTACGGTAATTCAAAATACACACAGTGACCTCCCGCAGTGAAAATTGGTGCGTTCACTAGGATCATACCTAAATCTGTCACGTTGGAACCACCAAAAAGACAGAGAAACCCTTTGTCTGAAGATGAGGAGCATAGTATTCCAGAGCTGAATTTACAGTGTGACAGTGTGATTCACTGAAGGAAGCTGTTGGGGGAGCTTTGCAAATCTTACGTAGTTCTGCTTTAAAGAAACACCATAACAACTTAAATCCTGCTGGTCCAATGAAAACGTCCACGCCTCTCCTACATCCTGTTTAAAAAAAGAAGGCAGGCAATGTATGTAAAGTAAAAATGTGAACGCTTTTTAATTTTGGATTTTTGTGGGAAATTTAAAGACAGAATTAATCTGGTTTCAAATACTGTTGGTGCAGAAATAAAAACAAAAAGACAAAATTGTAACTGAAAAAATGGAAGCATATGTCGAACTGCAGTTAAGGTGCAGAAAGTGTTATTTCTGTCATTGATTGGGAACTGTTAAAGTAGTTGTCAAGGAAACCGAGAGAAGCCTTGAGATGCATTTATAGCATATGGTGTAAAACGAAATGTGATTGTTATCAAGCCATCACTGAGTAGTTAAAAAAACTTAATGCATGAAACTATAAGAATTCTAAGTGTACTTGAAGACTTTGACACACATTGACCAGTTTTTCAGACATATAAAAATAATGGAAAAAGAGAGATAAAGTAAATTGTTTTCGGAAATTGCTGGGTTGGTCTGGCAACATATTTCAACAAAATAACAACAATGGATTTAGCAGAGTTCCATTAGAGCATTTGTTTACTTTGAGACAATGTTTTGTATGTTTACTGTGTAGTATGGTGAGCACACGTTATAAAAAATGTTTACTGAGACGCACAGTTCTCCAATCTTTAGAAGGAATCAATTAAAACGTTCTGGACTCTATGTATGATCTGGAAAAAATGTGAACAGTACTTAAGTTGAATATATTCATCAAATTTATTGCATGTTGAGGAGGTTCTCAGTCTCCAGGACATATTCAAAAATAAAAGCTCAGCTGCAGTTCTCGAAGAAGGCAGTGTAATCCTTTTGTGTTAGACTGTCTGTTACTGACTCTCGCCTCTCGTCTTGCTCCAACAGGGCTCACAGCGGCTCGAGGCTCGGGAGGAGGACAGCAGGAAGTGGGAAGGGTCAGCTGACAGGAAACAGGATGTCTGCCCCAACAGAGGGAGCCACACGTTTCAGCCCACGGACAATGTGAGTGTGAAATCCAGCTGGAAGTGCACAAGACGGGAGCAATGAGTAAAACCTGCAGATAAGGCAGTGCGTCACAAAACAGAGGATGATAAGCATCAATTTATCATTGTTTCTGTTGTACTTCCCAACTTTGGAAAGTCCAGTCTGTTTCAGGGAAAATATGTTTTGGAGTAGGTCCCATTAGATTTACTCAACTGCAGAGCTTATGGTTTAGAAAAACTTGTGCAGACGCCTGGTCTTCACAGTTTCAAAACCTCTTTGGTTTTGTTAATAGCTGGTTTGGCATGACAAGTTATTAAACGAGTAACCATGCATTTTGTAAAGTTTCCATCCTGGAAATCCTTAAAACATACTGAAAAAGGAAAATCTAAAGCTTGTGAAAGAAGCCTGGTCCTCACTGACTAAACAACACAAAATGGTCCTTGTTTTATTTGAAGTAGAAGTTGAAGGAAACAAAAGCATTGCTCTAATTAAGAAAGTTTATTTGTTAAATGCATTAAAGTGAAAAGAAGAAAAGGTTTAAGTAAACGCATCTGGACTCAGTTTATAAGGTAAAGATGTTTTTGTCTGAGTTCAACTGGTAAGAGAGCTGAGTTTTATCTCTAAAGAGAGGAGTTTGCCCTGAAACTAACTCTGATTGGACCAGACTGTTCTAGTCTCATAGTCGTTAGCTCTGAAAGGGCAGTGAGAGTCGTTAGTGACACTGTTACATTCAGGAGTTGTTGTTCTAGAGTGTTGAAGCTGAGTCTGTGGTCCACCTCAAAGTGAAAAGGCACCATACAAATTAAAAATCCCCCCAAATACTGTGGCAGCCATTTTTGGCAATAAGTTCAGGACTAAACCACGACTAAATACATCCTGTAATCTCTAAATCTAAAGCCTTGTATTTTATGTAAACACCTCCTCTCTCTGTCTCTGTGCCGTCAGCCTGGGACTGTCCTGATCATGAAAAGCCATGAGGATCAGCCTCTGCCGCGGCTCATCCTCCCTCATCACCCCCCTGCGCCGCCGCCCGTGTCCAAACCACGATACGAGGCTAACGCCCGCAAGACCAACCCCTCGACGGTAAACAAAGGCACAGCGGCGACGCCGGTGGTGGGACAAGAAGGAGAGTTCCCCTGCAAGAAGTGTGGCAGGTCAGTGACTGGACACATCATTATCACTGCTGCTTCATTTAGGGTTTGGGCCTGATTTAAAAAGGCACTGTTGGCAACACCTTTGGGCCTCTTTCATGAAGAAGTATTGTATTTATAGAGCCCTGTCCGTACAGAGTTAACTCGATGTGCTTTACAGAACAGACACAGAAGAGGCGATCAAAACTTTCACAAATAACAGCAGTACAAATAAAATAAACATATGGACAAGATGAATAGAAAGATTAGTATGGACATAAGAAGAGGAGGTTATTGTTGAATTTCTTAAACTGACTGAGTGACTTCTCCCAGTGTCTTATTTACAGACCAGTGTTTATGGCTACGTTCAAACTGCAGGAAAAGTACTTTTTCTTATTACTTGGTTATAATTATTAGTGTGTGTGTATTCAAAACGAATACACACACACTAATACAAGCAGGATATATTTATATTTATATTTATATCTATATTTATATTTACTTTGTCTTCTTCTGCGCAGAAATTATAATGTGAACAACCCAAAAATTCTGACTTGAGCATTAATACCTGCAGTGTGAACATAGTCAAGTATCGTAACTCGACATGTTTCGGTGCTAACTTCCTGCAGTCTTCTCCGAGTCAGAGATGTTACCTCCAGGTGTAGCTGCTTTTAACAGGTTTTGTCATTCTACCTGGAGCAGGAGGACAACAGCTCCCCCTGTAGTCTGACTTTTTTAGAACAGAGTCCCAGGTGTGAGCAGCAGTTACTTCCCCACGTGGTTTCTGGATATTTGTCCCAGTCCATTTATATGGTTCTCCCTCTGGCATCGGTCGAAAAGGACTTGAGGTTTTCTTGCTCTGCTTATTTTGCAGTTGTAAAAGAGTTGGACTACAGGGGAGACTGCCGGTAGTTAGCATCAAAAAACATCAAGGGGCGATAGTAAAAAGGTTTGAGCAAAAGCATCTGGACTTCGTTTTCAAGGTGAAGAGGTTTCGTCTCTATCAATTCTGAATGTATAAATCCAAGAGACTTTATCAATTCAGAATTGATAAAGTCTCTTGAAATAGAGACAAAACGTCTTCACCTTGAAAACAAAGTCCAGATGCTTTTACTCAAACCTTTTTTCAAGATGTCCTGGATGACTGAGAACCTCCACAGACATGGGACGATAGTAAATAAAACACTGGTTGTACTTCATTTGATTATATGGTCAAAGCAAAGTGAAAAAACTTTTAAAATCAATTCTGACATAAACTGGAGGCAGAGTGCAGAGAGAGTATCTCTGCCCTGGTTGGAAAAGAGAGCTGCAGACATTTAAGCGAGAGTCCAGAGAACAGAGACTTTGCATTACTAGAGCTTTTTGTGAAGAAACTTGCCCCACTTTGGTAGATTTTATAGATTTTAAACACTAGAGAAGGGCTGCTGTAGCCAAAGTGACGCTCATTGTGGTAGTATCAGTGTGTGAGTTGTGTCAAGCGCTTTGTTAACCAGACCGTCCTCTGGCGACAGCGGCCTGTTTCTGTAAACTGTGTCCTAGCAACAAACACGTGGATCCAACACATAACACCTCTCGCTGCAACTCTACTCCAGATCTGTTCTCTTTTATAACAAACCCTCGCTGATAAACGCACAGGTGGATGTCCTGTTCTGTGACTCATCATTAATGTGTTCACTGACTTTAAATACAGTAGTGTCCTGTAATGGATCACATATTTAAAGTTAAACTGTGTGCATAATGTTTCTGTTCTGGCACAATTTAGTTTTATACTTTAACGGAATATTATGCCAGTTTACAGGTGCAGGTGTTGACAAAAAATGGTTTTGGAAGAAAGAGGTCTTATTCTGACTCTTCTTTTAGGATATGTTGACCTTTACAACTCGATCTTGTGGTACATTATACAACAGGCCACTTGGGCACACTTTTTTATTTATTTTTTGTATTCTCCCCCCCCCCCCCTTTTCTACAAATTGAATTCCTAGTTTTAACCACTTTTGTTGACTGAGCAAAACAAGCCTGCAGCTCCACTCGAAATAACACAAAATCTCCAGAAGGTATTTTAAAACAGAAAAAGGTGTTTATTACAAGCTCCAAAGTAATAAAAACCACAAAAGTGAAACACTTCACAATAATTAAAGATTCTAATGATAAAGGAAGGTTTGACTATAACAAAGGACAGCAGAGGACTATAACATGGAGGCAGCCACACCTCCAGCATCCTCTGCTCTTATCCTCTCCAGGGGTCAGTTTGCCACTAAATGGAAACAACTCAAAGAATTATACATTCATTCATTTATTTTCCACCTCTTAGTTTCTGTTAGGGGTCGTGGGTGACTGGAGCCTATCCCAGCAGCTTTGGGCCTGAGGCGGGGAACATTAAGACATAGACATAGACAGTGACAGACAACCATTCCCTCTCATAGTCATCCACCAGGGACACTTTGGAGTTGCCAGTTGACCTGTACATGCATGTGTTTGTGCGGTGGGAGGAAGCCGGAGTGACACGCTAACACTTTTCACAGAAAGGTTTGCTGGGGTTGGAACTCACAATCGTCTGTAGTAATTAGACATCAAAAAATAATATTAAAAGATATTTAAAGTACAAAACAATACATACAGCCCGGTAGCAGTACTGTGTTTCTAAATACTGGGTCAGTCCTGGCCGCTGTCCAGGATAAACCCCGCTCCAGTCACTGAGACCCCTAACAGGACCAAGCGGGAGAAAATGAATGAATGAATGGGTCAGAACTCCCCTAACAGATGAGGCACTGTCAATTTACTCTAGATGCACCATGTTAAATCAGATTTGTCTGAAATGAGAGGAAGACATGGGGGAATTGACTTTGAGAGACAGGACCGATTGAAAAGGGAGCTGGAGCCGAGTCGTTGCTGTGAACTGCTGTGGCTTGTGCTTCAGTGTTTTCATGTGTCTCTCTGTCGCACTAAGCAGAGAATAACCTGTATATAACTTGTTTACCGCAGGATCCTGCAGCTAGATGTTCTTTTTGGCACAGTAACTACTCAAAATGAAACGGTGCTATTGAGTGATGCGGTGACTTTGACATGAATATTATTAAATGCTTTAATTTTGACTTTGTGCAGGATCTTCTTCAAAGTGAAGAGCCGCAGTGCCCACATGAAGAGCCACGCGGAGCAGGAGAAGAAGGCAGCAGCTCTGAGGCAGCGAGAGGCCGAGGAGCGAGCAAGGGCGGCGAAGGCAGCCGCAGAGGCCGCCGCCATTTTGGCTCGACAGCAGAACGGGACGCGGCAGCTCGGAGGAGACAGCACCAACGAGGACTCGACAGATGGAGATGACGAGGACGACGAGGACTGGCAGTGAGGAAGAGGGAGAGGACTCGCACAAACGGACTGCCTCCTGCAGCGCTCTGTTCGAGAAGGAACCGAACATTTGACAGACTGTACGTTCAGTGGAACAAGACTTCCCTTTTGGCAAATTCAGGGAAAACTCCCCTCGGTGTGTGTTTGAGGAGTGTGAGTGAGGCACAGGGTTCCTACATCGTCTTGAAGAGATTTGTAATAAAAACAAAAATAATACATTTTGTTAATAATAATCATTTATAAAACTAAACAATTTATTATTTTGCACGGTAATATTAAAAGTCCCAAACACGATTACAGTTTTCTTATTTCTTGCAGCCTGTAAGGGTTATTGTTGGTTAAACTATTTATCTATTATACTATTTTACTATTTAAGAATGAACATGACGGCTTATTCAGAAAAAGCACACCAAATTAAAAGGAGAATGTGCCAGTTTTTAAACCAAAATCACATTTTGTTGCATACAATCTGGAGTTTTGGGTCACTGAATTTATTTCTTATTTTTTGTTTGTCATTCTTTACACATTTAGGTAATTACTACTTGGAGCTTCAAGAGAACATCTATATCTTATTTATTCAAGAGTTTTAATATTGTTTCATTAGGTTTTATAACATTTTATAAATCATTAATTACATAATTTAGAACATGTTGGAAAAGGACACTGATGACCTGTTAGTTGCCAAAAAGCCTTTTAGGCTTGAGGCAACTTTTTTTGGGTGAGCCTACAGGTCACCACTGGAGCTTTTCTGAATGTGTTCTATCAGTTTTTCTTATTTTTTATTTTTATATATAGTTTAAATATATAGTTTAAAAATAAAAAAAAATTAAGCACGTATCCAGTTCTCAAACAATTTTAACTATAAAATTGGATTTGGAATATTTAAAATGTGGAAAATTTTGTTTATTATTTTCCCGTTTTCCTACAATAGTGCTAAAGCTAACACATCAAACTCAGGTTCTCAACAAATGTGGCCCTTTGCAATGTTTTTTATGGCAAATATATTTAGTGGTTGATATTTTTGGCACCGGTTTTGAACAGGTTTTAGTTGGATTAAAATCAGATTTATTTTATTTGTTCTTGAAATCTTAGGTTAAGAAGATAAAAGATAAGACCTGTTCAATTCCAGCTGACTTTTGTGAGCTGTGTAAGAACCCTGTGTGCGTCTGTGTTTGTGTTTATTCCCTCGACGACGCCCCTTTACTCTGCTTCAAAAGCGTTTACCTCTCTCCCGTTCACAGGGCTCTGTAAACTCAAAACAAAAAAAAAGAAAAGAAAAGCCATGCCAAGCCTTTTTCCTCCTGCAACAGCAGCACTTTGTGTCTCGTCCCAGCTTCAAGCCACAACTCTAAACTGTAAACTAAAATCGGACCTCTGTGTGTGTTTAAAAGTTTCGGTGTCTTTTTTTTTTTTTTCTTAAACGAGCCAAGGCTTTGCTCTCTTCTTCGTTAACGGGAGGCAGACTGTTGAGCCAAATGCTTTCTCTCCGACACATGATGTGCACCACCTCCGTTTATTCATTTTGGGCTAACGTTCTGTGAATTCTCCCTTTGTTTCTTACTGTTATTGCCTTTTTATCTTGAGATGACAATCACTTTTCCACTGTTTCCTTTCTTCTTTTTTTGCCTGTGTAGCTATCTATGGCTGTTGTTTTTGTGAAAACTTAATGTTTATTATTATTATATTATTATATTAATATTATTAACTGGTTTTGGCTGCAGTTTAAGCGTTACTTTTTGTCTAGGAGCTTGTTTTTTATTTTTTATTTAAATGGAACATATTAAAACTTGCTGCCTGTCCATAACTGTGAGATTATTTGGAAGCCGTAAATGAAGAAAAGGCAGGTTTGTGACATGTGCAATAGAACAAGTTGAGCTCCCCGATAACCCAAGTTTTACGTCTGTCATGCTTTCGTCAGCGCCTGAGCCTTGGTAAATACATTTAGAGGAGTCTTTAAAAGGCAGCATGACACAGTTGTTAATGTGAAGGGGATTATTTACCTTTTTTAAACAAAAAATAGTGTCTATATGGAATTGTAGTTCAAGTAAAAGTGTATGTATTCACTTGGGCCTAATATTTAACTCAACAATATTGATCTGTGTCTTGTTCTGACCGGGCGCTGAATATAAAACGATGGAAATTGTGTTTTGCTGTATCTGTCTCAACATATCTCCATTACAACTTTTTGATCCAGAACCAGAGTGTTGCTGTAGAAATAAATGGGTAAAGGGTTATTTAAACGTCGATTCGCAGTGTGCGGTCGTGAAATTGAGAGAATATGGCTCTAATTGACAAGTTTATGATTTACAATAAGCTTCTAGACTTGTCTATTATTTGGTTCATTGGATTAAAAGTCTGGCCCCGAAGTATCAGAACTAGTGATAATGAGTTAATAAATGTGAATGGCTCTGTCAATGAAATGTCTCTAAGTGTTAGCCCTGCAATTATCTGGCCTTAAGGCTTCAGCCCCAAACAGGATTTAGTGTTAGATGAATAGATCTCATCCGACATGGCTCTGTAGTGAAGTAGAAGTCAGTGGCTAGAGCCTTGTTTCCACTGTGGCTCAGTACGGCTCAGTTTGGTTGAGTTTCTTCTGAAGAGGCTTGTGTTTCCTCTGAGCTGTGTCCAGAGAGAGACGTCTGCTGCAGAAACAGAGATGTCACAAAAGTCCTGTCTCCAGTTGAAGCAGGCTTTTCTAAACTGGGATCATTAATATTGAGTCTAAATGAAAGTAAATGCTGTTGTAGCAGTGAGAGGCTGGAGGAAACATTCAACTGTTTCTGTTTATTCCCATCTTTCTGAACATTACACTCACAGCTGCAGCAGGTTCATTTAGAGACTCGCAGGTTGTGTTTGTGTTTAATGCAGTGGATACGATACATACAAAGTTTAAATTCATGAAGCCAGAGCCGTACCACACAGACTCTGTTTAAAACCACAAACAGATGACACTTTGTCAATAATTTATTTTTGAATATGACGTTTATCAAAAGAACAAGTTTTTTTTCCTTTTGCCTCTTGTTTTCAGTTAGGATTATCTATCGTCCAATCAGCTGACTGCAGTGTTGAGCTGCACCTTTTCTAAAACGGACCACAAAGCTCCCACAAACCCACAGAGCTCACAAACAACCGTGTCGACAGTAGAGGCTAATACTTCTCCTTTACCCTAATAAATGTTAAGCGTTACTTCAAGTTTCGAGGATAAGGTTCTAAATTGCTTTTGTAAATTCCACCAAAGTCGAACCCTTTTTTTTTTTTTTAAAGAATCAACAATAGCTACTTAAAGGTTTTATTTCAGTTCAATGTAAGTAACTTTAGTTTGTCAAACCCAGGGGTGGAGTTGTTATATTTTTCTGTGGGGCGTGACGTTTTCTGATTGGGCACTTGGTAACCAATCAGAAAAGAAAAAAAGTCAATTACCAATAATTTCCCGAGATTAAAACTTGTGTCTATGCAGCGACTGCGAAGAGAGCATCAAATGTAATGTTCTGCCGACTGTTTATTTATATTCACTTTATTCGGGCGTGTCTTGAGCTTCTCACTGGGAAGTTGTCAAAGCATAAATGTGGGTGAAACCGAGGCCGGATTCGTGGGGGAAATACTGGCTTGATCCCATTGGTTTAAGGGAATATTTGTGAAATGTTTATAATTTAGCTAAAGTTCAATATATCTGACTGAATACTTTCTATGCTATTTTCGTATGGGGTTCACACTAATGATGAAAAAAGACAGGAATCTCAAGTGCTTTTTACTACGGTGTAACTTATTGTTTTTGATTTGATTTTTACCACCTGTGTTTAGTAATGACTTATGAAGCACTGTATATTAAAGTTTTAAAATATTCAGTCTAAAGTCTTGTGTCATGGATTATATTGTTTTATTGGGGTTCAAATACTGCTGGTGTTTTATTACTTCTCAGTATAGAACAGGAAAACAGTGTTATAGTTTCTCATATTCCTAATTTAAACAGAGGAGGGCGCTGTAAGGCTTTTTGAATTAGGCCAAGGTTAGAATTTCCTCTTTCAGAAACAGATTTAGACTTATTCCAGTCAAATCTGAGT